>MU853404.1:630198-662510 GCA_033297235.1 Trichocladium antarcticum
ACTTAGTAGGTCCTTAAAAAACTACTTAGGTAGAACTAGTATATAGTCTCTCTTCTTAGCCTCTACCGCTCTCTCTAGCTTACCTATCGTAGTCTATATAACTACTACGCCCTTCTATCGGTATACCGCTAGGAAGCTCGCTCCATTCAGGATCTTCGCGTTATCCTAGCGGATCTTCCCCCATACTTAACTAAGCAGGGGCAGGGCATAGGGGGGGGAACAGGGTCTAGGGGGTAGTCTCCTAGCGCCGGCTACTGCCTCTACCGGCCTTAGTGATATAGGGGGCGGCGCTTCGACCGGTACGCCTATCGCTCCTAGCGGTACAAGCGTCCCCTATAGGTCGGCCTATACACCTCCCTAGGACGCGGATCTCTACCGTTTACAGGCCCGTCTCCGCCTATCGGACCGCCTAGCTCTCTTATTGTCAAAGAGCTTGCTTGTAGCAATAGCGACCTCGTCGTCGTTACTAGAGGTGCTACAGTCGTCGTCTTCGGGTACGTCCTTTACCGTTACGTAGTACCGCTCGCTATTCCTAGAAGGTAGGGGTACCTCTAGCTAGCCTACCTACCGAGCGACCTAGCTCCTAATATACTCTAGTAGGTACCTCCTATAGTAGTACTCTATAAATTCGAGCTATAGGGTCTTCTAGTCGATCTATAGGTTATACTTCTATAGCTATAGGAGGCCTAAGATTGCTAGGGTTTCCTTTACAAGCGTTATAACGAAGTACACTAGGGTCTCCTAGTAGTCGCTAACGACTAGCGTAAGCGCCGCTAAGTGCTCGATCTAGCGCGAGAACCCTCTATTAGCTAGAAATAGCAGCTACTATACTACTAGCCTCTCTAGTAGCAGCCTATTTATAACCGTAAAGCTAAAATCTACGAACGCTAGACCTATATAACCTAAGTCTACAAGTGCTACGTACTTTACATTGCGCCTACTAACCGCTAGGTACGATAATAAGAGAATAGATTTAGCGCTACTACCTACGGTACTAATAACTAAACTATCTCCCTATCCCTCCTACAGCTAGCGGTACCCCTCCTATAAGCGACAGTTTATAGGAGCTCCTTGTTTCCCTAGTTATTATACAAGAAGCCGAAACTAGGGGGTTGCTCTATACTCTAGTAAGCGCCGTAGTCCTCCTGCTTGTCTACCTCCCTAACGATAAAACTGCTCTAGTTAAGGGCGTCCGTAAAACGTATAGCGAGCCCGCTTTAACCTCTCTAATAGGCCCTAGCGTAGCCGCTTACGCCGCCGCGAGCTAGGAGGCCCCTAGAGGGGGCTTAACCGAAGCCTTACTAAGTAGGCTACTACTATCCCTAAGGCTGCTACTATCTCTACATGCCGCTATAGCCCTACGCTCCGCCGTAGCCCTACGCTCTACCGTAGCCCTACGCCCTGCTATAGCCTTGCGCGCTGCTATATTACGCGCCGCTATAGCCCTATACCCCGCTATAGCCCTACGCGCCGCCGTAGCCCTACGTACCTCCACGCTACAGCTAGCCGCTACAGCTACTACGGCCTCCTCGGCCAGCCCGGTAACACCTTGAGATATAGTCGCCAGCGCCGTACTTAAAGTATAGGCCGCTAGCCCTACGGCGTTCCTTTTCTTACGGTATAAGCGCGGCCAGGGTAACAGCGTCGATCTCTATAGCGTCGGGATCCCAGGCTCTCCCGGTACCCCCGCTACCGCTGCTATAATATATAGCAAGCGCGTCGTTGCTACTACGGATCTTCTTCCTAAAGTCCTCTATATCTAAGTTCGTAGATAGGGTCTAGGCTATCTCGGCCTACGCGTCGAAGTCGTCCGACGCTAGTAGCCTAACCTACAATGTAAACGCGGCCGAGAGGCGGGCTAAGATCTGTTCTCTAAATATACGGACCTACGTCGCGCTCTTGATATTAGCGGTATCGGCTAGGTTCGAGAACTCCGTTAGGAAGTCGTTAAAGTTCGCGAACTTATTCTCCTAGACAAGTATATAGAGCTAGTTTATAGCTACTATAGCGACGTTATAGGTTATATACCGCTTCTCGAGGTCGTTTAGGAACTTAGTCCTAGTCTTCTAGTACTAGCGTCTATTATTATCTAGGTAGTTCTTAATTGTCTAGAGCTTCGACTTAACCGCGCGGCTTACGTTGCTACTAAGTATCGCCTTAGCGTATAGGATCTTTATACGCTTAGTTAAAAACTTACAAGGGTATATTCTCTAGCGCCCCTAGACCTTATCCGACTAGTTATTAAATAGGGTAGTCCGCTTAATAGTATCCTTCTCCTCCCCTATAAACGGTATTAGGTAAGGGAAGGATATTATAGCTAGGTTATCCTCGTTACGGTACTAGTATAATAGCTAGCTACTACCTCTACCGCCTCTAGCTAGCGCGGCGCTTATTGCCTCAAGCGCCTATAGGGTTATTAGTCTCTACTCCTCGAGTATCTTCGAGATTACTACGTTCGTATACTTCTATACCTTAAGCTATTTGTAGAGCGCCTTACCCTCGGTAACCGCGTTGTTAGCTATCGCCTAGGTGTTAGCAAGCGCAGCGAGTATCGCCTTCTACTCCGCTAGCGCAGCTCTTAGCTACTTACGTATAATAGCAGCACGCGACAGGCTAGCTTGCTCTAGCGCCTACATTAGTATATTGTTACTATCTTCTACCCTATCTATTATCCTAGTTCGTTAGGGTAGTTCTATAGGGGGTAGTCCTATACGTCGGATATCCTATACGTCGGACTGTGAATAGGGGTAGGGTGCTCGTTTTAACTCGTACTATATAGTCGAGGTTAAACAAAGTCCAGTACGTTAGAAAAAAGAAACGTTCTAGCTAGTCTAAGGTGTTCGATCTGCCTCTAACGGTCTAACTAGCTACACGCGCGAGTTGAAGGTGCAACCTACTGTAACGGTTGTATATAACAAGGTTGTATAATAGTGCAACCTTCGTGGGAGCTCGCAAGGGCTAAAGGCTCTACGCAGCGAGCTCCACCTAGTGTAGAGCTACGCTCCTCTAGCTACAGGGTGCTCAGCCAACTATATGGTATGGCACATGACATGGCATATGACACAGGCTGTGCCTGTGACAGTAGAGTATACTAATTAGGATAATCTTATAGTACGTATTGCTACCCTTAACGCCTAGCTCGAGTTAACGGTTAATAGCGGTCTATAGACTACGGCCCTTACTTAGAACTATAGGGAAGGGAAGGTTAGAACCTACGCGCTTATAGTCTCCCTTTATTAGCTTATATCTCCTACTAACACCTTAGTCTTAACAATAGTTACCTAGGAATACCGTTAGGTACTCGAGCGCGCTAGGATTACTAAGATCGACCCTATAGTCTAGCTCTAAGACTAGACTAGAGCCTACTAGAACGCTTAGGCGTATAATATCCTAGACGTTAAGGGTATACTTATAGTAAAGGATTTTCTCGATATACTCTAGGCGAAGATCGCTCTAGACTAGGCGAGCTAGAAGGTAACTAATCTATTTAAGGTAGACAGTCTAGGCTAACCGGTACCCTCCCTTAACGAATATAGGAGGATATTTACTACTCTAGTTAATAAGGAGATTAGCGTTACCGCCGCTAAAGGCCTAAGCCTGTTTACTACTTTCCTAACGCTCGGTTAGGGCTAATTAGGGGGTAGCTACGCGCCTAAAGCCAAGACTAGTAGCGGCCCCTTAACTAAGTAGAACCCCTGCCCTTACTAGCCTAATAACAAGTATAGTTAGAAGCCTAATTGCTATTTCACGCTCGAGATAGCGGTAACTAGGGTCTCTAGTAAGTTTAGGCAGCTACCTAATATAGAGTAGGCTAAGATCCTTACTTAGCTAAAGGAGCCCTATTAGAAGGAGGTATATACTACTATAGCGGAACGTAGTTAGGTCGATAAATCCTTATTAAGCGGTTTAGGTAAATATTTTAGTTCGATTAACGCTACTATAATTAATCCGTCGATTATAGGACCCCTTAGTATATTCTCTACTCTCTCCTTTTCTAAGTACCTACTCTCTAAAAGTACTCTAGTTAATAACTATAGTACTATTTACATTATTAATAGCAAGGATCTACTTGTCCTTAGCACTTTCATTAAGGCCGAAGGAAATAAGTACGTAGAGGCTAGTATATTTACTTGCCCGATTATAGGTACTAGCTAGCGTATTATTAAGAACGTAATCGACGGCCGCTATAGACCTACTACTAAGGACCTAGTATTAGAGAATGTAGCTATAGTTAAGGGATTCTATATTAATATTGTTACCGAGGCCGCTCTATATAAGGTAGGGCTCTAGTATCTAGGTTTAGACTACTTACTACGCTATAGTACGCTTAAGAGGAATACCCTAGTTAAGAAGCTATTACGTATATATAATCTCGTCTTCCTTAAATACATTCCTCTTACCCTCTGCTCGACGATTCCTAGCTATATCCTAAGGAGCTTTGTAAGGACTATAGTAATTGTATTAACAATAGAAAAAGTGTTTAGGCGCGTAAAGGCTACTACTATATAGTAGTCGAAGGATCTATAGCGCCTAAGAGAGGATTCGGACGTACTATAGTACGCTAGATCTAGTTATCTAGGTCCAAAAGCGCTATAGGTACTTGTCCAAAACGTCAGAGGAGTTCGGATCAAGGGTATTACGCGACTTAAGTATATAAGCTACGCTTAAATATATATATACTAAGTGATCTTAAGGCGTCCTTTAGACAATGCCTCTATACGACCGTTCTAGAGGATCTTATAGGACCTGTTCGATTACCCTATAAGCTTTAATAGCAAGAACTAGCTTCTTGTAATTAAGGACAAGTATAGTAGTAAGCTTTTCGTTTTTTGTTTAGTAACTAAGACGTAAGCTAAGCTTTTTAATACGCTATCTACGTTCGAGGCGTAGGTAAGAAGGTAATATAGCCTCTCTATTTGTAAGATTTAGTTAGATAACAAGGTAGTAGTAATAGCCTTTAAAGGCTTTACTTATTATAAGATATAGGCGAAGGAGGAAGGTATTAACATTAAGACGTCCCTGACGTATACCTTAGAGCTAAACGGAGGTACTAAGCGCGTAGGCTAAGAGATTATTAATAAGGCTATTAAGATAGGCTTTTACGTCGGCCTCCCTAAGAACCTCTAGAGCGAGACAACGCCTACGGCTACGCTATTATATAATATAAGCCCTAACAAGGCGTACTACTAGCAGTCTCCTAACGAAATGCTATTGTTATAGTTTCAGTAGTACTTTCGCTAGTACGCTCTAAGTATAATCAAGGAGCTTACTATAGACCTCTAACTAGATTAGAGTAGCATTATAGCGTATAGTTACTGTACCTACCTGCTTAATAAGGAGCAAGAGGCAAAGCGTTCGAGGCGAGCATTTAAGGTAATACCTCGAGGGTATATTAGATACCTAGTTAGGTACTACGGTACTAACATTTATAGGATCTAGGTACCGGTGTTAAAGCGCGTTATCGTTACCTAGAATGTTACCTTTAATAAGGAAACTTTCTTCGACCCTATTCGCAAGGAGTAGGAAAAGCTCCCTATTAGGATTATTAACAGGCTTGCTAATCTTCTTAACGAGGGGGAGAAGAGCTAGGACGCTAGTATTTTAGATATATAGGTTAACGAAGAGGAAGTGCTTTTAGAGTCCCTTAAGGTCGCTACGTAACCTTTTAGTAAGTAGGCTAAGCCCGCTACTAAGACTATAGTACTACCTGCTATAGCACCTTAGAAGTCTAGTTAGAACTTAGGGGTAAGTAAAGCGTAAAAGATATACGGAGGACTCCTAACCCCTAAAGGAACTCCTAAGCTAGCTATAGCTAGTATAGAAGGGAGTATTACCTAGTTAACCCAAGCGGGTTAGGGCGTAGACAGTAATAGGGGGTCTGCTCTCGAAGTTAGCAAGGACATCGAGAGTATAGGCAGGGATTTTAGAGTACGAAGATCGGACTCTAAAAGCTTAGTAAGTATCTAAAGCGAGATCGTTATAAGTAGCGAACTTATAGAGGGTATAATATCTTCCTAGAGTACTTTACTAGCCTTTAAAGCAGCTAAGCCTAAGTATCCTAAGCTAAGTATATCGGTACGTTAATAGCGGACTATATACCCGCCTACAATACGCTAGAGCAAACGGATTTAGAAGCTACTAAAGCGGTTCGATAATAAATAGGGCCTAGCTAGAGTTAATTTCGTAGGTACTCCTAAGTTATAGTAGGATTTCTATAGTATATACTTTCTAAGCCTAGAATCCTAGACTAACGCGGCGTATATAGCGATACTATATATTATTATTATAGTAGCAATGCTCTAGAATAATAGCGGAAGGCTAGGTACTATACTAAGTATTACCTAGAGTTATTAAAATAACCTTCCGAAACTCCTAATAAGGCAGTAAGACCTTAATACCTACAAGTATAGCAAGTAGTTTAAAGAGGTAGCCGATAGTAAAATAAGTAACCTAATAACCTATTAAACATAGCGGAAAGTTAAACACGAAGCTACGCGGAACCGCCTATTACCTCTTAAATAGGTCTTTACCTATAAGTTCAATAAGGACGGTTTTCTTAAGAAGTATAAAGCTTGCATCTATATATAGGGAGATTTATAGAATATAAGCAATCTTTAGAGTATATACCCTGCTACTTTAGCTACGCGCTCTTTCTATATAATAATAGCGGTTATAGTAAAGTTTAGCTTAGATTACTAGTAGTTTAACGTAGCCTAGGTATTTCTTAATATATCCTAGAATAGGGAGCCTATATAGTATAAGCTCCCTAATAGCTATAAGGAGCTAGGTTTCTATATAGAGCTAGATAAGGCTCTATATAGTCTAAAGGACTTACCTCTCCTCTAGTACCGAGAGTTTGTCTTAACCCTAGGTAAGCTTAGGATAACGGCCTTAGGCAAGGAGCTATACCTCTTTTTCGACAAAGAGTAGCGTATAACAGTAATGTTCTACGTTAATAACTTTCTAGTATTTAACCGCCCTAAGGATACGTACCTTGCTTAATATATTATTAATAGTATTAAGGTAAGGTATAACGTATATAAGTAGGGTAAGATTAAGTGGTTTCTAGGTATTTATATGCTTTAGGATTGTACTAAGGGCAAAGTCTAGCTCTATTATAATTAGTATATTAAGAAGATTACAAAGAAGTATAGTTTAGCCGATAGTACGAGCTTTCCTAGTACTCCTATACTCTCTAAGGAGCTTAGGTTATTCGCTAGAGAGGCGACGCCTATATAAATCAAAGAGTATTAGGAGCTCGTTAGCTTAATCCTATATTCGGTAATTATAACCTGGCCAGACGTAGCCTTCGCGGCTTCAAAGCTATCTTAGTTTCTTACTAATCCTAGCCCCGAGTATACTAACGTAGCTAAGCGTATTATTTAGTATCTATATAGTACCTAGTTCGTCTATATTAAGTATAGTAGGGTATAAGCCCCTAGTACTTAGATGCTCGTCGCTATAGGAGACTCCTTATATAGCGACGATATAGAGATACGGCGTTTATTATAGGGATATATTATCTCTCTATTTAGCGGCCTAATTAACTAGAAGGCTACGCGTTAAGATACTATAACGACTTTGTCTATAAAGGCTAAGCTCTTAGTACTATCGACGCTTAGGCGCGAGATAATAACGCTTAAGCGCTTGTTTCGGGATATTAAGTTAGATCTAGGTAAGCTCTAGAGGGTTTTCTATAACAATTAGTAGACTATTCGGCTAGTTATAGGCGAGAAAGAGCGTATTAGTACTTGTCTACGTTATATAGACATCTATAACCTCTAGCTACGCTAAGAGTATAGTAGAGCGTTGTTTAAGGTAGTATATCTACCTATAGGTTTAATACTAGCGGATAATCTTACTAAGTAGCTTAGTTATTAAAAGTTCAAGTACTTTAGATTACTATTGAACTTATAAGACGTAAGGTACTTAGTAGATACTTAGAAAATTATTAATTAAACCCTAGCGTACGATAGCGCTAAATACCCTAGCGCTAATAGAAAGCTCCTATTCCCTTTATAGGCTAGGAAAGATTAACTACGCTAGAACTATAAGGTTGTAACAAGCGTTCGCGATACTATCGAAAACGCGCTTACAGAGCGCGATCTCCCTAGTACTTATAGCTATCCTACCTAGAACCTCCCTATTCTCTTACACTACGAGCGTAGCGACGTAGATAGTAGCGCAATTGTTAGTAATTTGCTATATAATATAGTTAGCTATAACGTTAATATATATATATATAGTAAGCGGAACTAACCGACTATAGCTATTCTTTAGCAAGGGAGTAGAGGAGGCGCTATACCTATAGTATAATAGAAGGAAGCCTACTAACTAACTTAGTTAGTTAAAGTAACTTAAAAATCTAGATTATAGAGAACTTATAGCTACTTGCACTTGTACCTATAGGTATAGCAGTAGTACTAAGTACTATACCCAATAACGTTAAAACACTTCCTAAAGGAGCGTCTAGACATTACTAAGATAACGTACCTAGTATATAGAACCGCGCGTATATTGGCTTTAATAGGCGCTCTTCTACTAGATAAGAGTTAGCTAAAAGTATATATAAAGAGAAAACGGATTAATAAACGTAGAGCTAGGAGTAGTAGTAGTAGGCGCTAAAGCGCGAACTAGAGTAGGTGTAGCTAAAGCTATAGAAACCGACGACAAGGCCTCTAAAGAACCTAATAACAACGAAGACTCCTAAAAGACCAACAAGGCTAGGGAGAAGGCGTAAGGTATAGGAGAAACCGGCTTAGTATCTGTAATTGCAGTGCTAGGCGTAGTAGCAGGAGAATTAGATACTATAATAGTATCGTTGTTTTCGTCGTTAGAAACGACGGGCTTAGCGACTACTAAAATAGTACTAATAGCGGCGGCGGCGTAAGCTATATAACAGGAGGTAGCGCGAACCTAGCGGCAGTAGTAGCGAGCTGAAGCTAAGCGACTAGGGTATACTAAAGAGCGCGGAGAATTAGTAGCCCTAGAAGCTATAGCGATTTTTTATATTATTAAGAGAAACGAGGCGATCGAGAAGGTTACTAACAATTAGAGGAAAATAGTTACTATAGCCGCCGGAAGAAAAGTAGGGCCAGGTATACCTTCTAGGAAGGAGCTTACGGCGTAGGGCCGTTACCGTAGTAACTATTAATACTACGCTACCGGGCTTAATAGGTAGCTTATTTAGTACTATAAAACGGCACTATAGCGCGCTATAGGTATATTAACTAGTTAGATTTAACTTATATAAGTAGTTACTTACTAGCGTTTCGTAACTAAGGGGTATATTATAATATAGGGCTTAGCGCCTTAGTATAGTAGAACTTGGTACCTCTGGTATAAAGCTTACGTGCACTCTTCTTATATGTATATAGGCTCTATTAGAGCACTTCTTTTTCTCTAAATAGATTATCCCTTTCTATCTATTCGAACTTGCCCCCTGCCCTCCGCCAAGCCTTCTGTCAGTGCGACAGAGGGTGAGGATAAAGAGGAGGGGGAGGAGGACGCCTCAAAGGAGCAATGAGGCATGGAGGGAGATTTGTCAAAGGAATACGAACAAGTGGCTTGAGGTCGGCCTGTGGCTAAATGTTTAGCAACTAGTTGGCACTTGCTCGTGGACATGTTGTTTCGGGAATCCAGGCCCAAGGCGGAATATTTTCGGGTATTGTCCATGCCAGGGCCTCACGGGCTGGATTTAAGGGAGACGAAGGACCAATCAACATGTTTTCGAGTTTTATCGCTGGTCTGTATTCTACTTAATATCCTGCACATGGACTAGGGGTATAACCAATACCTGAACTTCTGCTCTTGCTTGTTTGTAAGTAGACATGTACTTATTGGGACACGGACGTGGTTCATTCCGTTTTCCATACCAGATGCAATTTTTAGAACCTAAGTGACTCTGAGATTCCCCGCTGGTCATGTTTTCTTGTTTCATTTTGCCCGGAACCCGACTGACACCTATAAGTTTATTGTTCCTCTTTGGTCCCTTTTACGGCCGTGTCGGAAAATCTTCTAGGTTTGCGGATATGGTTGAGCCGTCTCTCCCTCCTTACTCTCTCAATACACTATGTCTATTGTTGCCTCCGCAACATAAACAGAACAAAACTCCGCAGCCAACCCCCCTACATTGTACACAGCAACTCCCGAACCTTGACCTCCTTAGCAAGCACCTCCAACCAGTATACCTAGTGCCCACTGACCGGCATGCCCCACACAATCTCCACTGCCCCACCCCGATCTCTGTGCCGAATGAGTACCGGGTGGTGGTCTGTGGACCGGAACACCCGGGAAGTTGCCGACCGTGCACGAACCACCTACCTCTTCGGGTATCTTTTGGCAATGAACGAGCATGTGATTGGCTGTATCGAGAAGTTGCCTTTCGTGATGCATCTGGGTATACACGAGGTTCGATGCGTTTCGGCATCTGTGCTGCGGTCAGATTCTGTGCCGGCCTTCCAATGAGAACTCCCTTCCACCACCCTATGCTACTCACTTCAATCTGTGCAAATCAATTGAAATTGAATTGCGACGCGATATGACGCGTTTTTTGGTTAATCACGCGCCGTTGTTTTAGTGGATCAGGCGCGCTGTTGTGGTTGCAGGGGGGTACATACCGTCATTGCAGTAGGGCCCAGGGTGTTGTTAAATAGCGCGCCCTGCCATATAATCAAGCCATCACCCACATCTTTCGACCTCCTCGATTCCCTCTCTTCTACCACTTTCTCCCACTATGCAACGCGTGTCGTATGTAAGTTAACACCACGAATGCCGCTTTTACCTCAGGAATACCACGGTTAGCAAGGTTGCTGTGGCCGAACGGCGAAAGCAGGCGCGCGTCGGCCCGATAACCCACTCCCCCCACAGCCCACGCCTCTTCCCCCCGCAAAAACACAAAAACAAAAATGGAGTTCTTGGATGGAGACCCACACGTGCCGAGCGAACGCCATCTTCTGTCAGCCCCCTCCCGAGGAAGAAGACCGCCTATGCGTCGTCAAAACGGGTCACACAGTCGCCGAACTCAAGACCAAGGCGATCTCTAACCCGGATGGCCTCACGCGCGATGAGGCCACGATTGTGCACCACCCGCCGAGCGTGCTTTTTCCGCGCTTCAAAAGCGACAGTGAGAGGAAGAGATCGATGACAAGTTCCAGGAGATCTTGGACCGCACCGACTACCTCGAGCGACGCAACACAAACCCTACGCCAATCGAGATATTGCTCGATGAGGCGGAGCGTCAACTCCAAATGGCCGACGGAGAAGAGGAGACGGCGGCCAGGATCAATGCAGAGTAGATACATGGAATAGGTACATTCCATCAACTCTGTGCCGCTGCTGGCTGCAAGAGTTGAACTTGTGGGTAGTATTGTCTCTCCAATTCTCGAGGGAAAACATCAACTGAAGAGAAAGGCAAAACAGAAAGCAGAAAGCAATTTCTCCACTTTCTTTGTTATAAAACAGGCCAGGCTGTCTGAATAGCTGAAAGCGTTGCATCCATAATTCCGTCAGTTGGCAGAACCACACTCAGACGCTGGGGGGGCCGCTTACAGGTCAGTTACGCACGCCCAGATGTACGTGTATAGCAGTAGGTCGGTCATATACGTGGCCGGATAGATTCTGTCATAGATCACAATAATGTCCGTGTCGATGCAGTGGGTAGGGAGGAGATGCGGAAAAAGACAGACGGTGACTTCACGGAAGAGTGGCTGCTTTCTTCCCCTTTTGGCATTGTTTGAGCCTCGGAACAATGGGTCAACAGCCCGCGCCGAACAAAGATGATTTCATATTCATTGATAAAGAAAGGTTGTAGCCCGACTACGACACACAGCATTCTCACCAGTCGTCTCGTAGCCAACACCAGGAGCTGCCATCCTCCCAAGTTCCATCCGCAACCTCGCTACCTATTTAGCATCCTCCACCACAATCCGCTCTTGCTCATCCACGTTCTCCACATCAGCCAGCTTGGCAAGAAGCTCCAGGCCGAGATTCTTTGCCGCGGCCTCCAGCGTCTCCAGCTTTGCAAACATGGCCTTTCTGAATTCCTCATCGACATTCAGGTTTGGGCCCTCTATCCCGGACCTCATTGACGCGAGCCTCGTTTTGTGCTGTACGAGGTCGGCGATATCCGCGTGGACCTGCTCCTTGGTCAGCATTGTCTTGTTGGTGGGATCGGTGTTTGAGGAGGATGCCATGGCTGCTGTGTTGTTTGGTCGGGTGGGAAGTATTGGTGTTGGTGGGAGGTCCGGAGACGGTGGGGGGTTACGGTTGTTTGGGTCGGAAGGGAGAGGCCTATATATACTGGCGATGGCAGGTCCGGCTGCTGCTGTTGTTTGGAAAACAAGCATGGTGAGCAGGCATTTCTACGCGTGGGTGCTTTCCGACAATGGGGGGACATTCTTGTTCCATTGTGACATTTGATGCATGTCATTTCTCAATGCATCTAACAATGTCTATGTGTGGATAACAGCAGAGTGTAATTATACTTGCCTTGCTTTGTTGGGCAGCATGCATTGTGCTATGCTCTCTGCTCCAAGCCCTCTCTCTATCTTGGCACCTGTGGGTCCGACCCACAGTAGGGTCAAGCCCTCCACCACCTTGGGCACATTGTAGCTAGCGCACAGCCATCTCTAGCCTCTTTCCCTGATCATCATTATCAATATTAAGCCTCACTTTGCCCCTACTAATTACGCTATAAGCCTCCAAGAGGTTATAAGACCCTGTTGCTTCTATTGTAACCTCTAGATCGATACGATTCGATTGTCTTTTGATCAAGCAACCTTCTTTCGATCGTACGAGATTCTTAATCGTACGACCAACCTTCTTTTCATACTTGTAAGTTAATATATCGGAATATAGCTCTATTTTCCTACTACTGACTCCCTCCCTCTTTCTCTCTTCCTTACAATCGCGATGTCCGCCTAGGAAGACTTTCTATAGGAGTAGCTCTAGAACGAGCTAATCTAATATAAGCCAGTATAGTAGTAGCTAGTACCTTAAGAGGTATAATAAACACTAGACTTAGTTATATACCTACTCTAACAACTCTAAGCCCTTGCTAATAGCAACTATACAACTACTAAGTTAGCTAAGTGTAACGGTTGTATACAACAAGGTTGCACAACAGTATAACCTTCGTGGGAGCTCGCGAGGGCTGAAGGCTCTGCGCGGCGAGCTCCACCTAGTGTAGAGCTACGCTCCTCTAGCTACAGGGTGCTCAGCCAACTATATAGCATAGCATATAATATAGCATATAACATAGGCTATGCCTATAACACTACCCTCCCTCTCCAAACAAGCCCCCTATATAAAAATAGCCCCCTATCCTAGGTACTCGTATCTGGAGTTAGAGTTACCTTAGCGCCTACCCTAGCGCTACGCCTTCCTTCTCTATGTCTACAATAGCGGGCCCGGAAGCTTGGGGTATGTATCGTAGAACTCCTAGATAGCGTTATTATAGCTACGTAGATCTGTTGTAGGTTGCTAAGTCAGGTTGTCGTAACCTTCCTACTTAACTTAGTACTGCTAGCGACTATTCGCTGCCTTGCCGAACCTTACGATCCTCTCGAACCTCTACTCTACTACGTCTTCGCCTTCGTTAGTCCGCGTAACTACGTACCTGCGGTTAGCGCTTATATCGTCGTTAACCTTCTCTTAGCTAGCTAGCCCCTACCCCGGGTAGCGCCTTACTCTCGAGACGTAGAACGTAGGGAAGATCGTTATATTCGCTAGGAGCTTTAGAGTCACCGTGTATAATAAGGCCTTTGTAACCTTGAACGGGCCCTCCTACTGTAGCGCGAGCTTTACGGTCGGCCTACTAGTCTTATAGTTCTATATATCGAGCATCGCCCTATCGCTAACGCGGTACTATAGCGTATCCTCCCTATAGTAGTTCGCGTTCTATTCGTAGCGGTCCTGTAACTGCTTTGCTAGCGCCGTAACCTTCCTAAAGATCGCCTTAAAGCGGTCCGTAAGCTTAGATACCTAGAAGAACTCCCGCTTCTACTACTCCGAGATATTCGGTAGGCATAGCTTCGACGGCTCTACGCCTATCCTAGGGTTAAAGCTATAATTCGCGAAGAACGGTAACACACCCGTCGTCTTAGAGACTATATTGTTCCCTATAAACTCCGCTAGAGGGAGCTAGTTAACCTAGTTATCCTACGCCTAGTCGATATATAGCCGTAGGTACTACTCTAGTTCCGCGTTAATCCGCTCTATCTAGCCGTTTGTCTAGGGGTAGAACGCTAATAAGGGTTTTAGGGTAATCGCAAGGCGCGCTAATAGCGCCCTCTAGAACCCTAAAACGAACTACGTACCTCTATCCGACACGATCGTCTCTAGTACACTATAGAGCAAGTATATACGCTCGATAAACCGGTCAGCTAGCTCGTCAGCCTCTAGTATCGCCGTTGCAATAAAGTGGTATATCTTTATAAGCTAGTTAACCACTACTACTACGTACCTAAACTCCTACCCCCTCCGTTTATATAGCGGGAGCAGCGTAATATAGTCCACTAATATATCTCGCTATAGCGCTAATAGTAGCGGGAGCGGCTTAAGGAACCCTATAGGCTTCGAGCGAGGGTTCTTCGTCTTGAAGTATAGCGTATAGGCTCCTACGAACGTCCTTACTAATACGCTTATCCCTAGCTACTAGTAGACCCTATTTATTAGGTCGAGTGTCTTTATCCTCCCTAGGTACCTGCCAGGCCCTAACGCGTATATCTAGTAGATAAGCTATAAATAGAGCTCTATATCGCCTAGGTTAATTATTAGCCTGCCGCGGTAGAACGCCCTGCCCGAGACTAACTTGCACTTGGCGAACGGTACTCTTAGCTCCTGCTTGATCTTACTTAGCTAGGCGTATACCTCCTGGTTACTAAGCGCCTCTACTATGTCTGCTATAAACGGCAAGGTCGTATAGCTCTCCGCGATAAGGTCGTTAGCGTAGCGCGAAACGTCGAGGCTAAAGAGCTCTAGTATCTTGCCTAGTAGCTTAGCGTTGTATTTACTACTAAAGGTCTTTAGGTCGAACTTGCTTAGGTCGATTAGGGGGCGCCGTCTATTCCGTAGCCTATTATCTTTAACGTCTTTTAGTATAAACTCTAGCTTCCTACTAAACGCGTTAGGGCGGCCGTTTACCGTGCCTAGGCGGTAGATAATCTAGAAGTTAAAGCGCAATAAGAACTCTAACTAGCGTATATAGCGTAGCGATAGCTACTTCGTTATACCGAAGGTCTGTAGGTTCTTATAATCCGTAATAATATTAAACCTCTTAGCTATACCTTCGAGCTCGGGGCGCTATTCCTCAAGCGCTTTAACGATTGTAAGGAGCTCCTTATTGTAGATGTTATAGTTACACTTGGCTATAGTATACTTCGCTAAGAAGTAAGTAACCGGATATAACTCGCCGTTATCCCCCTCCTGTAGTAGCGCTCTACCCGCCGACTAGTCTAACGTATCGACTTCTACTACTGCTTGCTTTTCCTAGTTATATATCTATAGTGCTAGTACTATAATAAAGTATACCTTCAGGCGCTAGAAAGCCGCCTCGTACTGCTCGGACTACTCCTAGTCTACTGTCTTCTTTATAAGCTTGTATAGTAGCTGTACGTAGCTCGAAAAACCTCGTATAAATCGGCGGTAGAAGTTCGCGAACCCTAAGAACCGCTAGAGGTACCTCCTTGTCTCCGGAGCCTCCTAATTATATACCGCTTCGACCTTATCTAGGTCTATCTTAATACCCCCGGGCGTAATAATAAGCCCTAGGTACTTTGTCCGCTTCGTGTAGAATTTGTACTTGTTAATATCTACCTATAGGCCTATGTCGATTATACGCTTTAGCACCTCCCTGACTTGCTTGATATACTTCTTGAGCGTACTAGAGTAAACTAGGATATCGTCTAGGTATACCGTTATATAGTTATCTAGAGCGTTATAGAGGATATTATTCATATAATACTAGAAGGTAGCGGGCGCGCCCTATAGGCCGAACGGCGTAACTAGTGTCTTATATAGGCTGAATCTTGTAATAAACGCTATAAGCTACTTGTAGCCTGGCGCTACGCGTACTTGGTTGAACGCTGCGATTACGTTAAGCTTCGTGAAGATCTTTGCCTTGTAGATAGAGTCTAGGGTCTCCTAGATTAGTAGGATAGGGTACCGGCTCTTTAGCGTCGCGTTATTAATGCTATAGTAGTCGACGTAGATCCTAATGCCTCTGCCTAGCTTCTGGGCTATAAGGATAGGCGACAAGGCGCTCGAGCGTAAGGGCCGGATAAACCCCTTTGCAAGGTTGTTATCGAGCTAGCGCTTTAGTACGTGTAGCTCTATCGGCGACATTAGGCGATTCCTCGAGTATAGGACTACGCTCCCTAGGAGCAGCTCGATCCTATAGTTATATGTACGGTAGGGGGGTAGGATATTAGCGTCCTATAGGACGAAGGTAGCTACTAGGTCTTAGTATTCCTTCGGTAGGTACGCCTTAATCTTGTCTAGAGTAGGCGCTAGTCTATCTACCTTATTGAAGAACTTCTTAGAATCCTCCTCTATAATCCTATTAAGCTTCTTGTCCCCTTTGGCGAGTACGTCGATAAAGCTATAGAACCTTGCTAGGAGCATCGACTTCGCGTACTCTAGTATACTCTCTTGACTTAGTAGGTCTTTAAAAAACTACTTGGGTAGAACTAGTATATAGTCTCTCTTCTTAGCCTCTACCGCTTTCTCTAGCTTACCTATTGTAGTCCGTATAACTACTACGCCCTTCTATCGGTATACCGCTAGGAAGCTCGCTCCGTTCAGGATCTTCGCGTTATCCTAGCGGATCTTCCCCTATATTTAACTAAGCGGGGGCAGGGCGTAGGAGGGGGAACAGGGTCTAGGGGGTAGTCTCCTAGCGCTAGCTACTACCTCTACCGGCCTTAGTAATATAGGGGGCGGCGCTTCGACTAGTACGCCTATCGCTCCTAGCGGTACAAGCGTCCCCTACAGGTCGGCCTACGCGCCTCCCTAGGACGCGGATCTCTACTATCTACAGGCCTGTCTCTGCCTATCGGACCGCCTGGCTCTCTTGTAGTTAGAGAGCTTGCTCGTAGCGATAGCGACCTTATTGTCGTTACTAGAGGTACTATAGTCGTCGTCTTCAGGTACGTCCTCTACCGTTACGTAGTACCGCTCGCTATTCCTAGGGGGTAGGGGTACCTCTAGCTAGCCTACCTGCCGAGCGACCTGGCTCCCGATATACTCTAGTAGGCACTTCCTACGGTAGTACTCTATAAATTCGAGCTATAGGGTCTCCTAGTCGATCCGTAGGTTATACTTCCGTAGCTACGGGAGGCCTAAGATCACCAGGGTCTCCTTTACGAGCGTCGTAACGAAGTATACTAGGGTCTCCTAGTAGTCGCTAACGACTAGCGTAAGCGCCGCTAAGTGCTCGATCTAGCGTAAGAACCCTCCGTTAGCTAGAAATAGCGGCCGCTATACCGCTAGCTTCTCTAGTAGTAGCCTATTTGCAACTACAAAGCTAAAATCCACGAACGCCAGACCTATACAACCCGAGTCTATAAGTACCATATACTCTATATTGCGCCTACTAACCGCTAGGTACAATAATAAGAGAATAGATTTAGCGCTACTACCTATAGTACTAATGACTAAACTATCTCCCTATCCTTCCTACAGCTAGCGGTACCCCTCCTATAAGCGATAGTTTATAGGAGCTCCTCGTTTCCCTAGTTGTTATATAAGAAGCCGAAACTAGGGGGTTACTCTATACTCTAGTAAGCGCTATAGTCCTCCTGCTCGTCTACCTCCCTAACGATAAAACCGCTCTAGTTAAGGGCGTCTGTAAAACGTATAGCGAGCCTACCTCGACCCCTCTAATAGGCCCTAGCGTAGCCGCTTACGCCGCCGCGAGCTAGGAGGCCCCTAGAGGGGGCTTGACCGAAGCCTTGCTGAGTAGGCTGCTGCTATCTCTGCGCGCCGCTATGGCCCTGCGCTCCGCCGTAGCCCTGCGCTCCGCCGTGGCCCTGCGCTCCGCCGTAGCCCTGCGCTCCGCCGTGGCCCTGCGCCCTGCTATAGCCTTACGCGCCGCCGTAGCCCTGTGCCCCGCTATAGCCCTACGTACTACTATAGCCCCACGCGCCTCCGCGCTACGGCTAGCCGCTGTAGCTACTATAGCCTCCTTGGCTGGCCTGGTAATACCTTGAGATATAGTCGCTAGCGCCGTACTTGAAGTATAGGCTACTAGCCCTACGGCGCTCCTTTTCTTACGGTATAAGCGCGGCCAGGGTAACGGCGTCGATCTCTATAGCGTTAGGATCCTAGGCTCTCCCGGTACCCCCGCTACCGCTACTATAATGTATAGCGAGCGCGCTGTTGCCGCTGCGGATCTTCTTCCTGAAGTCCTCTATATCTAAGTTCGTAGATAGGGTCTAGGCTATCTCGGCCTATACGTCGAAGTCGTCTGACGCTAGTAGCTTAACCTATAACGTAAACGCGGCCGAGAGGTAGGCTAAGATCCGTTCTCTAAATATACGGACCTACGTTGTACTCTCGATATTAGCGGTGTCGGCTAGGTTCGAGAACTCCGTTAGGAAGTCGTTGAAGTTCGCGAACTTATTCTCCTAGACAAGTATATAGAGCTGGTTTGTAGCTGCTACGGCGACGTTATAGGTTGTATACCGCTTCTCGAGGTCGTTTAGGAACTTAGTCCTAGTCTTCTAGTACTAGCGCCTATTATCGTTTAGGTAGTTCTTGATCGTCTGGAGCTTCGACTTGACCGCGCGGCTCGCGTTACTACTAAGTATCGCCTTAGCGTATAGGATCTTTGTACGCTCGGTCGAGAACTTACAAGGGCGTATTCTCTAGCGCCCCCGGACCTTATCTAACTAGTCGTCGAACAGGGTAGTCCGCTTGATAGTATCCTTCTCCTCCCCTATAAACGGTATTAGGTAGGGGAGGGATATCGCAGCTAGGTTGTCCTTGTTATAGGGCTAGTATAATAGCTAGCTACTACCTCTACTACCTCCGGCTAGCGCGGCGCTCGTTGCCTTAAGCGCCTATAGGGTTATTAGTCTCTGCTCCTCGAGCATCTTCGAGATTACCGCGTTCGTATGCTTCTACGCCTCGAGCTATTTGTAGAGCGCCTTGCCCTTGGTAACCGCGTTATTAGCTATCGCCTAGGTATTAGCGAGCGCGGCGAGTATCGCCTTCTGCTCCGCTAGCGCGGCTCTTAGCTACTCGCGTATAATGGCAGTACGCGACGGGCTAGCTTGCTCTAGCGCCTACATCGGTATATTATTGCTATCTTCTACCCTGTCTATTATCCTAGTTCGTTAGGGTAGTTCTATAGGGGGTAGTCCTATACGTTGGATGTCCTGTACGTCGGACTGTGAATAGGGGTAGGGTGCTCGTTTTGACTTGTACTACGTGGTTAAGGTTAAACAAAGTCCGGTACGTTGGAAAAAGAAGCGTTCTAGCTAGTCTAAGGTGTTCGATCTGCCTCTGACGGTCTGACTAGCTACGCGCGCGAGTTGAAGGTGCAACCTACTATAACGGTCGTATATAACAAGGTTATATAATAGTGTAACCTTCGTAGGAGCTCGCG
Organism: Trichocladium antarcticum; assembly: GCA_033297235.1. Classification (NCBI taxonomy): domain Eukaryota; kingdom Fungi; phylum Ascomycota; class Sordariomycetes; order Sordariales; family Chaetomiaceae; genus Trichocladium; species Trichocladium antarcticum. The sequence goes on from MU853404.1 coordinate 649,808, forward strand.
AGGGCTGAAGGCTCTGCGCGGCGAGCTCTACCTAGTATAGAGCTACGCTCCTCTAGCTACAGGGTGCTCAGCCAACCACATGGCATGGCACATGACATGGCACATGACACAGGCTGTGCCTGTGACACTAAGGTTACTGTTCCGACCTTCCCTAAGCTTAAGGGAGACTCTAATATTAAAGATTAGAAAGAAGCAGTAAGAGGATACGCTTACGCCCTCGGATATACTAACTATATTAATAGTACGGTAATCCCCCCCTCTCCGGATACGCCGAAAGCAGTCTATAATAGTTTCAGAGCCGCTTGCGGATTAGCGTACCTAATGATTCGCAACTCTCTTAATAGCGTAATAGAGATTATTAAGAGCTATAGATAGACTAATAGCGAGAGCGACCCTTACGCCCTCTTTAAGATCGTCTATAGCTGTCACGGGTCTAGCCGTGACATATGGCCGTATGGCCATTGCGGGCCATATAGCCATTGTGGAGCGGTTGTGCGATCTGGGGCCTGCAGAGCCTGCAGCGTATGTGGAGCCCGCCGCAGGGCATATCCCCAGCGGGCTACACCCACTATCTTGAGTTCCTCGTACAACCACATCGAATATATACGTACCCTAACATTGGGCATTTACTACCTGTAATAGTTGGTTGTACCTTCTGTTCGTATACGTAGACCTTCGTTGATTAATTACGACGAATTTGCGTTGCGCGAACTAACCGAAATTACAATTCGACCGCCCCGAACCTAAGAAACTAACAAGATAGTTGGTCCCGAGACGATAAGACAGTCCGAAACCTAAACCTAAGAAACCGAACCCCTGAACCTAAGAAACCGAACCCCCGAACCTAAGAACCTAAACCTAAGAAACCTAAATAGAGAAGATAATAAGCACTATAAACGTTAACGTAAGCTCCGTAGCCTAAGTGCCTATTCCTATTAAGGATATACGTAGCGAGGCCGCTACGGCCCTAAAGGAAGAGGTACACCCGAAACTAAAGGGTTATTTCAAAGGATACTACAGGCCGTTCATAGGTAACAACCTCCTACTTAAAGCGCTTAAAAGAGCTAGAAAGGACAATATAATAGAGAGGATAATAGCAAACCTTGCTAAATATATCCTTAGGGGCGCGACCGAGGAAATCTAGAGATAGATAGTTAGGGCGAACGAGGTAAACGAGAAGGCTATAGTACTATAAGTAGAGAATAACGTTTTAATAAGGCTAATCGAGTCCGGGAAGCTAGGCGGTAGCGGCGGCGCTAGGGAAGGCAGTATGCTATACGCCTCTACGTTCTCGGGCTCCGAGCGGGACTTAGCGAAGCGAACTATACAATTTAGAATGTAGAAGACGCTAATTATAGCGTAATAGGCCGTATAGCCACTAGAATATATAACCGAGAAAGCGAAGATCCTTTATGTAGCTTCGCTACTAGAGGGAATCGTAGCTATAGGAATTAGCAACTATATCGATACTATTGTCGCGAATCTAGGCAATAAGCAAGCCTAGGTATAGATAACTACCGACAAGTTTATTAAGTTCCTTTCTAAGAAGTACGTAACGATAGATCTAGTAGCTAACGTAGAGAACAAGCTACGTAAGATAGCGTAGAAGGATAAGTATACAAAGTTCACAGACTTTATTACAGAGTTCTCGAACCTCTATAACCTAAGTAACTAGGATAATACTACCTGCGTATACGCGCTAAGAGAGAAGCTTTCGAAGCTAATATAGGACCTAATCCTACCGTAGACGAACCTCCTAGCCCGGGATAACTTCTAGGGATAGGTTACTATAGCCTAAGCCTAGGCTAATAACCTTAAAATAGAGGAATACTTAAAGAAGGCTAATAAGCTAAACTACTATAACGGCTATAATACTAAGAAGGAAGGTAAGGACCTAAACGCTATAGACGTTAACTAGGTAACTACTACTAAGGACAAGGCAACTATCTTATAACTCTCTAACTTAAAGAGGGAGCAGTATATAGCTATAGGTCTCTATTTCCTCTATAGTATAAGGGGCTACATCGCGGCGAAATGTATAGAGAAAGGCAAGCAAGCCTAGAACAACCTAGGCGCTAGAGGTAGAGGGTAGCGGGGCAGCCGCGGTAACTACAGCGGATTCGGTAACAACGGCGGATTTAGCAACAACGGCGGATTCGGCAATAACGGCGGATTCGGCAATAACGGCGGATTTAGTAATAATAGCGGCCCGAACTAGAACAATAATAGCAGCCCGAACTAGAATAACAATAATGGCGGATTTAGAGGCGGCGGAGGCCGTAGCGGCGGCAGATACCTATATCGATAGAATAATAACAACTAGAACTTCGGTAATAACAGTAGAGGTAGCTACGGCGTATACCGCGTACGATTTATAGACTAAGGCTACGTTCTAGGAGAAGTCGGTTACAACGATGCTAAGCACTACGAACCCGAACAAAGCATAGAAGACCTAGAATAGTAACAATAGTACTAGGGAAATGCCTAGCCTCTATATAAAGACGCACGTAGGGGTATAGAGGCTATTATAGGGGAGGTAGTAGCGATTTAGTTATTAGCGCTATCGGTTAGATAGCTAATTTAATCCTATTATCCTCCTACATTGTAATAAGCAAGCGCAAAATAGCGTATATAGCGCTTGTAGATTTAGGCTATATAGGTCTCGCCTTTATAGACTTTAGTTTCGCGGTACGTAACGATATACCGCTAAGCAGACTAGAAACAAGGAAGCTACTCTACTTAGCTAATAGTATACTAAAGTTATAGATCGAATAGAGTACGGTGCTAGAACTAAGGATCGGCTAGTATAGGGAGAAGCTTCGGTTCTTTATTACTATACTAGCGAAAGACAATCTAATTATTCTAGGCCTCCTATAGCTAAGAAGATACGACCTAACAATCAACTAGGCGGACCTAAAGCTTACGTTTAGGGAGCGTTACTAGGAGCAACGTTACTTACTAGAATATATACCCAAGCTAATAGCACTATAAGCGAAGCCTATAACTATAGAACCTATAACCGTAGAACCTATAACTATAAAATATATAGCGAAATACTAAGCATCGGTCAAGGAAGTCCCAGATAAGGGAGAACTAGAGGACAGGGAGTATAACTAGGGTCTAGAGAACCTATAGAAGAAGAGGAAAAGGAGGTTATCCCTATTATAACGCTATTAGAGAGCACTCGAGAACGGACCGCGGTAGACCTTATCCCTACTAGGATCGAGAGTAGTAGTTATTCCAAATAAGCTTATAAGGAGGCTATAACTAGCGAAGAAGGTAAACGGGCGTAGGCACCTATAGGCGCCGCTACTACTAAAACGACTCCCGAAGCTACTACCGCGTAACGAGGCGATTAACAAAAACGACATTAAGATACTAAACGCACTAAACTTTATACTTTTCTACCGCTAGAAGGGCGTAACGGTAATACGTATAACGGTCAACTAACTAGAATAAGCAATACTAAATAAGAAGAAGGATAAGGAGAGGGCTATACTCTACGCCCTACTAGACGACTTTTACAAGCGGATATTAAACCGCGAAGGCTCGCTAGAAGACTATACTTCGGTACTCCTAGAATAGCACTACAAGTTCGTAAACGCCCTTTAGAGTAACGCGGAGACGATTTATAGGATTATAGAGGAGGACACCTGGAAATTCTTTAAGAAGAGCAACAAACCCTAGCTAACGGTAGCGGATATCTTAAAACGCCTACTAGCGGAGTATCGCGATACGTTCGAGACTTTTCTTCCCTAGGAGGCAGATACGCTACTACCGTATAGATTATACAACTATAAAATCGAGCTAATACCAGGAAGTAAGCTACTGTTCTTAAGGAATAGACCGTTCTTACTAATAGAACTACGTATAGTTAAGCGCTAGCTAGATAACCACCTGACGAAAGGCTTTATCTAACTATTAAAATTAAGTATAGGAGCGCCTCTACTACTTACCTAGAAGCTAGGAGGTAAAGTACGGATTTGCGCTAACTTCTAAGGTCTAAATAACGTTTCGATAAAGAGTCGATATCTAATACCACTGATCAAGGAGATACTCGATTCTATCTATAAAGCGCGGATCTTTACAAAGCTAGATGTTATTGTAGCGTTTAACAGAGTCTAAGTAGCGGAAGGCTACGAATAGTTAATAGCGTTTGTAATACGATTCGGCCTCTATAAATCGCTAGTTACGCCGTTCGGGCTATAGGGAGCGCCTACTACGTTTTAGTACTATATTAATAATACGCTATACAATATACTAGACGTATATACTATAGCGTACCTAGACAATATACTAATCTACTCCACGAATATAGCAGACTACGTTAAGCAAGTAAAGGAGGTACTAAAGAGACTACACTAGGTAGGGCTCTAGGTCGATATTAACAAGTGCAAATTCTATACTATAAGAACGAAATACCTAGGCCTGATCATTACACTAGGCGGTATCGATATAGACAAAGAGAAGGTAGTAGCTATTGTATCCTAGGAACTACTAACAACAAGGCGGTAGCTATAACGGTTCTTAGGCTTCGCGAACTTCTACTAACGATTTATCAAGAACTTCTTAGGAGTGGTACGGCTACTTTACGACCTTACGAAGAAGATAACAAGCTAGGAATAGAGCAGACCGTACTATCTAGCTTTCGAATAACTAAAAACGTACTTCTTAACGGCACTAGCGCTAAGGATCTATAACTAGGACAAGCCTGTAGTCGTCGAAACTAACGCTTTAGACTAGTTAGTAGGCGGAACGCTACTATAGTAAGACAATAACGGCAACTAGCACCTAGTAGCCTACTTTAGCGCGAAGCACTTAGTATAGGAATGCAATTATAACATCTATAACAAGGAGCTATTAGCGGTAATTAAGGCACTAGAGGAATAGCGACTAGAACTAGAGGGAGCAAACGGCCGGTTTGATATTATTACGGACTATAAGAACCTTCAGACCTTTGTAACGACGAAACAACTGTCCCTAAGGTATATACGGTAGTCCGAATTCCTATTACGATTTAACTTCCGTATTATCTACTGGCCGGGATTGGCAAACGCGATACTAGATACACTAAGCTATAAGCTAGAACATATACTATAGGGCGTAGAGGATAACTGACTCTAGAACCGTAAGAGGCTACTAATCGACCCTAACCGGTTTGATCTAGAGACATTTAAACTGCTAAGACTATATAACGAGGCGATTACAGTTAACTAGTTAGACCTATTAAGGTATATCGACGATCTGCTGAACAAGATATATACGAGCTCGGATCTGCTAAAGGTAACGCTTAAGGCGTTGGTAGACCCTAGAACTAGAGTGTAGCTAAAGGATATAAAAACGAAGCTTAAAGTACTATATATAGAGTGCTAAGCTATTATAGGCAAGGCTTACTACTGTAGGAGGATACTTATCGACCTAGATAACGACGAAATATAGCTATAGCTGATCCACCGAACTTACGTATTAGGACCTAGGGGCTACCCTAGAAGGACCAAGACTATTAATCTAATAAACCGGAAATACTAGTAGACCGGGATAACTAGTACGATCCGCGACTACTATAACGCCTGCTTGCTATATAATAAGACGAAAACGCCAAGGGCGCTACCGACAGGCTTTCTAAAGCCGCTGCTAGTACCACTCTCGCTATAGCAGGATATATCGGTAGATTATATTACACTACTCCCGCTATATACAAGGAGAAACCGTACCTTTAACTATATCGTAGTAGTAGTAGACCAACTGACAAAAATGCGCTACTTTATCCTAATAGAGACCTTAGAAGTAGATAAGTTAATAGACCGCTTTGTAGAACGGGTCTATAGCCTATACGGCCTGCCCAAGACGATTATATCAGATAGAGGCATATAGTTCGTTTCAACGTTCTAAAGAACACTATCGTCAAGATTAGCAGTGACTCTAAAACTATTATCGGCATTCTACCCGCAGACGAATAGCCAGACTAAACGGATTAACATAGAGTTAGAGTAGTATTTACGCCTTTTTGTTAACTAGGTATAAGATAACTAGGCGGATTAGGTACCGCTTATAGAGTTCGTAGGGAACAATATATTATTAGAGACAACGGGAGTATCGCCCTTCTTCGCGAACTACGGTTTCTACCTACGTATAGGCGTAGAACCGAGCAGACTATACCTACTAGAACTCTCGGAAGCTTAGAAGAGGGAGTTTTTCTAGGCAATAGAGATATCTATACGCTTTAAAGCAATGCTAGATATAGCGAAGGCACTAGCGAGGCAAGCGCAGGACCGTTATAAGATTAACGCGAACGCTAAACGTAGCGACGCCCCGGTCTATAGAATCGGCAACAAGGTAATGCTTAATATACGGCATTATAAGATAGGGCGCCCGACGAAGAAGCTCGAACTACGCTAGGAGGGACCATTCGAAGTTACTAAAGTAGCGTTATACACGGTAACGTTACGCCTTCTAGCGAATATAAAGATATTCGATACGTTCTACGTATTACTAGTTCGGCTATAGCGGGGTAAGCAGGGAATCCTAGGGCAAGCTAACGCGTAGAGAGATATAAGGGCGAACCGTAGTAGGGAAGTAAGGCGCTAGGACGACGGCGTCGAAGTAGTTGAATAGAGATTTAAAGAGATTCGAGACTTTAGGAAGGTAGAGAACGGGAGGTAGCAATACCTAGTTAAGTAGGAGGGCTACGCCTAGCCGACTTAGCAGCTAGCAATAGATCTACGCGGCTACGATAATGCTATTTGGAAGTTCTACGATGCTAATCCAAACAAGCCAGGGCCCCTAGCGTAGGTGCCGAGAAGGAACTGAAGCTACGATTCGAGCGTTCAAGCCGTGGGCTTGATTTGAAGAGGAGGAGGCTTGTTTTGAGGGAGGGTAGTGTTACGGGTCTAGCCGTGATATATAGCCGTATGGCCATTGCGGGCCATATGGCCATTGTGGAGCGGTTGTGCGATGTGGGGCCTGCAGAGCCTGCAGCGTATGTGGAGCCCGCCGCAGGGCATATCCCCGGCGGGCTACACCCACCATCTTGAGTTCCTCGTACAACCACATCGAATATATACGTACCCCAACATTGGGCATTTACCACCTGTGATAATAGCTTAGTTAGTAACGTATCTAATAAGGGCTAGTACAATATAATCTAGGAGTTCGCGTCGATAGATACGAGCAAGTATAACTCCCTTAGGGCCTTTATTACTAGATTCCTCTTCCTATATACAAGACTATAGAGCGTTAGGATCAATCCCTACGAGAAGATATAATAAGCCTTCCTTCTTTAGGGTCTAAGTAAGTATAATAGCAACTAGACCGACATACTAAAGTTTCAGCTCTAAACTAGCTAGCTTATATACTCGACCCTCCTTAACCTTATTATAACCAAGGTAAATAAGCAAGCGATAACTAGTATACTAGCTCTGTCGATACTAGCCGCGAAGAAAAAGCAAGACGATAGTAACCCTAAGTCTAAAGGGAAGCTGTAACGGTCGTATACAACAAGGTTGCACAACAGTGCAACCTTCGTAGGAGCTCGCGAGGGCTGAAGGCTCTGCGCGGCGAGCTCCACCTAGTGTAGAGCCACGCTCCTCTAGCTACAGGGTACTCAGCCAACCATATAGTATAGCACATGATATAGCATATAACATAGGCTATGCCTATGACACTACCCTCCCTCTCTAAACAAGCCCCCCTATATAAAAATAGCCCCTATTTTGGATACTTGTATCTAGAGCTATCCTAACCGCTCACTTAATCTTAGATGCTTGTATCTAGAGCTATCCTAACCGTTCAATTCCAGGTGCTTGCCTCTAGAGCTATCTTAAACGCTCCTAAAATACCCGATTTTAGATACTTGCATCTAGAGCCTATCCTATTCTATACGCTCGATTTTAGATGCTTGTATCTATAGCCCGTTCCTTTTGCTTAGCGCCTTACCTCCTGCCGCTACGCCCTCCTTCTTCGCGTCTACGATAGCGGCCCCGGGAGCTTAGGGTACGCGTTATAGAACTCCTAGATAGCGTTATTACAGCCCTGTAGATCCGTTACAGGTTACTAAGTCGGGTTATTGTAACCTTCCTACTTGACTTGGTACTACTAGTAGCCGTTCGCCGCCTTGCCGAACCCTACGATCTTCTCAAACCTCTACTCTACTACGTCTTCGCCCTTGTTAGTCCGTGTAACTATACGCCCGCGGTTAGCGCTTACGTTGTCGTTAACCCTCTTTTAGCCGACTAGCCCCTACCCTAGGTAGCGCCTTACTCTCGAGACGTAGAACGTAAGGAAGATCGTTATATTCGCTAGGAGCTTTAGAGTTACTATATATAACGAGGCCTTTGTAACCTTGAACGAGCCCTCCTACTATAGCGCGAGCTTCGCGGTCGGCCTACTAGTCTTATAGTTCTATATATCGAGTATCGCTATATCGCTAACGCGGTACTATAGCACGTCCTCCCTATAGTAGTTTACGTTCTACTTATAGCGGTCCTATAACTACTTTGCTAGCGCTATAACCTTCCTAAGGATCGCCCCGAAGCGGTCCGCGAGCTCTAATACCTAGAAAAACTCCCGCTTCTACTACTCTAAGATGTTTAGTAGGTATAGCTTCGATAGCTCTACGCCTATCCTTAGGTTAAAGCTATAATTCGCGAAGAACAGTAATATGCCCGTTGTTTTAGAGACTATATTATTCCCTATAAACTCTACTAGGGGGAGCTAGTTAACCTAGTTATCCTACGCCTAGTTAATATATAGCTATAGGTACTGCTCTAGTTCTACGTTAATCCGCTCTATCTAGCTATTTATCTAGGGGTAGAACGCTAACGAGGGTCTTAGGGTGATCGCAAGGCGCGCCGACAGCGCCCTCTAGAACCCTAAAACGAACTACGTACCTCTATCCGATACGATCGTCTCTAGTACGCTATAGAGCAAGTATACGCGCTTAATAAACTAGTTAGCTAGCTCGTCGGCCTCTAGTGTTACCGTCGTAATAAAGTGGCGTATCTTTGTAAGCCGGTTAACTACTACTGCTACATACCTAAACTCCTACCCCCTCTAGTTATATAGCAGGAGCGGCGTAATATAGTCTACTAATATATCTTGCTACGGCGCTAACGGTAGTAGGAGCGGCTTAAGGAACCCTATAGGCTTCGAGCAGGGGTTCTTCGTCTTAAAGTATAGAATATAGGCTTTAACGAACGTCCTTACTAATACGCTTATCCCTAGCTACTAGTAGACCCTGTTTATTAGGTTAAGCGTCTTCGTCCTCCCTAGGTACCTGCCGGGCTGTCACGGGTCTGAACCGTGACATGGTTCATAGGTACAGTTACGTGTTCGGTCTAGTAGATCGAACAACGTTCCATCTTTTGAGATGGTGTTACGTAGTGGTTAACTGTGCCTACTGCCGTAACAGTTTGTTCGATCTTCACCTAAGGGCCCGCGTTCAATTCGTGGTTCGGTCGGTGTTGACTGCAGGCACAAGAAAGATGCTGGATGCGGACATGCGACGAATGCGCGATTGAAAAAGAAAGTAGGCCTGAGGGGAAAAGACGAGCGAGTCTTTTCGGTGGGGCTATAGAACTAGGGCGATGCCCCGGAGACCTTGCAAACGGTACGGAAGGTACCTTGCTACGGCGCGATGTTTGACGGAAGGTAGTGTTACGGGTCTGAACCGTGACATAGTTCATAGGTACAGTTACGTGTTCGGTCTAGCAGATCGAACAACGTTCTATCTTTTGAGATGGTGTTACGTAGTGGTTAACTGTGCCCACTGCCGTAACACGGGCCCTAACGCGTATATCCGGTAGATAAGCTGCAAATAGAGCTCTATATCGCCTGGGTTGATTATTAGCCTACCGCGGTAGAACGCCTTGCCTAAGACTAACTTGTACTTAGCAAACGGTACTCTTAGCTCCCGCTTAATCTTGCTTAGCTAGGCGCGTACCTCCTAGTCGCTAAGCGCCTCTACTACGTCTGCTATAAATAGCGAGCTTATATAGCTCTCTATAATAAGGTCGTTAGTATAGCGCGAAACGTCGAGGCTAAAGAGCTCTAGTGTCTTACCTAGTAGCTTAGAGTTATACTTACTACTAAAGGTCTCTAGGTCGAACTTGCTCGGGTCGATTAGGGGGCGCTGCCTGTTCTATAGCCTATTATCTTTAACGTCCTTTAGTATAAACTCTAGCTTCCTGCTTAGCGCGTTAGGGCGGCCGTTTACCGTACCTAGGCGGTAGATAATCTAGAAGTCGAAACGCAATAAGAACTCTAACTAGCGTATATAGCGTAGCGATAGCTACTTCGTTATACCGAAGGTCTATAGGTTCTTATAGTCCGTAATAATATTGAACCTCTCGGCTATACCTTTAAGCTCGGGGCGCTATTCTTCAAGCGCCTTAACGATCGTAAGGAGCTCCTTGTTATAGATATTGTAGTTACACTTAGCTATAGTATACTTCGCTAAGAAATAAGTAACTAGATATAACTCGCCGTTATCCCCTTCCTATAGTAGCGCTCTACCTACCGACTAGTCTAATGTATTAACTTCTACTATAGCGCGCTTCTCCTAGTTATATATCCATAGTGCCGGTGCTATAATAAAGTATACCTTTAGGCGCTAGAAAGCCGCTTCGTACTGCTCGGACTACTCTTAGTCTACTATCTTCTTCGTATACTTGTATAGCGGCTATATATAGCTTGAAAAACCTTATATAAATCGGCGGTAGAAGTTCGCGAACCCTAAGAACCGCTAGAGGTACCTCCTTGTCTCTAGAGCCTCCTAATTACATACTGCTTCAACCTTATCTAGGTCTATCTCGATGCCCCTAGGCGTAATAATAAGCCCTAGGTACTTTGTCCGCTTCGTGTAGAATTCGCATTTGTCGCTATCTACCTATAGACCTACGTCGATTATATACTTTAGTACCTCCCTAATCTACTTAATATACTCCTTAAGCGTGCCCGAGTAGACTAGGATATTATCTAGGTACGCTGTTACATAGTTATCTAGAGCGTTATAGAGGATGTTGTTAACGTAATGCTAGAAGGTAGCGGGCGCGCCCTATAAGCCGAACGGCGTAACTAGCGTTTCGTATAGGCCGAATCTTATAATAAACGCTATAAGCTACTTATAGCCTAGCGCTATATATACTCGGTTGAACGCTACAATTACGTCGAGCTTCGTAAAGATCTTCGCCTTATAGATAGAGTCTAGGGTCTCCTGGATTAGCGGGATAGGGTACCGGCTCTTTAGCGTCGCGTTATTAATGCTACGGTAGTTAACGTAGATTCTAATGCCTCTGCCTAGCTTCTACGCTATTAGGATAGGCGACGAGGCGCTTGATCGCAAGGGCCGGATAAACCCCTTTGTAAGGTTGTTATTAAGCTAGCGCTTTAGTATATATAGCTTTATTAGCAACATTAGGCGATTCCTTAAATATAGGACTATACTCCCTAGGAGTAGCTCGATCCTATAGTTATACGTACGGTAGGGGGGTAAGATATTAGCGTCTTATAGGATAAAAGCAGCTACTAAGTCTTAGTATTCCTTTAGTAGGCGCGCCTTAATCTTATCTAGGGTAGGCGCTAGTCTATCCGCTTTATCGAAGAACTTCTTAGAATCCTCCTCTATAATCTTATTAAGCTTCTTATCCCCTTTGGCGAGCGCGTCGATAAAGCTATAGAACCTTGCTAGGAGCATTGACTTCACGTACTCTAGTATACTCTCTTAACTTAGTAGGTCCTTAAAGAACTACTTAGGTAGAACTAGTATACAGTCTCTCTTCTTAGCTTCTACCGCTCTCTCTAGTTTACCTATTATAGTCTGTATAACTACTACGCCCTTCTATCGGTATACCGCTAGGAAGCTCGCTCCGTTTAGGATCTTCGCGTTGTCCTAGCGGATCTTCCCCTACGCTTAACTAAGCGGGGGTAGGGCAGTAGGGGGGGGGGACCGGGGTCTAGGGGGTAGTCTCCTAGCGCCTACTACTGCCTCTACTAGCCTTAGTAATATAGGGGGCGGCGCTTTAACCGGAACGCCTATCGCTCCTAGCGGCGCGAGCGTCCCTTGCGGGTCGGCCTATACGTCTCCCTAGGACATAGATCTCTACCGTCTACAGGCCCGTCTCCGCCTATCGGACTACCTAGCCCTCTTATAGTCAGATAGCTTGCTTATAGCGATAGCGACCTTATTGTCGTTACTAGAGGTACTAGAGTCGTCGTCTTTAGGTACATCCTCTACTATTATATAGTACTACCTACTACTCTCTAGGGGTAGGGGTACTACCTCTAGCTAGCCTACCTACTAAGTAACCTAGCTTCTAATATACTCTAGAAGGTACCTCCTATAGTAGTACTCTATAAATTCGAGCTATAGGGTCTCCTAGTCGATCCGCGGGTTATACTTCTATAGCTACAGGAGGCCTAAGATTACCGGGGTCTCTTTTATAAGCGTTGTAACAAAGTACACTAGGGTCTCCTAGTAGTCGCTAACGACTAGCGTAAGCGCCGCTAAGTGCTCGATCTAGCGTAAGAACCCTCTATCGGCTAGAAATAGCGGCCGCTATACCGCTAGCCTCTCTAGTAGCAGTCTATTCGCAACTGTAAAGCTAAAATCTACAAACGCTAAACCTATATAACCTAAGTCTACAAGTACTATATACTCTATATTGCGCCTACTAACCGCTAGGTACAATAACAAGAGAATAGATTT
>MU853404.1:680628-695516 GCA_033297235.1 Trichocladium antarcticum
GGGGTCAAGGTGTTGTGTTGGTATGAGGGGGAGCGGATGGCGGGGAGTCGGGATCTGGGATGGGGAGCCGTGAGGCGGAACCCGCGGAGCCAAACCCCGCCCGGTAGAGGAGTGTGTGGTTGTAAGCGGATGACGATGGAATGTGTGCGTGGTGAATGCTTGGTGGTGTTGGGTGAGATGTGGGATGAGGACTGTGCTAGAAAGACTGGAGCAGTGCCGTTTTTATACTCTTCTTTCCATCCTTTATGGTTTCCGGCAATTGCTGTGCTTCTTACCCGCCGGCGAATCGGTGGGGCAGATCTCGGCCGTGTTCCGATCCGGCCATCATCCGGGATCCACACCGGCCGCCTTTCGGTCGCCTTTCGGTCGCCTTTCGGTCGCCTTTCGGCCGCGGGGCGGCACCTGCAAGTCATGCAACCAATCGCCATGCCGCATTACTGCCGCCAAACAAATGCTCCAACGGGCCTTGGGTCTGCGCCTTGGACAGACATCAACAACTGTAACAAACTCGACTCTAATCAACCATGGAGCTCTGCACCGATCTCCCAGTTGCGGATGAGGGTGGGAGCGGCCGTTTCCCTCAGGCCTTTCCTGGAACCAACAACCCAAAACCGGGCGCTCTGCGAGGCGGATTCCATCTGTGCGTGTTGCAGAACACAAAGGTCAACCCACGGTTTGGTCATGTGGTGGTGACCCCACAGAAGCAAATGACCCTCTCCCAGAGTGAGTCGTCGTTTATCTCTGTAACTGAGGCCCTCGGTGACCACTATCATCACATAGTATCAGCACAGACAATTTCAGGGTATAGAAGCCCGTTACCATCACGTGCGCAAGCCTTGGCGATAGCGATGCACGCAGCCGGATGGGAGCTCATGATGCCAAAGATCTCGTCATCGGTGTCGCGGAGCGTCTCGAGAAGGCGGGTCGCCAGGCGGCGTTCCCTGTAGTCGCGATGGACGACGAGCTGGGTAACCCAGCAGACCTGTCGGCCTTGGTAATCCCACCGGCAGGCAAATGCATTGCCGGCGAGGGTACCATCGACAGTGACGCGTGCATAGGAGCAGCGGGAACCGGCTGGCAAACACTGGCTGCGAAGCCGAGGGCCACTCAGTTTGACCCGAGTCCCTAGCCCTAGTGTCAGCAAGTTGGGGCGTTGGCTTTTGACCACGGAGCAGTGGGCTGACGAGGGAGGAGTGATACCTGGCTTGCCGCCCCGGCGGCCGGGCGGAGGTGTGGCCCAAACACCGTAGTGCTCACTAAAGAGCTGGGCTGCCTCGGCCAGCATTGCATCCGTGATGTCCTCGGACTGGAACTCGCTGAAGATCTCGGTCGTCATCTTGGCATACTGCTTGCGGGACCTTTTCGGTTTGGGCTCGAATTGGACAGTACCAGGATGGAAAGTTACCCTGGCTGACTGTTTGCTGGGACTGGCCATTTCATTGACGTGCGGGACTTCCAGGGTAAGTATCAGGCTCGGTCGACGGTCGCTCTTGTCGCTGTTCAAGAAGGGCGGCACTGACCGAAGTCGAGACAGGGCAGCCTGCAAATGGCGGGGGTTGCACAGCACCCGCCCCACATTTTAGGCCACTGCGGATCCACCACGCGCTTGCGCCCGCTCTGAGCGGTTTGGATAAATCGACGGTGCACCGAGATATTTCGACGGTGTTTATACCCTTTTGGGAAGCCGGCCCTATATATGCTAGCTATACTAAAGATTTGCAGTGCGTAGCACTATATATGCCGGCTTGTAGAAACGCTACATCGTTAGCTACAACTATACTTTAAGATAGTTCAATCTGTTAAAATCGTAGTGTTAACCTAGATCTCTTAAAAACGTAGTAAAATCTAGATATTTGATCAATCTTAACAAAATGCACAAAACTTTTCTCTAAAACTAGGTATACTGCCTATCTACACTGTCTATACCTAGTCCCCCTAATCTAACCTTGCTATTGACCCTAGTTATTGCTAGTATTATATAGGTTGCTATATACTAGCGCTATAAGAAATTAGGTAGGTACAGTATACGATAGCCTAGCTGCGGCCTCTACGTACTACGTAGCGAGTCGGCGGGTAGGTCGGTAGGCGAAGGCGGTCGCGAGGGGGTAGCAGAAAGGCACAAACCCTAAGAACTATACAATCTTAGTCGTTAGCTATAATAGCGATAGTTACAAATCGCCTTAATGCTATAGTTTTAAGTATTATAGCTATTAGCTATTAGACTTTGTAAGAGTTTCTACAAGCTAGTATATACAGTGCTTCGCACTGTAAATTTTTAGGATAGCTAGTATATGTAGGGCCGGCTTCCCAAATGGGTATAAACACCGTCGAAATATCTCATGCACTGTCGAAATATCCAAATTAGCTCTGAGATAGAAAGAAAACTGCCGCAAGATCTCTATATATATACATGTACATAGGGGAGTGGTGTAATTAGAGTGTGTTGCACCTAGAAGCTATAAGGCTGTCGGTTCGAATCCGGCCTCCCTCACCCTCTTTTCGGTTTTTCAGGATTAGTCCCCTGCAAATTCCGACAAGAGTTACACTAACTAAAGAAGGAAAACCCAAGGAATAGCCGTCGTCTTAGAGACTAGGATCTAGGCCCCTACGTTATATACTAATCGGCAAGAACCCTATATTACTCGCTATAGGATAAAAACAATCTAGCTATAGTAGCTAGGGACTAGTAAACTACCTAGGGTAGAAGCTAAACTACCTAATAAAATACTACTAGGGGCCCCCCCTAGAAGAAACTAGACTTTAATAAAGAGCGGAAGAAAGAGGAGATTATTAGCTACTCTAGAACCAATTATATCTAACAAAGGGGGCAGGTAGGGTTGGAGAAAGCTAGGGCATTATATAGTATAAAGGAAATAGAAGCAGGGAGATTAAATCGAAGAGTGGAGGTTTTCATCCGGCCTAGCGAGGGTACGGTTTCCTGTACTAAACAAACTAGTAGAAGGACCGGCGCGCCGTAAGGCATATCGGTGTACGAATAAATAAATATATATATGTATATATGCTCTGTATATATGTCCTATGGAATGGTTATAGCTCGGCGAGCACGACTCTACGTTGAGCGAATTCTAGCTATTAAAGTTAGTTTCTATAATAATAGTAAATTAGATTTTCGAGGAGGAGCGGCTCCGCTAGTCTAGAATGGTAGGATAGCTCGCTATATGTCTAGCCTAAGGTACTATAAGGCGCTACCCTACTCTAGGAAAACGGTCTTAGCGACAATCCCTAGATGCTAATAGCGTTTTATACTAAAGATTATCTTAGTATTGTTTTTAGCTAACCGAGCTTTGTACGTAAGATAGTCTTATACTACCTAGAGCATTTTCGAATCAATTAGATCTTACAAGCTAAGATAATCTTACTTACAAAACATCTTAATTAGCTAACTATCTTTAACTATGAAAACAGTGTTGCGTTCAAAACGCTTACCGCCTTACGTAACGGCTCTATCGAGCGACGTAATTAATGGTAATAATACCGCCTACTTGCCTGCCTGCGCGCCTGCCCGCGCGCCTGCTTGCTTGCCCGCTTGCCCGCTTGCCCGCTCGCCTACCTGCGCGCCTACCTGCTTACCCGCTTGCCCGCTCGCCTGCCTGCGCGCCTGCCCGCTTGCCCGCTTGCCCGCTTGCCCGCTTGCCCGCTTGCCTGCCTGCGCGCCTGCCTGTATATAGAAGGTCGTTAATTAGCTTGTGAGCTAACTCGCTAGGCATTGACTTGTTAGCAGGAGCTAGGTTACGGAGAGCTATAGACCTTGCTAAGCTATAGAGAAGGTTATTAATTAGCTTGTTAGCTATAATCAATAGCTTAGTAGGAGCTAGGTTGTAGGGAGCTACACTGACCTTGCTAAGCTTCTAGGTCGTTAATCGGCTTATGAGCTAACTGTCACGGGTCTAGCCGTGACATATAGCTGTATGGCCATTATGGGCCGTATAGCCATTGTGGAGCGGTTGTGCGATGTAGGGCCTGCAGAGCCTACAGCGCGTATATAGAGCCCGCCGCAGGGCATATCCCCGGCGGGCTACACCTACTATCTTAAGTTCCTCGTACAACTATATCGAATATATACGTACCCTAACATTAGGTATTTACTACCTGTAATAGTTGGTTGTACCTTCTATTTGTGTATGTAGACCTTCGTGGATTGATTATAACGAATTTGCGTTGCGCGAACCAACCGAAATTACAATTTAAAAAGACCGACTTGCCCCGAACCTAAGAAACCGACAAGATAGTTAGCCCCGAAACAACGGGACCGTTGGAAACCCGAACCTAAGAACCCGAACCTAAGAACCCGAACCTAAGAACCCAGATTATAATACCTAAATAAAGAAGATAGTAAGTACTATAGAGGTTAACGCGAGCTCTACGGCCCAAGTGCCTATTCCTATTAAGGATATACGTAGCGAGGCCGTCGCGGCCCTAAAGGAAGAGATATACCTAAAACTAAAGGGCTATTTCGAAGGATACTATAGGTCGTTTATAGGTAACGATCTCCTACTTAAAGCGCTTAAAAGAGCTAGAAAAAACAATACAACGGAGAGAATAATAGCGAACCTTACCGAATATATCCTTAGGGGCGCGACTAAGGAAATCTAGAGATAGATAGTTAAGGCGAACGAGGCAAACGAGAAGGCTGTAATACTATAAGCAGAGAATAACGTTTTAACAAGGCTAATCGAGTCTAGGAAGCTAGGTAGCGGCGGCGCTAGGGAGGGTAGTATACTATACGCCTCTACGTTCTTAGGCTCTAGACGGGACTTAGCGAAGCGAACTATATAATTTAGAATGTAGAAGACGCTAATTATAGCGCAATAGGCTGTAAGGCCGCTAGAATATACGACCGAGAAAGCGAAGATCCTCTATATAGCGTCGCTACTAGAGGGGATCGTAGCTATAGGGATTAGTAACTAGATTAATACTATTGTTACGAACCTAGGCAATAACTAGACCTAGGTATAGATAACTACTAACAAGTTTATTAAATTCCTCTCTAAGAAGTATATAACGATAGACCTAGTAGCTAATATAGAGAACAAGCTATATAAAATAGCGTAGAAAGATAAGTATACGAAGTTTATAGACTTTATTATAGAGTTTTTAAACCTCTATAACCTAAGTAACTAGGATAACGCTACCTATATACACGCGCTAAGAAAGAAGCTTTCGAAGCTAATATAGGACCTAATCCTACTATAGACAAGCCTTCTAGCCTAAGATAACTTCTAGGGATAGGTTACTATAGCCTAGGCCTAGGCTAATAACCTTAAGATAGAGGAACATTTAAAGAAGGCTAACGAGCCGAACTACTATAATAGCTACAACGCTAAGAAGGAAGGTAAAGACCTAAACGCTATAGACGTTAACTAAGTAACTACTACTAAGGACAAGGCGACTATATTACAACTCTCTAACTTAAAGAAGGAGTAGTATATAGCTATAGGTCTCTATTTTCTCTATAGTACAAGGGGCTATATCGTAGCGAAATATATAAAGAAAGGCAAGCAAGCCTAGAACAACTAGGGCACTAGAGGTAGAGGGTAGCAGGGCAGCTGTAGCAACTATAGTAGATTCGGCAATAATAGTAGCGGCCTAAACTAGAACAATAATAGCAGCCTAAACTAGAATAACTACAACGGTAGATTCGGTAACAACGGCGGATTCGGCAATAACGGCGGATTTAGCAATAACGGCGGATTCAGCAACAACGGCGGATTTAGCAATAACGGCGGATTCGGCGGCGGCAGAGGCTATAGTAGCGGCGGATACCTATATCGACAGAACAACAATAACTAGAACTTCGGCAATAGCAGCAGGGGCTATAGCGTATACTAGGTACGGTTTATAGACCAAGGCTAAGGCTACGTTCTAGGAGAAGTCGATTATAACGATACTAAGTACTACGAACTAGAATAGAGTATAGAAGACCTAGAATAGTAACAATAGTACTAGGGAAATACCTAGCCTCTACGCGAAGACGCGTATAAGGGTATAGAGGCTATTATAGGGGAGGTAGTAGTGATTTAGTTATTAGCGCTATCGGTTAGATAGCTAATTTAATCCTATTATCCTCCTACATTGTAATAAGTAAGCGTAAGATAGCGTATATAGCGCTTGTGGATTTAGGCTATATAGGTCTTGCCTTTATAGACTTTAGTTTTATAGTACGTAACGATATACCGCTAAGTAAACTAGAAACAAGGAAGCTACTCTACTTAGCTAATAGCGTACTAAAGTTATAGATCGAATAGAGTACGGTGCTAGAACTAAGGATCGGCTAGTATAGGGAGAAGCTCTAGTTCTTTATTACTATACTAGCGAAAGACAATCCGATTATTCTAGGCCTCCTATAGCTAAGAAGATACAACCTAATAGTTAACTAGGCGGACCTAAAGCTTACGTTTAGAGAGCGTTACTAGGAGCAATACTACTTACTAGAATATATAACCAAGCTAATAGTACTATAAGCGAAACCTATAACTATAGAACCTACAACTACGGAACCTATAACTATAAAAAACACTACGGAATACTAAGCATTGATCGAGGAAGTCCTAGATATAGGAGAACTAGAGGATAGAGAATATAGCCGGAGCCTAGAGAACCTATAGAAGAGGAAGAAGAAGAGGAGGCTATCCCTATTATAGCGCTACTAGAGGGTACTTAAGAACGGACCTTAGTAGACCTTATCCCTACTAGGATCGAGAGCGGTGGTTATTCCTAATGCGCCTATAAAGAGGCTATAACTAGCGAAAAAGGTAGATAGGCGTAGGTACCTATAGGCGCCGCTACTACTAAAACGACTCCTAAAGCTACTACTATATAACGAAGCGATTAATAGAAACGACATTAAGTTACTAAACGTACCGAACTTTATACTTTTCTACCGCCTAAAGGGCGTAACGGTAATCCGCGTAACGGTCGATTAACTAGAACAAGTAATACTAAACAAGAAGAAGGACAAGGAGAGGGCTACGCTTTATACCCTACTAGATAGCTTTTATAAGCGGATACTAAACCGCGAAGGCTTACTAGAGGACTATACTTCGGTACTCCTAGAACGATACTACGAGTTCGTAAACGCTCTTTAGAGCGATATAGAGACGATTTATAGGATTATAGAGGAGGACGCTCGGAAATTCTTTAAGAAGAGTAACAAAACCTAGCTAACGGTAGCGGATATCTTAAAACGCCTACCGGCGGAGTATCGCGATACGTTCGAGACTTTTCTTCCCTAGGAGGTAGATACGCTACTACTATATAGATTATATAACTATAAAATCGAGCTAATACTAGGAAGCAAGCTACCGTTCTTAAGGAATAGACCGTTCTTACTAATAGAACTATATATATTATTATTTATTCGTACACCGATATACCTTACAGCGCGCCGGTCCTTCTACTAGTTTGTCTAGTATAGGAAACCGTACCCTCGCTAGGCTAGATAAAAACCTGCACTCTTTAATTTGATCTCCTCGCTTCTGTTTCCTTTATACTATATAATGCCCTAGCCTTCTCCAACCCTACCTGCCCCCTTTGTTAGATGTAATTAGTTTTAGGGTAGCTAATAATCTCCTCCTTCTTCCGCTCTTCGTTTAAGTCTAGTTTCTTCTAGGGGGGGCCCCTAGTAGTATTTTATTAGGTAGTTTAGCTTCTACCCTAGGTAGTTTACTAGTCCCTAGCTACTATAGCTAGATTGTTTTTATCCTATAGCGAGTAATATAGGGTTCTTGCCGATCGGTATATAACGTAGGGGCCTAGATCCTAGTCTCCGAGACGACGGCTATTCCTCGGGTTTTCCTTCTTTAGTTAGTGTAACTCTCGTCGGAATTTGCAGGGGACTAATCCTGAAAAACCGAAAAGAGGGTGAGGGAGGCCGGATTCGAACCGACAGCCTTGTAGCTTCTAGGTGCAACATACTCCAATTACACCACTCCCCTATAGAACTATATATAGTTAAGCGCTAGCTAGATAACTACCTAACGAAAGGCTTTATCTAACTATCGAAATCGAGTATAGGAGCGCCTCTACTACTTGCCTAGGAGCTAGAAGGCAGAGTGTAGATTTGTACTAACTTCTAAGGTCTAAACAACGTTTCGATAAAGAGTTAATATCTAATACTACTAATTAAAGAAACACTCGATTCTATCTATAGAACGTAGATCTTTACGAAGCTAGATATTATCGCGGCGTTTAATAGAGTCCAAGTAGCAAAAGGCTATAAATAGTTAATGGCGTTTGTAATACGATTCGGCCTCTACAAATCGCTAGCTACGCTGTTCGGGCTATAGGGAGCGCCCGCTACGTTTTAATACTATATTAATAATATACTATACGATATACTAGACGTATACGCTATAGCGTACCTAGACGATATACTAATCTACTCTACGAATATAGTAGACTACGTTAAGCAAGTAAAGGAGGTACTAAAGAGACTATACTAGGTAGGGCTCTAGGTCGATATTAACAAGTGCGAATTCTATACTATAAGAACGAAATACCTAGGCCTAATTATTACGCTAGGTAGTATTAATATAGACAAAGAGAAGGTAGTAGCTATTATATCCTAGGAACTATTAATAATAAGGTAGTAGCTATAACGGTTCTTAGGCTTTGCGAACTTCTACTAACGATTTATTAAGAACTTCTTAGGAGTAGCGTAGCCACTTTATAACTTAACGAAGAAAACAACAAGCTAGGAATAGAGCAGACTATACTATTTAGCTTTCGAGTAACTAAAAACGTACTTCTTAATAGTACTAGCGCTAAGGATCTATAACTAGGACAAGCCTATAGTCGTTAAAACTAACGCTTTAGACTAGTTAGTAGGCAGAACGCTGCTATAGTAAGACAATAATAGCGACTAGTACCTAGTAGCCTACTTTAGCGCGAAGCACTTAGTATAGGAATACAATTACAATATCTATAATAAGGAGCTATTAGTAGTAATTAAGGCATTAGAGGAATAGCGACTAGAACTAAAGGGAGTAAACGGCCGGTTTAATATTATTATAGACGATAAGAACCTTTAGACCTTTGTAATAACGAAGTAACTGTCCCTAAGGTATATATAGTAGTCCGAATTCCTATTACGATTTAACTTCTATATTATCTACTAGCTAGGATTAGCAAACGCGATACTAGATACGCTAAGCCGTAAGCTAGAACATATACTATAGGGCGTAGAGGATAACTAACTCCGGAACTATATAAGGCTACTAATCGACCCTGACCGGTTCGATCTAGAGATATTTAAACTACTAAGACTATATAATAAGGCGATTACAGTTAACTAGTTAGACCTATTAAGGTATATCGACAATCTACTAAACGAGATATATATAAGCTCGGATCTACTAAAGGCAACGCTTAAGGCGTTAGCAGACCCTGGAACTAGAGCGTAGCTAAAGGATATAAAAACGAAGCTTAAAGTACTATATACGGAGTACTAAGCTATTACGGGTAAGGCTTACTACCGTAGGAGGATACTTATTGACCTAGATAACGACGAAATATAGCTATAGCTAATCTACCGAACTTATATATTAGGACCTAGGGGCTATCCTAAGAGGACTAAGACTATTAATCTAATAAACTAGAAATACTAGTAGACTAGGATAACCGGTACGATCCGCGACTACTATAACGCCTACTTGCTATATAATAAGACGAAAACGCTAAGGGCGCTACTAACGGGCTTTCTAAAGCTGTTACTAGTGCTACTCTCGCTATAGCGGGATATATTAGTAGATTATATTATACTACTCCTGCTATATACAAGGAGAAACCAGACCTTTAACTATATTATAGTAGTAGTAGACTAACTAACGAAAATACGCTACTTTATTCTAATAGAGACCTTAGAAGTAGATAAGTTAACGGACCGATTTATAGAACGGGTCTATAGCCTTTATAGCCTACCTAAGACGATTATATTAGATAGAGGTACGTAGTTCGTTTTAACGTTCTAGAGAACGTTATTATTATAATTAGTAGTAACTTTAAAGCTATTATTAGCGTTCTACCTACAAACGAACGGCCAGACAAAACGGATTAACGTAAAGTTAAAGTAGTATTTGCGCCTTTTCGTTAACTAGGTATAGGATAACTAGGCGGATTAGGTACCGCTTGTAGAATTCGCAAGGAATAATATATCGTTAGAGACAATAGGAGTGTTACCCTTCTTCGCGAACTATAGCTTCTACCTATATATAGGTGTAGAACCAAGTAGGCTATACCTACTAGAACTCTCGGAAGTTTAGAAGAGGGAGTTTTTCTAGGCGATAGAGATATCTACACGCTTTAAAGTAGTACTAGATAGAGCGAAGGCACTAGCAAGGTAAGTATAGGACCGTTATAAGATCAACGCGAACGCTAAACGTAGTAACGCCCTAGTCTATGAGATCGGTAACAAGGTAATGCTTAATATATGGTATTATAAAACAGGGCGCCTAACGAAGAAGCTCGAACTACGCTAGAAGGGGCTATTCGAGGTTACTAAGGCAGCGTTATACGTAGTAACGTTATACCTACTAGCGAATATAAAGATATTTAACACGTTCTACGTGTTACTAGTTCGACTATAGCGAGACGAGCAGGGGATCCCTAGGTAAGCTAACGCGTAGAGAGATATATAAGCGAACCGTAGCAGGGAGGTAAGGCGCTAGGATAACGGCGTTAAAGTAGTTAAATAGAGGTTTAAAGAGATTCGAGACTTTAGGAAAGTAGAGAATAGGAGGTAGCAATACCTAGTTAAGTAGGAGGGCTACGCCTAGCTAACTTAGTAGCTAGTAACGGATCTACGCGGTTGCGATAATACTATTTGGAAGTTCTACGATGCTAATCCAAACAAGCTAGGGCCCCTAGCGTAGGTGCCGAGAAGGAACTAAAGCTACAATTCGAGCGTTCGAACCGTAGGCTTAATTTGAAGAGAAGGAGGCTTGTTTTAAGGGAGGGTAGTGTCACAGGTCTAGCCGTGATATATAGCTGTATGGCCATTATGGGCCGTATAGCCATTGTGGAGCGGTTGTGCGATGTAGGGCCTGCAGAGCCTGCAGCGCGCATATAGAGCCCGCCGCAGGGCATATCCCCGGCGGGCTACACCTACTATCTTGAGTTCCTCGTACAACCACATCGAATATATACGTACCCTAACATTGGGCATTTACCACCCGTGATACTAACTCGCTAGAATCGACTTGTTAGCGGGAGCTAGGTTGCGGAGAGCTACGCTAAGATACCGCCTATAGAGAAATGCCGCCTATAGAGAAGGTTGTTAATTGGCTTAGTTAATTGAAGATATAGTAGATTGAAGATATAGTTGAGAAAATTAAAGATCTAGTAGATTGAAAATTAAAGATGTAGTAGATTAAAGTGTAGTAGATTGAAAATTAAAGATATAGTAGATTGAAAATTAAAGATATAGTAGATTGAAGATCGTATAGAGGATAGAAAATTAAAGATATAGTAGATTAAAGTGTAGTAGATTAAAAATTAAAGATATAGTAGATTAAAGTATAGTAGATAGAAAATTAAAGATCTAGTAGATTGATCAAAATATAGGGCTTAACTCTATAGAAGATAGTCTTAATACTATAAAACTACTTAAAAGGAAATACGATTTTCATTTCAAAATGGCTTAGAAGTTAGGGGCTGATTTTATATAACAATGGTTTTTCGGCGGAAAACGACTTTAGTATAAAAACGCTCCAAAACGCTCTCTCGGTCCAAAACGATCTTCATATAGGACCTACCTTACCACTTCAAAACAGTTTTCTATGGAAAATGGCCGTGCCCTGCAGAAATGGCCCTGGTGACCGTCCTGTACTGTGAAAATCGCCCCTTATTTCGAAGATCGGTTTGATTAGCCAAGACTATACCTAAGACCGTTTTCCCAGAGTAGGGTAGCGCCTTATGGTAGTTGTGTACATGTACATGTACATGTTCATCGACTCGACTAGCTGCAAATGGTCTGTGCCATTGTATTGCGAGGCTCGACGTTTGGTGGGGATCTGATCCCTGTACGGTATTCCGTATCGGGTATTTAACAGGGTGTAGGATCCTCTTCCTAGTTCTGTTGGAGTTGATCATCTTAGCCCAGGCATTGCCAACCCGATCCTACAATATCAATTCAATTGCTCGATACGCCCACCTCCTTGATATTCTCTACTGCATTGTTTAGAGGTCTGTGATTGGCAGAATCGTTGTGGATCGCGTCTGCAAGGTTGGGATACATGCCAAAAAGTCCCAAGAATACCCCTCGGTTGGGAATTTGACAGCTCCGAATGCAGGTACAAATCGTCTGTGTCATAAATACGTCTACCTAAACCGAGTGTCGCCAATACCGTGCTGGTCTAGTTACAGGGTCGCGTCACATGACAGCTATGTAGTGCACCAACGTGCATACCTACTAGGGGCTTGGAGCCCGCTGTCGCGGGCTCGCACAGTTTAACTTATTTCGGGGGCTTAGCAAGGCCACACTCTTTTCCCCACACACCTATACAACAACGCTACTACTAAGTCGCCGCTATTGAAGCTATTATATAACTTGGTATTAAAGCATTGAACTAACTTAGTATATTAAGAAATTGATATTGATTAATATATTAATTTTTTGAAGCTATTCTAACAATTGCGCGCTCTACGTAAGTAGTTTTATTTAACTCGGCTATACCTAGCTCCTAGTAACGTAGCCTACGCGGCTATACCTAGCTCCTAGTAACGCGGCCTACGCAGCCGTGCCCGGCTCCTAATAACGCGGCCTACCCGGCCACACCTAGTTCCTAGCAACGCAGCCCACAGGCTACACCTAGCTCCCAGCAACGCTGCCTACAGGCTACACCTAGCTCCTGGCAACGCTGCCTACGCGGCTATACCTAGCTCCTAGCAACGTAGCCTACGCGGCTATACCTAGCTCCTAACTCCTAGCAACCCGGCCGTACCTAGCTCCCGGCAACCCGGCCGTGCCCGGCTCCTAACAACGCGGCCCACCCGGCTACACCTAGTTCCTAGCAACGTAGCCTATAGGCTACACCCAGCTCCCGGCAACGCTGCCCATAGGCTACACCTAGCTCCTAGCAACGCTGCCTACGCGGCTACACCTAGCTCCTAGCAACGCGGCCTACGCGGCCGTGCCCGGCTCCCGACAACGCGGCCTACCCGGCTACACCTAGCTCCTAGCAACGTAGCCTACGCGGCTATACCTAGCTCCTAACTCCTAGTAACCTGGCCGTACCTAGCTCCCGGCAACCCGGCCGTGCCCGGCTCCCGACAACGCGGCCTACCTGGCTACACCTAGCTCCTAGCAACGCGGCCGTACCTAGCTCCCGATAACGTAGCCTACCTAGCTATACCTAGCTCCTAGGAACGCGGCTGTACCTAGCTCCCGACAACGCGGCCTACCCGGCTATACCTAGCTCCTAGCAACGTAGCCTACGCGGCTGTACCTAGCTCCTAACAACGTAGCCTACCCGGCCCTGCTTAGCTCTTAGCAATATAGCCTACGTGGCCGTGCTTAGGTCCTAGAAGCCTAGCCTACTTAGCCCTATAGGAAAATCCAGCGAGAGAAATATATAGAAGGAAAATCCCGCAAGAGACATTTGCAATAGAAGAATTTACATACCTATACAGAGCGCGGTAGGAGAGCGTAGCAGGCTTAGCGAAAAATTAACAGCTAACTATAAATCACTAACAACCATGTACCTTGCAATGTTAGTATCAACGGCCAAATAAGCAGGCTATACTACCAAATTATTAAGAAAAGATCGATGCACCTGCAAAAAAGACTATCGTGATAACCGCACTTTTTCAAACCTAGCTGTGGTATCATATATAGAGACATGCAACTCCCCCTTGGCCCCGAAATGGGCCACCAGGGGTAGATATGCCTGGGCCCAACACCGAACCGCTGACACTGACCGTGCAAGCCGCGGTTGTTGGCTGAGCTGTGCCCAAACTCGGCAAGTAAGATACAACCATTCTGCATCGTTGTTGTATGCAGAAACTGCCGTGGGACCCAGGCGGCCATACTTATCCACCGGGACAAAAAAGCATTCACCGAGGGTCTCATCGTGAGCCCGTGTTTTCGCCATGGAAACTGGCCGCTGTAGCGCCTGCGTTGCAGAATAGCTGTGGCTAAGTGAACATATGGCTTTGCGAGATCACCGGTGTATCGCCAGGGTCCCATTTTCCGGCCACGGCCGCACAGCCACCAGAAGAGCACTAGGGGACCATGGGATGGATGCATCTGTTGATACCAACAGAGGCCGCCGGTCCATGCCCGAGGGAAGAGTAGACTGCGGGCTGCCCCGGCAAATTATATAAAGCGATACCTTTGCCCGCCAAATCCCACCCTCTTGTTCCTCACCCTTGGTCCATTATCCAGACCAAACCGGCAACAACCCCCTATCCCATCCAAACCCCCCAACATCAACCAACACCTGGAACGCCAACTCCGTATCTCTCTGCGGTCTTAGACCTCTAAACAAGGGCCGGGTTGATCTGGTAGCTCGACCGTGACCCATCAGCTGCAGTCCGTCATCGGTCTTCGCTCCCCGATCCAGTCACCCGCATCACGTCGTCCTTGGCAGGGGCTCAAGGGACCAACCGTCCGCCGCCGCCGTCTGCAACGCTCAAAATCAAATCAACAATAACTGCAAAACCCCTCCACACCATCATCACCCATTCCGACTTCCCCACCAACACCAAATTCCTTCAACATCACCACCGCCCAACCCGCCAGCATGCCCCACAACAGACCCACCCTCCCCCACACCTGCAGCTGCCCCGTGTATACCCGCCCGCGCGCGCGCTACCAAGCCCGCTGCTGCTGCCGCCGCCGCCATGCCGGGACTGCTGTGCCACGACGCAGT
>MU853404.1:700002-729487 GCA_033297235.1 Trichocladium antarcticum
TAGGAACAACGCGGATTAGGCGATATTAAGGCTATGCTCGATAGTATAGTCGCCCTAGTTAGCCTAAACAAGAAGAATATCGCCTAGGGAGTAGCGAGAGAGATCCTAGCCTAGGTACAGAGCGCTATTAACTAGCTATAGAGCGCTAAAGGAGGCCTGGAAGGCCTTAACTATATAACTATAAGGAAGATCGTCGCTAAGGAAGTACGGGCCGCGCTCACGAGCGCCCTAGCTACTACGAGCGTAGGACAGGGTCCTAACCGCTCCTAGGTAACGATCGCGGCAGGAGCCCTAGCGCCCTAAGCGTAACCTACAAAGGCAATCCCCTAAAGGATCGCTAAGGAAATCCTTGTCTAAGGCAACGGCCTACCGGCTAACCTTATAAAGAGAACCCCCCTAGAGATTATCTAGGCGATTAACAACTAGTCTATATAGAAGGGAGTAGTCGCTATAAGGAAGCTCCCTAGTAGGGATACTATTATTACCTTTAGGGATAAAGCAGCAAAGGAATAGTATACTAAGAACAACTAGTAGATCCACTAAGCGTTTGGGGAGTAAGCGAAGGAAGCCTATAGGACCTTCGTAGTACTTCTAAAGGGTCTAACGAGGTTAGAGATCTAGGGAGTTACCGAAGCGGAGTTCGCCTAGGGACTAGATTTCCGTACGGTAAATACAGTTAAGTTTAGGATCCCTAGTAAGCTAGAGCTTACAAGAGCGATAGTACTAGTAACCTTTAAGAGCTAAGACAAAGCGAGAGTAGCGTACGACTTCGGAGTTATCTAGGACGCCTAAGTACTAGACTACGAACCGTACTAGGTAACGCTTGAACTAAAGCAGTGCTTTAAGTACTAGAAGTAGGGATATATCTAGAGGTACTACCCGAAGGAACCCCTATATAGAAGATATAGGGTAAGGGCCTACGGAGTAGGAGGAAAGGAAAGGGAGGCCTAGTGCCCTACCTATAAGGGCTACCTCCCACTAAGGTACCTAGCGTACAGCGGAAAGTATACTAGGTAGTTAAAGGAGTATAGGGAGAGGGTAAGAGCGCGGGAGGGGGCTAAGGAAGCGTACTAATATAGGCCTAGAATATTCGAACCTACTAGACTAGAGCCCGCGAAGCTACTATTTGCGTTTATACGCTAAGGCGTAGAGGAGGAGGATAGGGAGGGATACTAGAGGGTCGGAGCGAAGAGGCCTAGGTTCCTAACACCAAAAGGCCGCCCTACTATAGTAAGCAAGGACATATCGCAAAGCCAACTGCAGTTCGGCCCGGCTATAGCCCTATTCGCGTCGGGACCGCCGCTACTATAGCAATAGCGCTAGGGATCCTAAGGATCCTAGGCGGAACCCCTAAGCGCCTAGGAAGTACCTAACATACAGGCTACTAGTATCCTAAGCATATAGAACACCTAGCCCTAGGGTCTACTAGTAGCGGCAACTATCCCCCTAACCTAAAACGAGCTAGAGGACGAAGGTATAGCTAGCGGAGAGGATAATCTTTAAAACTATACTCTAGAACACTAGAGGTGTAAAGTAGAATATAGAGATTCTGCTAGAGGAGGCGGAGTTCGATATAATCGCGGTCCAGGAACTATAGCTTAGCAAGCAAGGGGCAGCCCACTACCCCTAGAGCTTACGGTACTACCTGGTTTATATATAATAGGGAAAAGCGGCGATATACGTATATAAGAAGTTCAATATCGAACAGTAGGAATATAAGGCGAGCGCGTAGTAGTATAGGGTATAGTTCCTAGAGCTAGGGAGGAGGGGTCTAGAGCTCTAGTTAGTATATAACAACTATACGGTAGATAAGACTATCCTAAAGAGCCTCCTGGCCTATCGGGGCCTGGCCTACGCTATAATCCTAGCGGGAGACTTTAACCTCTAGAACCTAGTCTAGGACAAGTTCGGGCGATATAAGAGGAAGTCCAAGGAGCTCCTTAAGCTAGCTTATAAGTAGGACCTAAGCCTACAAACCCTATAGGGTATAGTTATAAGAACCCCTATAGGAGAGTAAAGGGGCAAGACGTTTACGATCGACTATATCTAGGCCTTAATAGACCTAACGACAATATATTTAGGGAAGAAGATTAGGGGAGGGTCGGACTACTACCTATAGGTACTTGAAGTAAAGCTCGATAGCCTAGTCCTAAGGGGGAAGGCGCTAGAAGGGTAGAACTAGAAGAAGGTCTTAGAGAAGCTAATAAAGGTAGAGGCAACGTACTTACCGCTAAGGATATAGCTCGACGACAGAGGACCAAAGGGGCTAAAGGTAAGGATCAAGACAAGAAAGGGGCTAGAGAAGGTGTTTAAAGAGCTAGCTATAGAGCTAATAGCTATCGCCTACGCGATAGCCCCTAGGAGGAAGGAATTAAGGGGGAGGAGCTCCCTATAGTAGATAGGAAAAGTAGAGGAGGCGTTAAAGGCGGCGAAGGAGGCGGAGAGGGAGCTCTAGAGGACCCCTATATAGTTCTATAAGGAGAAGCTTAACGAGAAGCAAAGAGAGCTAGTAACGGAAATAGCGGAAGAAAAGAGGCGCTTCTAGAGGAAGACGATCGAGGAAGCTAGGGAGGAGACCCTATAGTAGCTCGAGCGATAGGCAAGGCTTAGGAGCTTCCTCCCCCCTAAGCTACCAAAACTCCCAGCCCTAAAGGGCCTAGATAGTAGCCTAGATCTAACGACATACTAGAACAAGGCGGAGGCACTTACAAAGAAGTTCTTCCTAAGCCTAGGGGCGGACCTTAGCGATATCTAGGACCCGGACCTTAAGGAGGAGTAGGAACAGGGGTTCGAGGTCTAGGAGCTCGTAAGCTTCCTAGCGATAGAAGCGGTATAGGATAAAGCGAGCCTATAGAAGGCCCTAAAGGAGGATATACTCCCGATAGGATTCCTAAAGGCGTATAGCCAACCGCTAAGCTAGATCCTTACAGCCCTAACTACAAGGTACCTGCAGCTAGTATAGTTCCTAGCTACGTTTAAGAGAGCTAAGATAATAGTCCTATAGAAGCTAGGAAAGATACCCGATATATACTGTACCCTAGGAGGTTACTGCCCTATTACGCTACTCCCGACCGTAGAGAAGGTAATCGAGGTAGTAGTAGCGAGAAGGATTATAGCGGCGGCAGAGGTCTATAGGCTACTCCCAACTAAGTAGATAGGTAACCAGGCAAGTAGATCGACCAAGCTAGCGGTCTGACTAGTTATAGCCTAGGTCTAGGAGGTATAGCGCTAAGGCGCCTTAGTATCTCTCCTATAACTAGATATCGCTAGAGCCTTCGATATAGTTAACTACGTTAGACTACTAGCTACGCTCTAGGAGCTTAGCTACCCGAAGTAGATAGTACTCTAGGTATAGGAATAGCTAACGGATAGGGTTACAATCCTCTACTTCGATAGGAAGGCAATAGACAATATCCTAGTTATAGCAGGGGTACCCTAGGGGTCCCCCCTATTACCTATCCTATTTATCTTATATATCGCATTACTATATAAGGACCTAAGGAGAGAGTACCTACACCTTAGTATAGCGGGCTTCGCCGATAATACGAACCTACTAGTATTTAGAAAGTTAGCCAAGGTAAACATCCGCTAGCTTAAGCGAGCGTAGAGAACCTGCTTAAAGTAGGCAGGAACGTAGGGAATAGCGTTCGTAGCGTAGAAGTATAAACTAATCTACTTTAATAAGAACCAAAGGCAATAGCTAGACCTAGCTAAGCTCGCCCTCCCGGATAAAGGTAGGTATATAGATATTAAACTAGTTAAGTCCGCTAGGTTCCTTAGGGTCTAGCTAGACTAGAAGCTCTTATAGCAAGCGTACCGCGGCGCGGTTAAGAAGAAGCTCGCTACCTAGGAGTTCGCGCTAACGAGGATCGCGGCGAAGACATAGGGCCTAAGCCTCGCGAAGGCCTAGGAGGTATATACAAAGTATATAAGGAGCGTAGTAGTATATAGAGTAGTAAGCTACTATATCCTAACTACGGTTAGTAAGGGGAGCGAGCTAAAAGGGATAGCTAAGAAGCTAGCGAAGGACTAGAGCAGGGGCCTCCGCGTAGTAGTAGGAGGCTATAGAACTACGCTAATTAGGTACCTAGAGACAGAGGCCTAGGTCCTACTAGTAGACCTCTACCTGAACAAGCGGCTAGCTGACTTCGAAGCTAGGATATACAAACTACTCCTCTAGTTAGGGGAGGGACTAGGGCGCCCCCTAGTTATAGTAGCGAGCTTAATCTAGAAGGCATATACTAAGCTATTTAGAAGGTTCTAGAAGAGGAGCGGGAGGACGTAAGGGAGGAAGCCTAGGCTAGGCCTATAGGGGCTAATAGCAGTTAAGAGAGTAGTAGCTATAGCAAACAAGTAGGCTAAGTAAAAGTAGAAGATAGGGAAGCTGAAGAACAAGACCCTTAATACGGATAGAGTAGTAGAACTCGCCTAGCAGGAGCGCGAGATAGTAGCCTAGGAGAGGCGCGCTACGCTTGTAACGAGAGCAAGAAGACCTATACACCGCTTAGTAGACAAGGACCCCCCGATATAACTATTTATAGACCTTGCCCTTAAGAGACACAAGGGTCTAAGCAAAGCTTAGAGCTCCTTACTTACCTAGGCGCGTAGCGGGGACATTAGCCTCTAGGAGTACCTAAATAGGGTAAACGTCCTAGAGATTATTACGCTATACTGCGAGTATAGCAAGGGCAAAGAAACGATCGAATACCTAGTAGTATAGTATAAAGATCCACTAAAGTATAGAACCTAGGAGGAGTTACAAATATAGTTACAACAGGATCTGCAGCTTGTTTTACAACAAGCTATATAGCCGTATAAGAGCTTAGCAAAGGTAGTTATTAGCTAGTTGATAGATTCGGGGCGCCTAACGGAGTATAGCGTAGCTCGTAGGCTATAACTAGAAGCTACGATAGCCGTAAAAGCGGCTAAGAGTAGCGGAGAGGGTGTAGGAAGTGCCGAATCGAGCCGCTAAGGAAGACAGGGGCTACCCTTAACACGTAGCACGATAGATTCAAAGCGCTAAAGCAGAAGCGTAGGCAGGGGTTTTTACCCGGCCCCCTGTTCAGGGGGTACGGTTTCCTTTGTATATAAACCAGTAGCAGGACCGGCGCGCCGTAAGGCATATCGGAGTACGAATAAATAATATATTAAGAGACAAGCCTATTATAAGAGCTACGATTAACCAACTCTAGCGAAAGATAGCGATCCTAGTAATCGAGCCTAAGAAACTAAAGACTACTAAAGAAGAGTAGACTCTGCGAGGAACTATTACGAAGAAGCGCGTTATATAGCTAATAAAGAAGAAAGATAGTATTAAACGCCTATATCGCAATATCCTTCCTCCTAAGCCGAAATAGCATTACGAACTTAAGAACTACCTGCTAGAAGCGCTCTTCCTATAAGTAGAGAAGGATTACTTAGCTAGCTATAGCGTTAAGCATTTATAGGATAAGGTTTCCTACTAATAAGCAGGTATATAATAGATTCTAGACTATATATAGGTTTATATCTATAAGTTTAGCTAAGATAGGTTCCTCGATAAGTATAAAGCGTAGCTTGTAGTTCGTGGTAATTAATAGTAGAAGGGATTAGTAGAAGAGAATTACGCTACTACTCTCGCGATCTAGTTACTCTAAACAGTACTTGCTATTATAGCGAGATTTAACCTTAAATTAATCTACTTCGACGTAGTTAACGCCTTTATAAACGCCTTCCTCGATAAGCTTGTATATATATAGATACCCTAGGGCTACTATAGATATAGGAATATACTAAAGCTAAACAAAGCTCTATATAGGCTAAGAAAATCCCCTCTCCTATAGTAACATAAGCTAACTAATACTTTAAGAAGTCTAGGATTCGTTAAGATACTACGCGAGCTATACGTAATAATAAATAGGGACGTTATTGTCTTCTTTTATATCGACGATATCGTAATCGCGTACTGTAAGAACAAGTAAAAGAAGGTTAATAAGATCGTTAGCGGCCTACGTAAGAAATACAAACTTACTAGTAGTAACAAGCTATAGTAGTTCCTAGGTATCGAGATCTACTACAAGAGAACCAAGAAGCTTGTTTAGCTTAGCTAGATATTATATATTAAGAAGATCGTAAAGCTTATGGATTTAGAAGCTATACCTAGAATACCTATAACGACGATAGAATTACTTCTATACGATAATATTGTAGATCTAGGTGCAACGCGATTTTACTAGAAGAAGGTTAGCTCGATACTCTACGCCGCTATTATATTATAACCCGATATTGCTTTTATAGCTTTAAGACTTTCCTAGTTTAATTACAACCTAGGCCTAGATTACTACGTAGCGGCCGACCAAGTACTAAGATACCTCTACCGAACATACTTCTTTGCCCTCTAATTAGGAGGAGGCGACTAGCTAATCGTAGTAAGTAACTCTTTATTCGCTAATACCCTTATTAATTAGAAAAGCTTATAAGGCTTTGCTATCTAACTATTTAGCAGTCTAATCGCGTAGCGCGTAAGCAAGTAAGATATAGTTACAACCTTAATAACTAAAGCTAAGTTATTAGCTTTCTTATAAGCGGCTAAAGAAGGTATATTCGTAAGCGGATTAATCTCTAAACTATCGGTTAATCTTAATAACAATTAGATTATAATCTAGTGCGATAACTTATAGACTATCTAACTTGTTAACGCTAAGATCGCTACTCTATAGACTAAGCTTAAGTATATAGATATCTATAACTACTAGCTAAGGCAGGAGCGCGAAGCTAGTAAGATCAAGGTAGAATATATACCTACCGCGAAGATAATAGCTAATAGGTTTATAAAGGCCCTAACGGTAGATAAACACTAAGAATTCGTTACGATAATTAATATAGTGCCTATTAAGAGCCTTATTCGCTAGAGAGTAAGCAAGACTTTAATAGAAGAGAGTATAGCGCTTATAGTAGGATACCTATAGTCAATATAAGGGGGTAGGAGCTAAGGAGTCTCCTAACTCTCCCTACTAGAAAACAAGAGATAGAGACTAGAGAGAGCCTAAGGCTAGATAGCTACAGAACGGAACGGATACTAGGGAGCTAGATTACTAGGGAATTTAGATCTTAGGAATAACCTTACTTGTAGGAGTACTTTAGAGTAGCTGCCTAGTAGTTACTCTAAGGGGGTATATTAAACCTACTTTAGCAAAGTAGGACTATAGTAGCGATATTAGATGAACCTACTTAGGGGTTTAGGGGCAGATTGGTCTTAGTATAGCATTGGGTATCCGTTAGCTCCCCCGAGGAAATAGGCTTTTAGAGCTATATATAGCTTTTTCACAGTTATATAGATTAACACAATTGAAGCCATTATCACTGTTGATTCCTCCGTCTGTTCAGACCAATCAGATTCCGATCCTATATTTTAGGTTCGACAACCGCACACTGCAGACCCATCCGGTATGGCTAGAAGACGTGCCCCTACGTGTACTACTTGCTAGGGCGATGCACGCCAGAGGAAAACGCCATATGGAATATCCACGAACAATTGATTTATATAACTACTACTCTGACATATCGAACGGTATTAGACAGTACGGCTGTACGCAGAGACGTCGAGACGTCTTCAAACGAAACCCACAACAACAGCAGCACGCAGCACCCTGCTCTCAGCCTAAGGGGCCTTGGTGCAGACCAAGGCATTGACCCACAGGTTCGTGCACGACGCGTTGATGAAGGGGTTCCAGTGCCGGAAGCTGCTCTGGGCGATGCTGTGCTTCGCGGCAATGGAATCACACCCGTCACCGGAAACGACCTCGTAATAGCGGTTGCAGTTCCCGACAATGCCGGGCATGGGCGTGGCGGCGCCGGGAACGCCGACGCAGGTGTAGTAGTCCAGCCACAGGTTGTTGCAGTCTGCGCACGCGGGATGGTTAGCGACGGGGAAATCAAGCGGCCGGACGTTCAGGGGAGGGGCGGCTTACTCTGGTTTACCTGGGTGTTCCACTTCCGGAACTGCTCGATGGTGACGGCGTTCTTGCCAGAGATCGTCTCGCATGTGTCGCCGGAGGCAACCTTGTACCACTTGTTGCAGTTGGGCACGGCGCCGGGCAGGGCAGGAGAGTTGCTGGGCGCGGGCGCGGCGGTGGTGGTCGACGGCGGCGCGGCGCCAGGGATGTGGATGCAGACGTAGTAGTCGACCCAGAGGTTGGAGCACTCGGCGTTGATCCCCGTGTTCCAGGCCTTCAGCTGGTCAATGGAGATGCCGTTGCCCGAGGCAATGGTGCCGCACTGGTCGCCGGACTTGATCTTGTAGAACCCATCGCAGTTCTCGGCGACGCCCGGCATGGCGGGGCTGTTGCTCGGCGCGGGCGCGGCGGTGGTGGTGGACGGCGGCTCGGCGCCAGGGATGTGGATGCAGACATAGTAGTCGACCCAGAGGTTGGAGCACTCGGCGTTGATCCCCGCGTTCCAGGCCTTCAGCTGGTCAATGGAGATGCCGTTGCCCGCGGCAATGCTGCCGCACTGGTCGCCGGACTTGATCTTGTAGAACCCATCGCAGTTCTCGGCGATACCGGGCATGGCGGGGGTGTTGCTCGGGGTGACTGGCGGGGTGGTGGTCGAGGTCGGCGGCGTCGGGGACGGGATGGTGGTGGAAGTGCTGGTCGTGGTGACCTGGGGCTGCGCAGACGTCGAGGTGCTGGTCGCATCAGGAGTCGACTCGCCGGCCACACAATAGGCCTTGCCGGCCTCGAGGGTAGGGCAGGTAACTCCCGGGTTGATGGCGATGAAGACGTCTATCATGACGGCCCAGCTGGCCGCAAGGCTCTCGCAGGTATCGCCGCTTGCCGCGGCCACCTCGTAGTAGCACTCGACACCGCGGCGCGAGTGTCTCACACTCCCGGCGGCGGCTAATCCCGGGCCCGAGAGGAGCCCGGCGGCGAGAAGGTGAAGACGAGTGAAATGCATATTTTCCCGAGTCCGGTGAACGAGTGACAAGCTGTCTAGAAACTAGACGCTGAGTGAAGGGGACGGGAGGGGACGGGAAAGAAGGCTGGTGTCCTGCAGGAGAAAACGAGATGGTCTGGAGATGACGCCTGGTCGCCATCTTATACTTGTGCCGGCGAGTTCTTCGCGTGGCCATGGCTACTTGTCCACGGCCGCCCACGATTCCCCGAGGAGGCGCCATCTCGGAGCGGATTCGATTTCGCGCGCGCGAAGCCCGGATCAGATGGCTCGACCGGCAAGAATCGCCAGCAGGGACGCGATGGAGGCCGGACCCAAGCTGAAGGAAATGAGGCCCCGCGATACTATGGCTGCCGGTGTTGTCTTGGCCCGGTACGATGGAGCCATGGCCAAGGCATCCAGCGCGATTCTATCAAGAAGGATCACTAGTTTGGTCCCTGATACAACTCTCTCTCAGAACGGAGCTTGTAAAAGGAGCCTGCTCATTTAACTGCCAGGCGGAGTGTCGGTCTCTGCGCCTGGCTCGGCCTCGGGACGAGGTACCTAGGTATCCACGGTGGCGAGTGCTGGCTTTCCCAGGGCGATGACTTTCCGTCTTGGGCATGTGATGCATGCGCAGCAGCCAGGCAGACTAGGCTGTATTGAGCGAGAAGGAGCAAGTCGCCCGCGCGCGCGGCTGGGATCCCCATCCTGCCCGTCGCGAACGGGTGGACCGAGGGTTGGTCTGGCCGGGCCAAAGGCGTGCGGGGGCCGACCGCATTTGCTCGCCCAGGAAACGTGTGCGGCTTTTACGGGCGCCGCTGCAGGGGTGCTCTGTATGCACGGGGTACCCTGCGAGCCTGGGTGCTGCAAGGTACCAGCCCGCCATGGACATCCCGCCAACAATTGCGTGCCCGGCGGCCCGCTCCACACCCTTGTCCAAGATTGGGTGCTGATATTGGTCCGTACCGTGGCATGAACGGGAAGGCGGCATGACGTAATGTACATACATATGTAGCCCGCACCAGCCAATCGGGCCGCGCACGGGATTAGTAGAAACCAACACACGAGCGGTACAGGAGAGGATGGGATGGGTCGCATTGGCCCTCTCGGCAATATCAGCGCTGCTGTTGACATTGTTGTGGCCTGCCGGTAATTATTAGCGGTGCGCTCTGGACGACGGCTGCTCCCGACAGAGTTTTCCACAGCGGGCGGAGACCCAGACCGCCAAGCGCCAGGCAGGCTCGAGCAGGCTGGTTCGCGCGCGACAGCGAGGTGGTTCGTGGTTTCCGTGTCGTCCGTTTCATTTACTTCCGTGATCCTTCGGCCCTTCCGTCGGAACATTGTGGCACCAACACCCCTCTGCAACCCAGCGGAAGGAACTAACCAAGCAACGCTAAGGACCGCTAGCACTGTCGCCCCCGCCAACCACGCCTGCGCGATCCACCGACTCTGATCCTTCTCTCCCTGGCAACCGCGGCCATCAGCATCCGCAACCATTTCGGACATCGACATCGACATGGACATCGGCATCGGCATCGGCATCGGCATCGACAACGACAACAGCACCACCATGCATCTCGTCTCCCGTCCCCTTTGGCCCCCCCTTGGGCTCCCGCGTTGGCCGTCAACGCTCACGCGGCCGGCGTGCTGGAAATCAGCCACGAGACGTATGCGCCGACGGACAAGTTCGCCGTTGTATTCGCGCTCCGGAATGTCGAGCTGGCCTAAACCCCCAGACCCATTATCCGCTTGCTCATCCACAGTGGTTCCCCCTTGATTTCGGGGGTTCGGGCATTCCAATCACCTGGCCAACACCGACTGCCCGGTGGCCGCATTGCCGGGGCCCTACTTTTTTCCCTACAGCCATCTCAACATCGACACCGAGGGGCCGCATGAGCTGTTCGCTACTACTTCCTCGGTGAGCGGCGACGAGAGCGGCGACCAGGTCGGCAAGATCGGCACTGCGGCGGCCGCGAGCATGTCCGCCGTCTTGCATGTCGCATCGTACAAGGGCTCTAACCCACCCGCCGACTGCCCCAAAGACAGCGCTGTCCGGCAACCCGCCGTTGCACGTGTCGCGAGCCTCGCAGCTGCGCCGAGTGCCATTACTTTCCTTCTTGCCTAGCTACCCAGGGACCCCACCACCTAGACCGCCGCTTTCATTTCTTTTTAGTACCAGTGATGGAGAGGCAGGGTTTAGGGGTTGTAACTATGGATGGAGCCCAAGACATATTTTTCACTTCACACCTTTACACATCCCACTTCGCCAGTTACACTGTGTGGCAACAGTCGCCCACAACGAGCAACAGGGACGCGACCACGGGGTTCTCTCGACAGCTGGGACCCACCCCCCCTCGGCCCCCCCCCCCCGCTCATCGGGCCATGGGATTCTACCCATGCTCTTGGCCGGACTTCTGACCCCTTGCAGCATCTTGTCGGCGTGGACCGATGGACCGAGAAAACTTTGTCATGTCTGCCTGACGGTGGACATGTTCTAGTGTTTCGGCGCCTGTCCGAGACCCACTCTTCCTTTCGCACAGCAGAGACGGTCCCGGGAAAAGGGGGCAACGTCACGATGCGCCCCCTACTTAAGGGTGCTGTCTCTTCCACGTCGGGAGACAGGTTTCCTCCGACATCAAGCGGCATCCGGCACACACTACTGTCTGTGTGGTGACTGAGACACACTCCGAGGTACGAGTCCGTCCCTCGCAACAAGCTTGCCTTGTAACATACTGACAGTCCACCCAGGCGTCCGCAGTACCAGATCGCGCCCTGAGCCCCTCCGCACCATGGTGCCTTCACCATGGCTCGCCCTGGCACTGGGGGCTGCTGCCCTCGTGCCAGGCGCCGTGGCCTTCAC
The DNA here is from genome assembly GCA_033297235.1 of Trichocladium antarcticum. Taxonomy (NCBI): domain Eukaryota; kingdom Fungi; phylum Ascomycota; class Sordariomycetes; order Sordariales; family Chaetomiaceae; genus Trichocladium; species Trichocladium antarcticum. Next base: position 711,776 of record MU853404.1, read on the forward strand.
CCCTCCAGGGGGCCCCGCAAGTGTACGGGCTGTCGACTTCTGTCCCGAACGTTGCGCCGTTTCCGGTCCTAGCACGGGGAACTGGTCCGCCTATCCCAACTTCAAGATCATCAAGAGGTGCCAGCAGACCATGTTCTTTGACTTCTCCATCTACGACCCTGTCGACGACCCGGCCACCAATCATCGCATCCAGGCTTGCTCCTCGTACGGTGCTGATTTCGTCAACATGCCATCCGAGGCCGTGGCCGCCGAGCTTGTCAGCTCGGCCCACTCTGTCGATGTCGAGTTCGAGCTTGGATGGTGGCACAGCGGATCTGGTCTTGCCAAGGCTGGCATCCAGTCGCTGGTGGAGCAGATTCGCGAGTATATCGACCACGGCCACGGCACTACGGATCGGCCCTTCATCCTGTATGGCCGGTCCGGAGAGGCCAGCATCGGTATCTACATCGGCCAGGGTCTGCTGAACCAAGGCCTCAGCGCCTCGGCCCTCCAGACATTCCATGACAGCCTCAACAACCTCGACGTCACGACGCCCAGCTTGGCCATGCAGCTCTGCGGCCCCAACTACGACAGCACCCACATCTTTGGCGTCGCCGTTACCAGCAACGCCACTTTTGCGCCCATCCAGAACGCCGTCCAATCATGGGCCAACGCGACATGTCTGTCATTTCTTGGGTCGACAAACTACCCCGGCAAGGCCACCTTCACCACCCCTCTCCTGACCTTGACCAACGCCACGCTGGCCAACTCCACGCTAGCCAACTCCACCGTCCGCGCCCGGCACAACACGCACGGCAAATCTCGCGACGCGCATGCGAAACTCTTCGACACGCGTGCCACGTCTCTCCAAGCGCGTGCCGAATGCAAGACCGTGCAGGTCGGCACCGGTGAAGGCTGTGCCGAACTAGCCGTCAAGTGTGGCATCTCGGGAGCCGACTTTACCAAGTACAACCCCAACATCTGTGGCTCGCTGAGGCCGAAGCAGCATGTGTGCTGTTCCAGCGGCACTCTTCCGGATGTCCGCCCCAAGCCCAACCCGGATGGAACGTGCCTTTCGTACAAGGTCGAGGCCGACGACAACTGTGCCAACCTGGGGGCCCAGTACGGCCTGACGAACAAGGAGATCGAGGACCTCAACAAGAATACGTGGGGGTGGTCCGGCTGCGAGCTGCTCTTCTCCCAGACCGTCATGTGTCTGAGCACCGGAAAGCCCCCGTTTCCCGCCCCCATCGCCAATGCCATGTGCGGCCCGCAGAAGTCGGGTTCCAAGCCGCCGACGGACGGCTCCGACATTGCCGACCTCAACCCCTGCCCCCTGAACGCCTGCTGCAACATCTGGGGCCAGTGCGGTGTCACCGCGGACTTCTGTGTCGACACCAATACCGGGCCCCCGGGGACGGCCAAGGCTGGCACCTACGGCTGCATCTCCAACTGCGGCGTCGACGTGATCAAGGGGACCGGAACCGGCGCCATCAAGCTCGCCTACTTCCAGGGGTACGGGCTGTCCCGCGGGTGCCTGTATCAGGATGCGCTCCAGATCGACACGTCGAAATACACCCATCTTCACTTTGGATTTGGCACCATGACGCCATCGTACGAGGTCCAGGTTGGCGATGCGCTGTCTTCGTATCAGTTCGGCGAGTTCAAGCTCATCACGGGTGCCAAGAGGATCCTGTCTTTCGGTGGCTGGGACTTCTCAACCGCCGCCAGCACCTACCTCATCTTCCGCAACGGTGTCAAGCCAGCCAACCGCATGAAGATGGCCACCAGCATCGCCAATTTCATCAAAGAGCATGACCTTGACGGTGTCGATATCGACTGGGAGTATCCGGGCGCGCCAGACCTCCCCGATTTCGACCCTGGCACGGCCGAGGACGGCCCCAACTACGTGGCCTTCCTAGCCATCCTCAAGAACCTGCTGCCCGGCAGGACGGTCGCCATCGCCGCGCCGGCCTCGTACTGGTACCTGAAACAATTCCCGATCAAGGAGATCAGCAGGATCGTGGACTACATCGTCTACATGACGTACGATCTCCACGGCCAGTGGGACGCCGAGAACGCGCACTCGCAGGAGGGCTGCGACACGGGCAACTGCCTCCGCAGCCAGGTCAATCTGACCGAGACCAGGCAGTCGCTGGCCATGATCACCAAGGCCGGAGTTCCCGGAAACAAGATCGTCGTCGGCGTGACCAGCTACGGGCGCTCCTTCGCGATGGAGCAGCCCGGCTGCTGGGGTCCTACCTGCAAGTTCGCCGGTACCCGGCTGGAGTCCCAGGCGACGCCGGGGAGGTGCACCGGCACCGGGGGTTACATTGCCGATGCCGAGATCAACGAGATCATCAACGGCGGATCTGGCGCAAAGCGACAGAACCGCGTGGTGACGCACTTCACGGATCCCGGCAGCAACAGCGACATCCTCGTCTACGACGACAACCAGTGGGTCGGGTACATGAGCGCGAGGACCAAGCGGACCCGCGCCGCGCTCTACGCGGCCTGGGGCATGGCAGGCACTACGGATTGGGCCAGTGATCTGCAGGAGTTCAACCCCCCCCCCTTGCCGGCAACAGACTGGCCTACATACAAAAGGCAGGTATCCGCCGGACTAGACCCGAAGGAGAATACCACGACTATCGGCCACTGGAAGGATTTCACCTGCACCCACAAAGTCATCGTGAACTCTGGGGACTACCTACCATCGGAGCGCTGGCACGCGGTGGACACTGACAGCGCTTGGCGCGAGGTCGTCGAGAAATGGTTCCAGACCGGCAGCGAAAGATATAAAGTCTTTTCTTTTTCGGTCCAGAATACGCTCAAAGATGGTGCACACATGAACTGCCAGACACTGCTCGATGACAAGAGCAATTGCGGCAATTTTGCGAGTTGTCCGGCCGGCGCCAATGGTCCGGAATCGGGGCCGGCGGCGCAGTTTATCTGGAACTCGCTAATCACTATCCACAACACGTTCCGTTCTTACCGGGACGGTCTCGATGCGCTCAAAGGGGGGTTTGCAACCAACGCCAACACGATGCAGGACACGTTCGCGCCGATCGCGGAGCCCAAGACCAATCAATGGCTTAATATCTTGATCGATCTCGTCACCATGGGAACTCTCACAGTCGCCGGGCCTATCTTCACCGGCGCCGTCAAGCAGATGACGACCTTTGTTAACAACCCCAACATGTATGACAACGTCAAGGATACTACGATGAACATGATCGGCCAGGGCACAACACTGGCAAAGGATATGTTGGAGAACCCTGAGCAAGCCATCTGGACCCCCAAGGAGCAAAACAAGTTCTCCTACTACGTCGGTCAGGCCATCGACGCCTGGATGAATAGCACGGAACTCACCCTCAAAAAGCTGTTTGACGGCAGCGCGGAGTCTGTCGAGAAGATCGGGGAAATCATCGCCAACGGCAACCTCATCGAAGGGAGGATTGATGGAACGGTGCCCGAGTGGAACACGATAACCGAACTGGAGCAAAACCTTCTCAAGACCCTGTACGGCTTCACCATTCCCACCCTTTGGCGCCGATCCAATACGTACGCCTTCGTCCTCGATTCAGGCGCCGACTGTGAAGGCAGACCGCTCGGCAAGTACCTCGCCGACCAGACCGCCGACGATACGGCCGTCTGCTACGAAGGTCGGCGCTACTACCTGGTCCACACGGACGGGGACGCCCGTGAATGCCACTGCGAGTATTCGGGTCCTGGCGGCTGCACAAACGTTTGCACCAATAACAAGTTCTCGGCACCTGTGGGCCTGGACAAGCTCCCAGAATTCGCCGGCATCACCCGGGATGACCTGGTGGTCGGCTCCCTGCGCACATGGTTGCGGAACGGCAAGCAAAACGGCGGCCCCAAGTTGGACCTGGTCAACGACGTCAGCGTCCGGGAGGAACTGATCAACATGGACATGACGGCCCCCGGCTTCGTCCGCCTGCCCGTGTGCAGCGCCGACCGCGCGTTCCTGTCGTGGCGGACGGCCGCCAAGGGCGGCAGCGACAACTTCCCGTGCGACATCCCTCCCGGCACAGACTACTGCGACGACACGACGTACGTGGACCAGACCAGCGATGCCTCTCCCACCGTGGAGGACTGCCTGCAGATCATCCGCAACATCGAGGGCGACGGGTCAACCAAGTTCGAAGCTGGCATCGTCGGCCACAAAACGATCGCGAAGTATGGCTCGTGTGCCTTTGGCGTCGAGCGCGTCGGCGGCACCGGCGGCGCCGTCATCTTCCAGGTCGGCAGCCAGAACGTCATCGACATCATCAACGAGTCGGTCAGGCAGTTCGGCAGCAGCGGCAAGGTTGGTGCCAAGGGCGTCTTGATGGAGTGTGATGGCACCACGGCCGGGTCAAATGTGAATGTGCTGTGGGGCATCTTCGGAGCCTGAAGCGCGCGCACGCGCACGCGCGTCCTGGCCAGACATGTCGAGGCGCACCGGTAGGGGCGCGCAGCCGGGTGTTTCGTTTGTACATGTACTCTTTTTGCCCTGTTGTATTCTTAGCTGTTTTCCACTCACCACATGTTGAGCCTGTACGAGACGGCACCGGCAGCCAATGACAGCCGGCACGGCAAACCGGGGATGGATGGATGGTGTGCGGGCCCCGTCCGAACCGGACCAGGGAATATAGAACATGGCGTTTCCCCGAACCGGACCAATCCATACAATGTGCCTTTTCATCCCCTCGCCTGCTGCCACAGTGTGTGTGTTCTGCCTAGAGGCGCAATGACGATCGTTGACTGTTGGTCCCAGGCAGGAAGGCTCAGCGGAGTCAGTTGACGGCGACGAGTCCCGGCTCGGTGGCAGCATCAAGCATCACCTCCCACGTCATGGCCGCGCATAAGAACCGGGACGGGTGCATGAGACTTGCTGCCCGCTGGGTTGGGCAGAAGACCGGTCTTTTGTCGGTGGCATTCCGTGAGCATACAGTGAGTGGAACCCCAGTCCGACTGGATCGGGTGTGGTGAATCTGAAGAGATGAAAGCCGGCTGGGGGGGCTAACTTTCCGCATCCCCTGCCAAACGAGAATACACAGCACCTTGTGTTGAGACGACTTACACGAGCCGCATCCTGCAGAACCGTGTCCAAGTCCGGCAAGCACACCCGGTCGCAGCACGGATCTCGCAACTTCTTTGAGGTGGGTATGTGCGAGGGGGACCGGGGGAGGGTGGCAGCGCCGGGGGTTCCGCGAGGTGGAAGAGGCCGCGGAGGAGGACGAGGGCGAGGGGGATGACATGGTGTGAGTGGATGGAGGTGCAACAAGGCCAGGGACGGACAGCTACTTTGTGGCGCCTGGGATTGAGTCAGTGCTGTTGAAAGGACAGCGGCTTGAGCGACAGATATGCTGTGCAGGCGGCTGTTCCAAACCAAAGCGCGGCTGGTGCCAGTTCGCGTTACGAAGCGCGGAGACTACAAGATGCACATCACACGGCCCCGGGTCTGCGGCTTGAACAGCCTGCGGCTTGAACAGCGCTGTGCCCTTATTCCACGACATTCCGCGGTTTCCGAGTTGCAGAGAACGTACATTTCTTCCGGCTTCGTAGCTTTGTTCGCAACCATCCCGCAAACCGCAAACCGCACCCATCCTGCCACGATGCCGCCCACGGCGCTGAGCCCGCTCCGACTCCATTCCGCTGCCCGGGCCTTGCGGGCCTCGATAGCGGCGATCAATGACTTGGTCGAGGGCGATCTCGAGCCCGAGTTCAAGTACGAGTATGGAGAGCCGACCGCCCACTACCGCGAGCTGATCACTCTGCTCCCGCTCGCCATGAAGACCGACCAGCTCCACGCCGCGACCAAGCGCGCCATCCTCGGCCGCGTGGTGCTCCGCGATCTGGAATCCCTCACGTCCTTCTTCGTCACCGTCATCAAGTCGCCCGAGTGTGCCGGCTATATCGAGGAGCTACACTGCCACGCGGACCTCGGCCGTCCCACATCGAGCGCCAGACTCAACCGGGACATGCTGCGCATAGCCAGCGTGGCCGGGCACATCGACCGCTGTGTCATCAGCCTGAACCTGCTCCGAGCCGCCAAGGACCATCTGGCTGGGGACGTCAACAACGAGCCGTACAGCCCCGAGACGGACGTCCAGTTCCGCCAGGCCATGTTCCTCTCGCTGCTCGGCCACCTCGACAACCTGCACACGCTGCGCATGACGATCCACGGCCCGGCCGAGACGGCGCTCGTCTGGCTCCGCTCCGGCCTCGCGCAGCACCGGTCCGTGGGGTTCGCGGCGCACCAGCCCTGCCACCAGCCCTGCCCGTCCCTGCGCCGCCTGGCCTTCTACCCGGCCGACAGCTACGCGGACCGCGGCCGGTGGCACCCGTTCCCGCTCTGGCCGCTGCTCGACCTTCCGGGGATTGCGGAGCTCGATGTCGAGCACAACCCGGCGATGTGGCAGCCGGCCAGCGACAGCAGCCCGCTTCTCACCACCGAAGTCCGCGGCCCCGACCCTGGCCATGACCACGACGCCGACCACAACCACGACCCCGACCCTAAGCTCGACCACAAGCCCAACCACGACCCCGACCACAACCCCGACCACAACAACGAACACATCCACGAACACAACCCCAACCCCGACCGCGAAATCTACCCAACCATGCGCCACCTGCACACCCTCCGCCTCAAACACTTCCCCCCGCCCGCCCTCCACCCGACCCTCACGCGCCTGCTATCCTCCCTCGCCGCACTCCGCACACTCTCCATCACCGGCACCGCCATCCCCGACCACCACCACCACCACCACCACCACCACCACCGGCACAGTCCCAACCCCCCCACCAACCTCAACACCCTCCTCTGCACGCCAACCATCGCCACCACCCTGCACCACCTCTCCCTCACCACCACCACCACCACCACCCCGCTTCCAGCCCCCACAACCGCGGCCGCCCTCTTCGGCCGCACCGCACACTTCCACCCGTCCAGCCTCGCGGGCCTCACCGCGCTGCAGACCCTCGTCGCACCAGCATGGGCGCTCTTCGGCTGCGCCGCCGCCGCCTCGTCATCCTCATCATCCTCATCCCCATCATCCCCATCATCATCATCGTTCGAAGTAGCCCTGCCGCCGCAGCTGCAGCACCTCGAGGTCATCGCCGCGGAGGACGACACGGCGGCGCGGCTGCGGTGGTTTGCGGGGGAGTGTGCGCGGGGCAAGTATCCGGCGCTGCGGCGGGTGGTGTGGTGGATGTGCGGGGGTTGTGGGGGGCCGCTGGACGGGGAGGTGCAGGGGGAGGTGGAGGCGGGGTTGGGGCGGGCGGGGATCCGGTTTGAGAGTGGGGTGGTGTGTGAGGCGTGGGCGGAGGGGCGGGCCGGGGGGTGGAGGGAGGTTGGGGGGTTGGTGGTTGCGCAGGGTGTTTGATGATTTTTGGGGGGGGGGGTTCGACTGCGTGGTCTTGATTTGGCGAGCTCGGGGTGTTTTGCGTTGCTCGCGGATGGTTCTATTCTATAGGCAAGAAGCAGAGAGACTGGAGAATGGTCGCTTACCGGCGTTCAGGGAGATACCCGAGGTATACTGGCATTATATGAAATTACGTTCCGATAAACATCCCCCTCTCACAGCAGCCCCATAAACCCGCCCCCCTGCAAGAACCGCGTCTGCGTCTCCCTCAAGTCCGCCCAGTTCCGCAACTCCACCTCCTCGTCCCCCGCAACCCCCACCCCCGTCCCCACAAACCCGCCCCCCGTCCCCGGCGGGATCCTCTCCAGGCGCATCAGAATCTCGACAAACCGGCTCAGCGATTCCTGCGCCTTGACCGCCAGCGGGCCCTTGCGCTCGGGCGCATCGTTGACCAGCGTGCTGGCCACCTGCCGGATCTTGTGGATGAGCGACGCGCCGTTGGGCTCCATGCTGCGCTGCGCGATGGACGTCAGGACCGTGAGGAGGTGCTGCACGATGAGCTCGCGCTCGCCGGCCATGGCCGCGTCGACGGGGTCGCTGTGCTCGGCGGCGGCGGCGGCCACGTGCAGGGCGGCGGCGGCGACCGATTGGTTGGCTTCGGACGAGGTCGAGGTCGAGGTCGAGGCGGGGTCGCCGTTGGGCTGGCCAAAGGAGGACGCAGCGGCGACTTGCGCGCTGGCGTGCTCGCGGTGCGCGTCGCGCAGGTTGAGGTAGCGCTCGACGTAGTACGAGCGCGTGGCGAGCTGGGAGGCGTAGATGTTGGCTTTTTGGATCTCGTACTGGAGCACGCGGCGGCGCTCGGGGGGGTGCGGTCCGGTTGTGTGGGAGGCCGTTGTGTGGGAGGCGGGGTCGCCAAAGTCGGAGGTGGGCTGCACGGCTGCGTAGGCGGTTGGTAGGTAGTCCATCCCGTTGTGGCCGTCGTCGGGGTCGCCGGGCGCGGGGCCGACGAAATGGAGGTCGGGTAGGCCATGCGGGGAACCCACATTCAAGTCGATGGCCAGCTCGCCGGGCATGCCGTCCATCACATGCTTTACTGCCTGGAGGGACTCCTCCAGCATGGCCTTTTGGTCGTGGAACGGGAGGGTGGCGATGCCGTACGAAAGCTCCACGCTGACGAGGCCGTTCATGGTCATGTAGACCCGGATGCTTTGGTTGAATCCGGTGAGGAGGGAGACGCTGCCCTCCGGCTGGCCGAGGATCTGATGCGACAGGATGTACTGGTCGTCCACCTCGCTGGGGAGCTCGGGATAGGGCTCGTTGGGTGTGGGGGGAGGGAGAATGATGTCGCTGTAGTGGCCGCCGAGCTGTGACATGGACCTGGACAGAATCAGAAGGCGGTCGGTCGGTCGGCTGTCGAGAAACGGGGGGCCTACCGTGTGCTGAGAAACATGCACCAGAATATGCGCCTGCCGAGCTGGTCCTCGACGTGGTTGACGCAGGGCCCGCGGTAGGCGATGCCGAACATGGACGAGCCCATGTCCCGTGGTTTGTGGTAGCCCAGCTCCCGGACAAAGGTCATGGCCTCGGCCATGAAGCGCCGGCACGCTTTCCACTGCATCGTGTAGGCCGCAGCAAGGCTGAGGAAGTAGCTCGTGGCAGCGTCGTGGACGGTCACCTCTTCTCTGGTATAAAAGGCAGACCCCCTCGCGTCCAGCGCGATGGCGCGACACCGCTCAATCAGCGTCAGGGCCTTGGGGTACATGTGCATGCCGTGTTGCTGTGCCTTGAGGTGCAGGCGCGCGGTCCGCGGGAACGAAGCGACCAGGCAGCCGATCATGCTCGACAGAAGCGCGAGAAACCCCTTGTTTGTCCGGTCCTCTCGGGCCGTAAACGACATCCGGAAGGTGGGCTCGTGGGGAAACGGGGTGAGCGGGTGGATGTAGGTGAAGAAGTCGTCGATGAGCAGGGCCACGACCGGCCACGGCGCAATCGACTCGGCATCGAGGGCCGGGGCCGTCTCTTGGCCGCCGGCAATCGAGATCAGCGTCTCGGCGGCATTGTGTGGTGTCGGGCTGATGTTTGGCACGAGCCGCTGCTGCTTGGCGGCTTTGGCGGCTTCCGCATGCTTGTTCGGAGGGCCGCGTCGCTTCCTTGTGCGAGTGAAGGTGCAGTCGACGCCGAGTTCGTGGCAGGGCTTGCAGGGTTGCGTTGCGTCGCACTACAGGGGGGCATTGCTTAGTCCTGGCACATCAAGCACCAGCATCAGCGAAGGGCGGCGCGCAGACCTTGATTTTCCGCTGGCTGCACATATCGCAGGCCCGGCGCAGCCGCGTGGCCTTTGGGTTGACGGGCGACAATGTATTCGCGAGGCCGACCGGCGGGCCGGCGTTGCCCAGGGCGGAGGCATTGGGGATCGCGGCATGGTGGGGCATCACCGGACTCGGACTCGGACTCGGGACGGGCGCGGGCGCGGCGACGGCAGCCTGAAGCGCCTGCAATCCATGATGCGCCGCGGCGACTGCAGCGGCAGCGGCATCGGTGATGAATTGAGGATGCGCCGGGTAGGCGTGTGCATCGGGGCCTTGCTGTGTTGTGTCGGGGTTCGGATCGGCGCCGGCATTTGTCGAGGGCGGCGGCAGAGGATAGCTAGACGACATGCTCAATGCGACGCGCCTGATTCGACGCGCTCACGGCTTCACTCCGGATGTTGCGCGTGGCTGCCGCTGGCGACTTTTCGGCGAAGATCCGGTTGAATTGCGGATGTTTGCAGGTGCGGGCACAGGGGTTTGAACTCTGCGCAACCGTTTTCTAGTCACATGACATGATGACAGAGTCTTTCTGTCAGGTGTCAACCGATTAATTATGCGCGCGCAACTGTCAAGAGCAACCACTTGGCACAACGTCAACGACTCAACCGCCTGTTGCCGCCAACCTCGAAACGTTATTATTCCCCGGCCAAATTGAAGTTCGAACCCCATCGTGACATGCCACTACTTGGTACCCAGCAGGCAGCCTGGGATCATCCAAAGATATGTTGTCCCCTCAATTACAAAGCCCATCGCGCTGCGGCCTCTAAATGGACGCCACTGTCGTCCTCTGTATTTGGTCACTTGGGGTCGCCCGCGCCAGAGACGGTATACCACGCCTCGCATTCGACACAAGGCGGCGCCAGGTTGCGCCCCACGCCCAGCACGCCAACGTCCAGATCGTGGAGGAATCGGGATTTCGAGCAGTTCCCTGGGCACCGTTGGCCTTTCACGACTACCACAAGTCTTGGCACTAGAACCCGATGAGCGTACGGGCGTTGCGTGGCCGACAAATGCCACGTCGATCAGCCGTCCAGCCCTGGTCGAACGCCTCAAGGATAGCCAACGCTGCTTGCTTGGAGGTGCTCTGAGGAACGGAGGAATCACAGTATTCGCGTTTCGGGGCGACAACGTGTACAGGCGAGCAAGTGTCAACGGGACAAGCTCAAACACAATATACAACGCCCTTCCCCCTCCTCCATCCCCACCACTCTACCTACTTTACGCGGGCCCCGCCCAGACCGTAATCCCCCTCGACAACCCCCACCAACCACACCGCCTCGACACTCACCCGCACCCCACTCGACAGGTCTACCGATAATACCCTTGCGCGTCCGCTGCCTGACCATTAAGATTATACTGCTGCTGCTGCTGCAGCGGCGGCGGCGGCATCGGCACATAGCGCGCCTGCGGCGCCGGCGCGGGTTCTGCGTAGACGATGTTGTATGGCGCGGGCGGTCCCGCCGGGTGCCGCACGGGCTGCGTCGGCAGCGGCACAGGGCACAGCTGCGGCGCTGGCGGAGGAGGCGCCGGTTGGCGGGGTTGGTGTTGGGCGTGTGCCGGGGGCTGTGGCTGTCTCGCGGACGCGGTCGGGGTCACGTACGAGACGCCGCGCTGTGGGGGCTGGGACAGAGAGGGGGGCCGGGGGGTTAGTTGGATATGTGCGGTGGTGGCGGTGTTCTGGGGGGGCAGTGGGGATGGTGTGGGATGAAGAGGGAGGAAAATGGGGACGGGTGAGCCGAGGAAACATACCTCGCGTGCTGGGCGCTGCGTGTGCGTCGGCGCTGCGGTGTTCTGCCGGCGTGTCGTGGGCTGCGCCGGCGTGGGGACTACGCGCTGGCTGCGGGGCTGCGCAACCGGCTGCGGCGGTGGTTGAGCGGTGGAGGGGGCGCGCTGCCGTCCGGACTGCCGGGCAGCAGAGGAAGCTGGGGCTGCGGGCCGGAGGGGCGTGTCCTGTGCATGCAAACTGTGCTCACGATGGTTCACCTCCCTCTCAGTGAAGGGCCGGCAGCCCGGTGCATAGTCTTCAGCGCATTCCTTCAGCCACTTCACGAAGCGCGCGCCGCGGCACTGCTCCGGCAGCTGCTTGATACAGCCAGCAAGCTCCGAGATGAGCTCCTCGTGGCTGGCATGGCCCCCCCGCGCCGCGGCCGCTGCGAAGTTGTACCGGAGCGCGCTGACGTGCAGGGTCAGTGCAAGAAGGGCCCGGTAGATGGCGGTCCTGGCCGAGGCAACGCCAGCCTGTCGCCGGAGTTCGACGGTTCCTAGTCGGTCCAGCGGAAGGAAGTTGCTCGACAGATATCTGGTGCCAGTGTCCGTTGCATCCAGGCCCGTGGGATTCGCCCCTGCCATCAGGTAGCCAAACTGGACAAACGGCACCATGTGTTTCCTGGACGAGGCTGCTGCGTCCTTGATTTCTTGGAATACGGGGCCCCAGGTGGCATACGGAACATTATTATACGCGGCGGTGGCGAATGCGGTGTTGTTGGACATTGCGTATCTGTTGTTCCTGCGTTCTTCTGGGAGGATCCTCTGCAACGCCATTTCCCAGAACTGGCTGGCAGAGGCAATCTGGACGAGCTGATCAAAGGTGTAGCTGTTCTTTCTAAGGGGGCCCGGCGAAACGTGGACATGGCAGGCGCAGAAAGAGTTGGTCCAGAGCTCAAACTCCTCGTCCACGGCCGCGAAGACCTGGCGCACCTCCTCCTGCCACTTGCGCCCCGCGGACATGGGCGGCGAGATGATCTCGATGCCCCCTGTGATGGTTGGGTTCATTCGTCAGCCACACCAAGCAGGATATGAGGGGGGGGGGGATGAACCTACACCACTTGCGCGGCTCAGGGGGCTCGGTGAGCTTGTATTCCTTCAGGCTCGCGTCGGCCTCGCACGACCAGGCATGCGTCGGACCCAGCACGCCTTCAATCAGCGCCTCGATAGCCTGGCCAACGCATTTCCGCTGCTTTGCCTTCAGGTTCTGCTTGCCGGTGCCGTTTCCCAGCGTCAAGTCCCAGTCCCGCCAGTACGGCTCCTCGGGCTGTATGTCTGTTTGGCGCTGTTTCTTGATGGCGCACTCGATTTCAGGACGGAGCTTGACGAAGATCTCGATTTCGAGCCCAAAGAGAGGATTCGGTCCGGGCCGGGCCGCGGATGCCGACGACGAGGGCCGCGCCGCCGGTGCCGTTCTGTTGTTCGCGTTGTTGCCAGGGGCTGCCGTGGCCAGCGTTCGTCTACTACTTGAAGAAGCCACTCCGGGCCCGGTGGTTCTCGAGCTCATGGCTGGCTGTGAGCAATTGCTAACGCAAGCGTGCAATGACTAGGGTACCGAAGGTCCGGGCCTGGGCCGGATGGTCGGGGCAAGGGCGGAAGGTTGAGGGTCACGGCGGGAACGTCTGCAACAGCCAGTGTTGAGGCGAGCTGGGGGTGGGTATGGATGGCGAATGGCGATATAACTGTCGTGAAGGTATGATATTCCAGATCCTCTTGTCGCGCAGTCGTTGTCCGTTGCGTTGGTCGGGAGGGACGCAGCAGAGCTTTATACTGGCGGCCCCCAGCTCAGCCCTCGTATCTCCTTGGAGATGGGCGGCGCCGCACGCATGCTAATCACATCTCGTACTGAGCCGACAGTAACGACGACACCGGCCGATATCAAACATAGAAGGTTGTCGCCAATTGCCTAACGTGCGGCCAAGCGCCGTGGCTCACTTGGCCAGCCGCGGCAACCTGTCTCAGCTTATAATAGCACCGATGGGAAGTTGTGGACGGTGTCCCGGCTTTCACGAGGCGCCTTTCTCCAGCGAAGCTTGAGAAAGTTCGACGGGTGGTCCCTGTGGTAAGGGAGCAGCGTAGGGATATGCCGGTTGGTGATTCGTCCACGCACGGCTACGCGCGGTCGGCTGTTAGATCAATTCGCCGAATATTCCCATGACAATGTCTGGTGCTGTCGGCAGATTGGGAATGGACGGGGTGCAACCTCGTTCGAATGTGTTTCATCAACAAGACGCCAGGGGCGGCGCACAATAGCTGGTGGCGGCTTGGCTGAGCCGTGATTGGGCTGTTCGAATGCTGGCAGCTCGTGAAGACTGCCGTCATGAACCAATGCGGCCGCGCCGCGCCAGTTTCAGCCGATCTGGCGGTGGGTCAGTAGTCAGTAAGACAACTTGCAACCCGGCGGCCGACTATGCCCAGGGGCCCGGCCCCCCTGAGCATTGCCAACTGCGCTGTATATGGAGGTATAAGAATGCCTGGCAACCCCGTCCACGGCAACATCCTGTTTCTGCTTCATATCTTGTCCAGGCTGGCACGCATCCCCGCCGTCTCTTGACTTTTACGCGCTGCCGTATAATACCGTACTCGACCTGCCTCTGCATCATACCCACCTACCCCAAGAGCATCGACACTCCCCGCCAGATTCTCACCCCACCCTTCCCTTCCATCATGGCCGACGCGCAGCCCAACAAACCCGCTCCCGCCAAGCCGGCCGCTACCAAGTCAGCGGCGACAACCTCAGCCTCTGCCCCCCCGGCCCCAGTCACGCGAACCTCTGACCTTTCCGACGAGGCCGAAGCCGACGCGCAGCAGCGGACCAAGGACACGTGGATAGAGGCGCACTGGGCGAAGTGGTCGTCGCAGGCAGACAAGGACCGCTCGTACCTCGTGGTCTTCGACCAGTCGCCGCCGGCCGTCAGGGCCGAGGTGATCCGCCTCCTGGGCGGCGCCGAGCCCGCGCTCTCGACCGTGGACAGCTCGCTGACCATCCTCGAGATGGCGGCGGCCAAGCCGGACCTCGGCCCCGTCCAGGTGGCGCTCGTGGGGGCGGAGCAGTTCGGCGCCATCGGCGAAGCGTTCGACATGGACAAGATCACGGTCAAGATGCCCGGTCAGCCGGGCGAGGCCGGCAAGAAGCGGAAGGCGTTTGTGCCGGTTCCAAAGACAGGGGCGGGGTAGCGTGTCGGTGCTGGTCAAGAGCAAGGAACCGGCATGGAGATGACTAGGACGTCGTGGACTGTTGTTGAGGCTGTCGTTTCCTTTCTTTGCGTCAGGTCAGGGCCGGGAGGTTGGGGATGGGAGTGGAAAGCCAGCACTAAGTAGGTGGAGAAACTGTTGAAAGAGGAGGTCGCTTCGGAGCAGGCATTGCTAGGGGGATGCTTGAGCAGAAAGTACAACGGAAATTGATTGCATGACCGAGTTTCAGCCCGACATTGATTCCCGTCCATGGCAACGCGCGGCGCAACCGGGTCAACGAAGCACCCGGGGCCGAATAAAGGTCGTTGAATGTTGGAGAATTGTCTGCGGGGATTTGCAGCATGATCGATCATCGAAGGCGCTGAAAGGTTGTTTTTAGGGTGTTGTGTTGTGTCGCCCGCGCCGGGTTGGTCGTTGCTGTGATTTGAGTGGTGTAATGCTCTAGGGGCTGCTGGGTCCACTGAACCTCCGCTAGGGTTAGGGCATACCGCTGCTGTGGGTTGTCGGGCAGGTGCCCACTCCAGCGCTTGTTTTCCCTTTCCTCCTTCCCCCATCCAGGTTTCCCCTTCCCCCAACAACTCGAGCAATCTGTCGTCTCGTCAAGGTTGTTACCCAGATTGGTCACTGATTACAGGCAAACCAGCGCATTCATCCGACGCCAGGGCGTTCCCCAAGCTGCAGCAGGAGTGCGGCGCAAAGCGGCAAAACGGTGTCTGCCTGCTGAACTGGAGCCTGGCCACTTGCGGAGATACGAAGTCACCGAGACGAGACCTATGCAGCAACTGAATGCCGACCACACCACGCCTTGCTGACAGCTGATGGTATTTCGAAACCCTGCAGGATCCTGTGCAACTTGACCTGCCCAACCGTCAAGCTGTCACATTGTGGCGCGGGCGGCTTCAGCGGCACGGATGACCGTATCGACCAGACACCACTCGCCGGGGATTGGTAATGTACTTGTCCGCCGCTTCGGAGTATGTGACGGATGCAGTTACATACGACCACGCCGAAGCCACATCTTACCTGAACCGAGCAGGCAACCTCAGTATCGGTTCAGGCCTTCTCCCGTGACACTGACTGAAACTGGCTGAGAATAAGCTGGCCGGGTTTGCATCTACTTTTAGACCGGATGCTGATGGATGCAAGTGTTCGCCAGATGCCACACTCCCGCAAACAAGGCCTGTTTCTAAGTTGGCGCCGCGATGACCATGGCCACAACAACAACATACGCCGCCGCCAGGCCGAACAGCGTCAACTCCGCTGACAGGTTCGTGGTGCCGACCAGAGAGTCCGCGTTGGCCATCGTGAATTTGAACCATAATGGGCTTCATGAGATGTATAAGACACGACGTCGGACTCGTCGTCTACACTCTGCTCTTCTCCATCCTCATCTTCACCACCACCTGTCTCGACATCTTCGGCCCTCTTTCTTCGCCAACTCGCCAACACGGCTCTGGTAGCAGTGACACCATTATACTATCAACCAGGCCGACTTGCGTCTGCTTTCATTCGTTTTCCATTTCCGTCTTCTCTCTTTCCCGTGGACCCTAAGACTGCCCCCCCCCCCCCCTTTCCCTTTAAAATGGCTGCACAAGGGTATACCCGCACACCCGACCACCGCACTCTGGTAGCCCCCACCGAAAGCGATGTAGCTACCTACCAAACCGGCCCGGATAAATTCGTCAATCTTGGACCGTTGGGCGGTTTCAGGAATTTCAACATCACGGCGTTGGGCGCGGACCAGGCTCGCTTCAACTGCTTCGCCTGGTCCGTCGGCTTTACTGACAGATGGATCCAAGGTGGCACGAAGGATGATATGGCCCGGCTTTGTAAGTTATCTGATCCTTTGCCGGTACCGCGTGGCTACAGGCACTGACAAGGACACGAAAGACGAGGCCTACATGTTCAAGCAGTGTCCCGCCGCCCAAGCAGAGGTTGAATTGTACTGCATTGCTGATGCACCGGCCACGCTGAGTCGAACCATCGCCGGCCGCCCAGCTCGGCCGGCACGGAATGGCCGACCAGCCGTGGCGGCCACTGCGCCCAGGCAGCTCACGTATTCCAATAACAGGGCGCTCGTGATGCATGCGCATCGGCGCGACTTTCCCGCCCTGGACGCCCCCAACAACCAGGGCTGCTCCTCCAAGCTGGCCGCGGGGCCCCTGGTTGCTCACAATAGGCTCGCCCTGGCCGACAACCGAGGCTGGGCCCAGAGCGCCAACCCCCAGATCGTCTACGGCTCCATCTACCAATGGTGGCACCGCGATCCGGACGCGCACCCGACCTTTCCAGCCAACGCGGCAGTCCAGTACCCCGTCCCCGGCCACTACCCCGACGACCGCATCTACGCGAGTGGCTACGGCACCTACCCCCCCGGCCACCCCGGCAACACGATCGGCCTGCAGCCCCCCGCCGGGAACAACAACGCGCCCCCCGGCACTGTCCGGCGTCCCGGCTCGTCAGCCAGCACCACCAGCACCAGCAGCAGCACCAAGTCCGGCCATTCCCGCAACAGCTCTGCGACCAGCGTCAGCTCCACCAACTCCACCAAGCTCCCCGCCGGCAAGGCGGCCGCGGCGCCCAAGGCCGCGGCCTCCAAGCCCTGGGTCTTCGTCGCCGCCTCCGGCCGAGCCTACCCCACCATCTCCCTGATCCCGCCCTACGCGCCCATCCCGAAGCTCTCTGCGGCCGCCATCGAAGCCGCCTCCAAGGCCGCGACCGCCGTCACCAAGGCCAAGCCGACGCTCGCCACGGCCTTCAAGGCCGCCTGGGCCGCCTTCCTGGCCGCCTGGGCCGACATCGCGCGCTCGCGTTTCTGCGACGACGCCGCACTGTGCACGCAGACGCTCGAGTTTGCCGCGCTGACGAAGCTGGGCGCGCCTGCCGACCTCATTCCCCTGGTCGTGCACCGGCTGGCCACGGAACCGGCCGGCTTCGTGGGCGTGTTCGTGTACAACGTGCTGCAGCGCGACGCCGCCTATCTGGTGCACAAGAAGGACGCGTTCAACTACAATGTGCTGCAGCGGCATGCGAATCTGGTGGTGGAGATGATGGCTGTGGCGGCGCCGCCGCCGAAGAAGAAGTAGACGGGG
>MU853404.1:736936-779128 GCA_033297235.1 Trichocladium antarcticum
GGGGACGGGGACGGGGTGGAGAGAGGGGGACTCTGTACAGTCGCTTGCGATTATGCGTGGGGTGTTAGGGAAAGGAGATCTTTTCGTTTCCTTTTCTCTTTCAGAGGCAACCCGTTCGCTCGTTGGGATGGAGGTTGAGTGAGGACACCACTTGATGTGTCCAATACAGTCGCTACGGAATATTGCAAGTGTATTTACCGTCACATTCACTTGATCAAATGCATCTGGTTGAACCACCTCGCAGTTGCCCTTAGTTGGGGGTGGGGGGTTGTCAGGGGCATCTCCCTCAATTGCCAAGTTAACACCCCTGCAATTGAGCTCCGGTCAACTTCGCCCATTCTACTCATTCATCCTCTTCTTTCGTCCGTGTTGGATGTCCGCAGGCGTTGTTGCTCGGGGTCACCCTTTTCAGGGGTACTCCCCCTTCCGCTCCGCCGTCTTAACCTTGATGCCGCCCTGACTCATGTCAACAACTTGGATAGCCTGCCCGGCTAGCTCAATCGGTAGAGCGTGAGACTCTTACGGGTTTCCGACATCTCAAGGTTGTGGGTTCGACCCCCACGTCGGGCTCAATTCCCGATCTTCGATCACCTTTTGGTGTTTTGGCCATCCATGTCATGTTGTTTTGTTCGGCCGCCATTCTCGGTTGCCCTGTCTCGGCTCTCCCTGGAGAAAGTGCGCCGAGCTGGGTAGGCAGCAGTCTTGGCCACGTTTAAACCGCAATCACGGCTCCTTCGCTACGTGGACATGAAACATTCTCAGCAGAATGTCATCTTCTACATTCTTGCCCTCCCGCTCTATGTCTCCCACCAAGCCCTGATACAACAAAACCATGGTACAAGCAGAACCAGTCCTGAACCGTCGTCGCCTGAGTTTTAGATCCTAAACGTACTCCGCGTACGCCTTGCAACCCCAATGCCCATCTGACCTCCCCATCAGCGGTCGCTGCAGCGAATACCATTCCCCGTCCCTCAACTGCCCCTGCAGCGGAAGCCCCTGTGGTGCCTTGACTCCATTGATCAACAGCTTGGGCAGTCTGACCGTGACGTTGGTGTCTTTAGACAGACCCTCCAGGGGCTTCATCATATCGGCGAGTCGGGTCGAGTAGAACAGGATGAAGCTCGGGAAGAAGTTGATCTCCAGCGAGCGGAGATGCGGTATGCGTTTGAAGAGGGCGACATGGTCGGCGCCGTCCCCTTGGAAGTACTGCCCCTCGATGAGCCGCATGCAGTGTGCTGTGTTTTCCGGCAACATGTGGGCGATGAAGGATATGGACCGGATCGAGGGCAGCAGCTGCGGGTTGATCCAGTCCAGAAACGCCCCGAGCTCCGGAAAGCTGGAAAAGGTCAGGGTGGTCGACTGGTACAGAAACACCGAGACCTCTTGGTAGCTGTTGGGTGGATCAGTTTCGGCACGCGGCATGGATCGCGGTCTTCGTACCCGAACTTGCATGTCCGCATCAGGGAGTTCAAATCGGCGAGTGCGAAGTTGGCCCCTTTCGTGCTCCTGGCAGCCTTCTTGCTCTTCTCCTTTTCAAACTGGCAATCGTAGTGGCCGCAGGCTTCCATCTGCTCAAAACTGGTCTCGTCACATTTCCGGCTCACTAGAAACTGGGGATGCAGTGCGCTGGGCATCCGCCTCCGAGCAACCGAAGGGCAGAGGATGTGCTGTCGTACGCCGGCATCGTGCAGGAAGATGCTGTAGATTCTGTGTCGGATGTCGAACGGTAGCTGGGAGAAGAGCGGGACTCTCGTTATGGCGGACGAGTCCATCTTGATTGTGCATCGGTGAGATTTGCGTCTTGTGAGAGAGTCGGGCCACGTGATGGGCGTGAAAGTCTGCTGCTCCTGCCGTTTCTGCTCTTTGGCAGGGTCGACTCGCCGTTTGTAGGCGCCGCGACTTTGGAGCGACCTGCCCTTTGAGGTTGGGGAAACTGATGTCGTGAACATGGCGATGGTACGGAAGTGTTTGGGTGATCGGCGGGGAAGATTACACGACAAGAATGGGAAGCTTGTGGCGGGAATTCAGATTTAAGTTTCTGGCAAATGACCGTACTTGGGCAGCTGAGCGACACTTTCGCTGTCACAACTCACTTTGGAGGCTATGGCGCCACGTGTAGTCATGTGCTGTTCCTGCCTAACAAGGTCTTGGCAGGGGTTGAGTTCCGGGTTGGGAGACGATCGCGGAGGCAGGCGAAGACACATACCTTCCTCGACTAATCAAAAATCACCATCATTAAGAATTACAGCAATCGATGTATCCCGTCTGGACAATCGACCTCCAGGCAGTTTCCATCTGACTGGCAACCGACCACTGACCACTAATACAAGAGCAGAGGGTATATCCTACTTCAAGCCTTGCATTCCTCATACGTAGACATACCAAGTCTGCTGCCTATTCCTAGGCATGGAAAACGCAGTGTTGCACTCACATTGTTGCGTATCTGCCAGCCCGATCTAAAGCCCCTGGTCCGGCGGCGTGCGGGCAATCTGCAACATGGAGAATTCTTCAAACCTGAGCCATATTGATTCCCGTGGGCAACGCGGAGGGAGAGCACGGAATCCGCAATGTGAATGCCGGGGTCTTGATGACAGCTTGCTGCAGCTTCCTTCCAGCACTGCGGATATACCCTGTTTCAAGTCAATGTCCCAATCCTGCTTCGCGATTGGCCTCAAAGGCTCAAGGTCGGACGCCCGACTCCCGACAAGTCTTTGTGGCAGCCAAAAACAGCCAACAGGTCTCCGCGGCAGCCGCGAAACGGATGCATATCCTCACGTCCTGCACGGCGTGATTGTGGCTTGCGCGGATGCGTTGCACCGTTGCACAACTCCGGCTCGGCGATCGCAGCGACGCAGATTGGGGAGCTGGATCGGAACCACGACCAGGGCAGCGGGAGCGACCTCGGCGCACCGTTCAAGGGTTTCGCTCCAACATACCAGCTGTTTGTGTGGTGTGGCGGACCATGCCAGAGCTTCCGTAATAGTTCTTGTCAGGACCGAAACAAGCTTCGGGTGAGGGGCGGCCCGCGTGCTACATAGTCCTAGGCACACGGCAGCCGGGCTCCCCCGTTCGAGCCCCCCGTTGCCAATTCAGCTGCTGCCAGACGGATCTCCGCCCGCCAGGCGCAAATGCGGAAGGCGCGCATTGCTTAAAATGGGTGGTTGATCCACGACGTCGTAACCGGTGTGTCGCATTTCGCCACTTCGCTCCCAACATCTGTCTCTTCAGTTCAGATCTTGATCAATTGGTGAAACCCATAGGCCGTCTCTTGGCTCTCGGCCTAGCCGGACGATTACTACACACAATGCAGTTCACTCTCGAGCGCCTTGCTGGGCCCTGCAGGCCAAGAATATTCAGCTGAGTGTCGGTCCCTTGAGGGGTGTTGTCGCCAGGAGAAACTCGCAGTCCGAGACCGGGACTTGGATCCACAGAGACACGGAGCAGTGACCGACCGATGCTATATAAAGTCGCTGCTATATACGCCAGTGGTCAGCTTCATCCAAAGGGCCCCTCCTTGCAAGCCAGGTCGTTGGCCCACGATATTCCCACCTGTTGTTATCAAATGCCCGACCTACGCCATGCAAAAAGATCGGCGTGCGACCGTTGCCGGACACAAAAGTTACGCTGTGTGCGTGTTGAATGGCACCCGTTGGACTCTTGTGTCAGGTGTGTTCGGTCCCATACCGATTGCGTCACCACGTCGACAAAGCGACCTGGGCGCCCACCAATAGCCTCCACAAACCCTCCTCTTGCTATCATCCAGAGCTCGAACCCGTCTCCAAGCACTTCAACCAGCAACAGCAACGATGGGGTCACGGCTGATGTTCAATATGACAATGTTGCCGAGTGGTTTAATCTGGCCGCACTGAACACTCCCTACGAGTGGACTCTTCCCGACTTGCCCCATGTTGATGTCGAGTCTTCGACTCTCCCAACAAGCGGGCCCAATGGTACTGGATGCAGCAGAGCGTCCCCTACAGCACCAGCATCCACCACCCCGAGTTCTGCACCCCCTAGTCAGCCGGGCGCGCGCAGGCTGAGTGTTGAGAATGCTATCCCCAACAGCCACTTCCCAGACGGCGGCCAAAGCTTGGACGGGACAATGTCAAGGTTCCCTCATCGCCCTTCGCCCATCCACCACGAAGACGGCGACCACGGACTCTGGCTATCCGCGCTCCACCAAGACCTCTCCAAACAGCTCTTCACCCTCCGCTCCTCCCCCTGGGACATAACCGGAGCCCTCCGGATAACATGCGCGCACAACAACGCCCCCACAGCCGACATGGGCGCGGCCATCGAGCCAGCCCCCGCCAACCCCCTGGCAGACATCATCAAGACAAGCTCCGACTTCACCAACCTCGTGCACGCCCTCCAACCCCCGGCCCCACCCGCCAGCAGTAGCCAACCCCGCCTCCTCAGCATCGCCGTCCTCCTCACCACCCTCTCCTGCCACATCCTCGTCCTCTCCATCTACGACGCCATCCTCTGCCACGTCCTTGCCGCCCCGGCCGCGGTCAGCGCCGCCGCTGCCGCCGGGCCCAAGCTCTTCCTCTTCGGCGGCGTCGCTGTCCCGCAGTGGGCCGGGAGCGTGCTGGGCCCGCTGCTCGGCTGTCTGGTGGAGGGCCAGCTGGGGCCGATTGAGGCGCTGCTGGGGCTGCCGGGGGAGTTTTGTGTGGCTTCTTTGGGGAGGGGGGGTGGTGGGGTGGGCGATGGGGGTGGGTTGTTTGGTGGAGATGGTGGGAGGGTCTTGCTTGTGGCGCTGACGCAGGTGGAAGTGGAGAGGAGGGCGGGGGTTGGGGAGAGAGGGGGGTTGGGGGTTTTGGAGGGGTTGAGGGAGAGGGTGGCGGAGTTGAGGAGGGTGCGGTTTGGTGGGGGGTAACAGGGAAGAAAGTGGGGGAGAGGGTGTGGGGGGGATGGAACGATGGCCCATTTGTGCATGGCTGAGACCGAAATATTAGGTCCGCAAGCACTGGAGATATGAAGTAGCCGGTCGACCTTGTCACGCCCCGTGTTTTGACGCCCTGTGTTGTTCTACCCCTTGCTTTTCTGCCCCTCGATTTCTAGCCCCTACTTTTTACCCCTTATTTTTCTACCCTTTGTTTTGCTGTCGTTGCTTTGGCATGCCATCAAACATTGTTCAAACAACGCCATTAATTCTCGCCTGTACCGCGTGGGGAATACTGACGTAAGTTTCATCGTTTTGACCTTACATGTTTATTTCCGATCTACTTCCTGTAAATGTAAACCGGCATTCTGTATTGCCATGAAACCAGCCTTGCCAACGTTGTACTGCTTTCCTCGTCCGAGGCGAACGACGACCCGATTGGCGATTATCACCAGTTAAACTAACTATATGTTTAAAGCATAGCTTCATGTTGTTCGAACGGGATTACTAGGGAGTGGGTAGTATGATCTTCGGTTGAACATGAAGACGGAAGGTGGGGGGTTTGAAAAAGCAAAGTTTAAGATAAAAGATATGCGAAGATCTCAGTATGCCTGACAAATTCGCAAGACATGAAAATAACGTAGACCATGGCACGACTGCCAGCACTCCTTGGCGGGTGATATGGCGGTTCCTATGAAGGCCAGGCGCCAAGAGGCCAAGGGCTCGGCGAGCACCTTGATGCCGGACTTCCGCAGCACGGGCAGTATTTGGATGATGCGGAGACAGCCAAGAGGCTGTTGCGAAGGAGTCTGCAATCTGCATTGGCTGTGAGGTCAGGGAAACGGAGGTGATGTTTTGTAAACGAACGACGGTCTGCAAAGAATGTGACAAAACTCCAGGTGAGTATGTACAGACATTTTTCGGGCCAGACTCGATATACCAAGACTGCCATGGCCCCCTGGTGAGTTGTCTGATAGTGGCGGGGCGGGAGTATACGGGAGCAGAGTTGTCTCCAGTTTAGTTGCCTTCATCGGAGGGCCGTGACGTACATATACGCTAGGATAACCACGACTCGGGAGTTAAGAGCTCGCAGCTCCCGCAACACAATCCCTCAATACTCACCCACCAACAATGCCGACATGACCGAAACAACCCCCCGCTCCAAAAACACAACCCGAAAATGGCGCCAACCACCAACATCCCCCCCCAACCCTCCCAGGCAAGCCCCACCCCATCCCTGCATCGCACCCCCACTAACCCACCACGGCCCCCCAGACCCCCTCACCCCCGTACCACCACCCGCAAGCCCTCCTCGGCGGCACCCCGACGCGCCAGCCCGACCTACCACCCATAATCCTCCTCCTCCTCCTCCTCACCCTCTTCCTCGCCCTACACCTCCTCACCCTCGTCGCCGACCGCACCCGCAACAACCACGGCCCGCAGACCCCACCGGCGCGCGCCATCCCGCTGCTCCTCGCCCTCTTCCCCCTCGCGCGCATCGTCGCGCTCGCCCTGCGCCTCGCCCACATCCGCCACACGCGCAACCGCCACCTCGAGATCGCGTCCGCCGTCCTCGCGCCCGCGGCCACCGTGCTGCTGCTCGTGGCCAACGTGCTGCTCGCGCGGCGGTTCGTGCGCGACTATGGCGGCGGCGCCCACCCGGCGGTGCGGCGCGCGGCGCGCGCCGCGGTGTTTTGTGCCGGGGTCGGGCTTGTGCTTGGGGTTAGTGTGCGGGCGGACGCGTACTTCACGCGCGATGCGGAGGCGCTGCGCGAGTGTCGGGTGATTGGGATTGCGGCGGCGGGGATTTTGACGGCGGTTGCGGCCGTGCCGGGGGTTGCGGTGTTGGTTGCGGGGTGGGGGCTGCCGGCTGGTGGGGAACCTGGGGAGGGGAAGGGGAGGAAGAGGGCGAGGGCGGGGTTGGTTGTTTTTGTGGGGGCGGCGTTGACGCTGGTGGAGGGGTTTCGGTGCGGGGTTGCGGCGGAGGCGAGGGCGGCCGGGAGCAACGCGTGGTTTCTGCACAAGGCGTGCTATTATTGCGTAGGGTTTGTGCCCGAGGTTTTGGTTCTCTATGCGCTTTTGGCGGCGAGGCTGGATCCGAGGTTTAGATTGAGGCCGAGGGTCGCTAGGGAAAAGATTGGCGAACGGGGAATGCGGGGGTGGTATGCGAGACTGGTCGATCGTGTCAATACGGAGTCGGAGGTCTTTGGGGATCCTGGGCGGGGCCACGGGGATAAAAGAGGGGATGAGCAGGCTGAGAGAGCGTTGACGGGGGAGAGCATGAGCTGAACGCGACAGATTCATGGCCACCTAAGCTCCTGATTAAGAATAATCCCAGTACCCAAAGACCACCTGCTTGTTCATACAGCCGTCACTCCCTCCACCCGGCCAACCCCTGATTACACCGCGCCCTACCACACACCAAAGCGCCAGGCCCAAGACCCCAAAACCGTATAAAGCGTGACAAACTACCACCCCTCCCCCTCAACCTTCACCGGCAACTTGAAGCTCCTGATCCCGCCCGCATCCACCTCCGGCAGCTTCCCGCCCCGAACATTCACCTGCAGGCTCTCATGCACCAGCCGCGGCGCCGCCAGCTGCCGATCCCGGTCCATCCTCGCCTCCACAAACTCCTTCTCCGTCACGCCGTCGCGCAGATGCTTGTTCTGCGCCCTGTGCTCGGCGACCGTGGCCCACGGCTCGGGCGCGCGCTCCCCCTCCACGGGATAGTCGTGCCCCGTCCAGATGCGCACATTGTCCGGCAGCGACAGCAGCATGCGGCCGGTATAGTAGAGCGCGCTGGCGCTCCCGCCCGGGAAGTCGCAGCGGGCCGTGCCGAGGGTGGGGTGGAAGAGCGAGTCGCCGCAGAAGACGTTGTCTGCCATCCGCAAGTTAGCAAGTCAGTCACAAATACGCGACGGAGAAGGAAGAAACAGAATGCGGAAAAAGGGCATGGCCAGGAAATACGAACCTCCAATCCGATACCCCATATGATCCGGCGTGTGTCCCGGCAGGTGGATCGCCGTCCCCTTCAGCGCGCCGATCTCAAAACCCTCGTCATCCTCAAACAGCACGTCAAACACCCCGTCGTACTCGGCGCTCGGGATCCCGTACCGCTTGCCAAACAGACTCTGCACCTGGCCGATGCGCTTGCCGATGCCCACCAGCGGCCGCGTGCCGGCCGCCGCCAGCCGCCGCTGCAGGTAGAAGGCGGCCGTGAGGTGGTCGGCGTGGGCGTGCGTCTCGAGGATGCCCGAGATGGTGTAGTTGTGGCGGCGCGCGAGCGCGATGAGGGCGTCCGCCGAGGATGTGCTGACGGTGCGGGTCGTGTTGTCGTAGTCGAGGACCGGGTCGATGATGACGGCTCTGCTGGTGGCGGGGTCGGCGACGATGTACTGCCACGTGGAGGTCTGCGGCTCGAAGACGCTGTGGATGATGGGGTCGGGTTGCGGCGTGGCGGTGAGCGTGGTGTCGGCCGCCGAGCTGTGCATGTCGCGGCGCGGGACGAGGCCGAGGCACGGGGCAGCTGCCCGGGGGCGTTGTGCCCTGGCGGGCGCGCGCCGGGCCTGCTGGTGGTGCAGGCGCCGGGTCTGGGTGCTGAGGTTACCGACTGCCGGCGCCTGGGCGCGCCCGGCCGTGGCCAGTGGAGCCAGGAGGCGGGCCGTGGGCTGCCATCTGGTTTCGAGGCAGAGCTGGACTGGGAGCTTGTGCATTCTGACTGAAGTGATGATGAAATGTGACCGAGGTGAGACGAACTGAGACGGACTGAGATTGCCGGACAGGTTCAGCGCGCGCCGACGATCTGTGGGCTGTTTAAGACGTCGACCGCCAGGCTTGACTCCACCATTTAGCGTAAACGACTCGTGGACCGGTGAGCCGGGGCCAGAAAACATGGGGAACGCGACCGAGATCCGTCGATCCGAACCGATATCCGTCTGTCTCGATTTGGCTAGATCAATGACGCCCACGCGAACCGGCATCGGACCCCTGTCCTGCGCTGTAGACCCGCTTAGATTCGCGATTGCCAACCTTTTTAGCGCTGAAAATTGAAGCAATTCGCAGATTGCACAACATATGCTGGAAAAAGAGGCACGCTCGAGGAAAGCAGGTCCGAGAACCGGCAAGATTGAATAAACTGGGTCAATTCGCAGAGCAGAATCAGCACGGATATTCAGCTAGCAGCCCGAGTCAAGGTATTGTTGAATGAACAGTGCAGGGAGGCAAGTGACGGAAGTCGGCCAAGGTCAGTCGATGGTGGCGCCACGCGACGTGCGGGAGGGTTCCACGCCGGGTCTCGGCGCGCCAGTTTCGCGGCCTGTCGGGGCCCACTTGCCGCTATAATCAGCCTGGGGGACCCACAAAGTCGCGCAATCAGGGTCCCGCCACCCGTGCATGCCGCCCAAAGCGGTTCCACATCCTCTTGTCTTTTTTAATATCACGTTGACCTTGACCTCAGCGATCTCTTCCACCGTCCGGATTCCATCGCCCGCATACACATCTCACCACTAGCCATGGCGCAAAGCAGACTCCTCGCCAAGTCGGCAACGGCCGCGCGCCACTCGCTGAGCACCCAACTCCCGCCCGCCGCACATCGTACTCGGTTCTTCGCGACAGCAGCGTCGCCGTCGCCGTCGCCCGTCAGCCCGGCGCGCAACCACAAAGTCGTCGTCGTCGGCGGCGGCGCCGCAGGCCTGACCATCTCCCACCAGCTGCTGCGCACGGGCAAGTTCTCACAGGACGACATCGCCGTCGTCGACCCCGCCGAATACCACCACTACCAGCCGGGCTGGACGCTCGTCGGCGGCGGCCTCAAGAACAAGGAGGAGCTCCGGCGCCCGCTGCCCTCGCTGCTCGACCCCAAACTCAAGCTCTACCGCACCGCCCTCACCGCCTTCGCCCCCGCCGACAACACCGTCACGCTCGGCGACAACACCCGCCTGACCTACGACCACCTCGTCGTCGCCCCGGGCATCGAGGTCGACCTGGCCTCGATCAAGGGCCTGCCCGAGGCCACCGCCAACCCGGACGCGCCCGTCTCGTGCATCTACACATACGACACGGTCGACAAGGTCTTCCCCACCATCCAGCGCCTGACCAGCGGCCGCGCGCTCTTCACCCAGCCCGCCGGCATCGTCAAGTGCGCCGGCGCGCCGCAGAAGATCATGTGGCTGGCGCTGGACCACTGGAAGCGCGCGGGCCTGTACCGCGCCTTCGACCCCAACTCGCCGGTCAAGGTCACCTTTGCGACGGCCCTGCCGGGCATGTTCGGCGTGCCCAAGTACAGCGCCGCGCTGGAGGCGCTGCGGCAGGAGCGGGGCGTCGAGGGCCTGTTCGGGCACGATCTGATCGAGGTGGATGGGAACACGGCCGTGTTCAAGGGCCCCCAGGGCGAGGTCAGGCGGGGGTTTGAGCTGCTGCATGTGGTGCCCAAGATGGGGCCGTATGGGTTTGTGAAGACGAGCGAGCTGGCGAACGAGGCCGGGTTTGTGGATGTGGATGAGACCACGCTCAGGCACAAGAAGTTTGGGAATGTGTGGTCTGCGGGCGATGCGTCGAGCCTGCCCACGAGCAAGACGACCGCGGCCATTACCGCGCAGTCGCCGGTGCTGGTCAAGAATATGGTCAAGGTCATGGAGGGGGGCGAGCTCGAGGGCTCGTATGACGGGTATACGTCGTGCCCGTTGCTGACCCAGTACGGCAAGGTGATGCTGGCCGAGTTCAAGTACGGCGGTGTGCCGAAGGAGACTTTCGCCATGTTGGGGCTGGATCAGGCGACGCCGCGGCGGGCATTTTACTACATGAAGAAGGACTTCTTCCCGTGGGTGTATTACAAGTATATGGTCAAGGGCACCTGGGGTGGGCCCAAAGGCTGGATCAACTAAAAAGGGCGTCTCTGGCGTAGGGGGGTGTTTTGGAAAAGCAATTCACACTTTATTTTCATGTACATGTTTGCGCATCGACAATCCATTTACAACATCTGCCTTGTTGCCAAGATCGAGGTTGCACATGGTACCCCTTCTTAACGAACAACCCAGCCCAATGCAACAGCAAAAACTCCAACATCATCTCTAAGAACCCCGCTGGCGCGGCAACCCACACGCCCATCCACCTGTACAGGGTACAGGGTACAGGGTACAGGGTACAGGGTACAGGGACTTCCTTTCTTTCCTTCTTCCTTTCCACCAGATATTACTGGCAAACCATCAGGGGCCCCTATCGGGGCGCGTGTCTGATGTCCCAGCGTCATGGCGGTAGAATGTAATGCGCTTAACCAGTTGAACACGCGTCAAAGTACCGCTCGGGCTTGTCTTCCTAACCTGGCTGAGCAACTTGGTAGAATCGGTGGTCGAAAGGAGCGGTGGCTTCGTCATCAACCAATGCTTTCATCGGAGAAACAGGCCATCAAAGGGGCCGAAATGGCAGGTGTATTTCGTCCGTCTCGCAACGACGATCCAGGTTTATAGAGGTAGGTAATCTGTAGGTAGTTTGCTTCCAACCAATGGATCTGGGATCCACCCTCCAACAACCCAATCATCCATTTCTCAACGAAAAACCTCCAACCGTACGTAGCACATGCGAACTAATACAGCTTCGTCCTTTACACGCCGAGGCCCACTCATCTTTGCCTGTCATTTTTCTGTCACATCCAGTCGCCGAATTATTACGTGTCTCGCCTGTTTGGGGAGGAATGCCCGGCGCGCCAATATTTTGTTGCACCAAAAGATAAGGATTCAACAAAACCTGGAAGGAAGGCACCGCCGGTTGATAAAAGGGTCCTGGACATCGCCATTCGCTGCCAGATCTGGCACTCTCGCCGCACCACTCGACATTCTCTTTATTGGCATTGTCCACCATCTGCCATGGCATTGACATCCCTCTGGGACTACGTCTTCATCCGGGCAAGCATCTTCTTGCTGCACCTGGTCGCGCCCTTGAGCGTGTTCTATTCGCTGGCCAGACGGTTTGTCTATCCTCCGTTCCACGTCCCCCGAGCACTAGAGATATGGCTCGCGCTCGAGGCTGCCTTCTACCTCGTCGTCTATCTTCCGCTCCACCTCCACCTACAAACAGCCACGACACATCCCACGCTTGTCTGCCGCAGCGATCGCCGCAAACTGTTCCGGCGTTGCCACGACAACATCCCGGACCCGGAACTCTATCTGACGAAATGGTTCCGGGATGCACCCGCGGCCGAGATCAGGAGGGAGAACGTCAGGGATTTCTTCCGGTGGGCCTTCTTGAACACGGCAGACCCTAACCCGGAGCACGACGAGGAACTGGACGAGTATGTGGGCGGGATGGAGAAGTTGCTGGGGAGGAAGCTCGAACCCGGGCGCGGGAATGCAAAGTGTTTGAGATTGACCCTCGACAAGGTCCAAATGTCACACCGGAGCTTGATATGGTATCTGGTAATTAGGTCATCGCCCGGTAAGTTGCAACCTAAGCCAGCTACTAATCTACATTGTCCCGTAGTGCGTATTTGTTGTCGACACACTGGCATCTGGCTATCTGCGCTACCACTCTTTCAACTTCCACTACACATCGGTCCTTGCTGTCTTCCCTCTACGCCCTCTCACCCTCTTCGGCGGCCATTCCTCTCCTGCTCCGAGTCTGACGTACTGGCACCGGCCACACACCTCCAAGACAAGACTCCCGATCCTGTTCATCCACGGCATCGGTGTTGGGCTCTACCCATACATCGACTTCCTCGCCGAGCTAAATGCCAACGACCGTGGGGATTTGTCTGACGGCCAGATCGGAATCATCGCCTTGGAGATCATGCCCGTGAGCTCCCGCATCACTGGCGAAGCAATGTCCTGCGACACGATCGGCGAAGAAGTGCATTGCATATTGAAGGCGCACAAGTGGGATAAGTTCGTGCTGGTGTCGCATTCGTGAGAATCTCGTCCCTGCGCTCTGCTCATACCTAGTGATCGCAACCACTGAAATCATGTACCAAGTTACGGAAGCGTTGTGGCTGCGCACCTCCTTCATACGCCCAAGATCGCGGCAAAAGTCGGGCCCATGTTATTCATCGACCCGGTAGCTTTTCTACTGCATCTCCCCGATGTCGCATACAACTTCGTACCGTCTTGCCTGTCTCGTTACTCGTCATTCTCGGCTAACCTCTGAGCACAGATTCACCGGAAGCCAAGCACAGCCAATGAATACCTGCTGTGGTATTTCGGCTCCAAGGATATAGGCATCGCTCATACCCTCTTTCGGCGCTTCTTCTGGGCCGATAATATCTTGTGGAAGGAGGAGCTACAGGGCCGTCGTGCAACCGTTGCCCTTGGCGGCAGTGACCTGGTCGTGAATACCAGGGCCATCAGGGCATATATGACTGGCGGTGATGACTGGATTCTGTCAGGCGGGGCCTCGGGAAGCGAAGGCTGGCACGATGGAGAGTGGAAGGGCGACGGTATAGATGTACTGTGGTTTCCGGGCTTTCATCACGGGCAGGTATTTGATACGAAGAGGACGAGACGCAGGCTGGCGGATATTGCTGCGCGGTACTGCATGGAGGGGTATTAGCTTGTTGCACTTGTCTGAGCACTGATATTAGAGCAGGACACACGCAAATCTCCGTTTCCAGCGACGAGCTCGCTTTCCCAATGCAATTCCCTGACAGGGGCAATACCGACGGCAATTGTTGAACCCACTGTGGCAAAGTGGGACCATGGTGGCGATATTGGATGAACCCACTCAGGGGTTTAGGGGCAGATTGGTCTTAGCATAGCATTGGGTATCCGTTGGCTCCCCCGAGGAAATGGGCTTTTGAGCCACACATAGCTTTTTCACAGTTATACAGATTTGACACAATTAAAGCCATCATCACTATTAATTCCTCCGTCTGTTCAGACCAATCAGATTCCGATCCTATATTTTAGGTTCGACAATTAAGAGTCTTATTACTTAAATTACCTTTAAGTAACGCCAAAAGTACTAAACCTTCGAGCTAGCTAGTAGTTAAGATATCTACTACTAAGTCGACTACTAACCTCGCCGTGCTTAAGAAGCTAGCCGACTAGTACGCTTAGAACGTCTAGTTTACCTCGAAAGTAGCCTTATACGAACTGCTCGACTATATCCTAGGCAAAGAGGCCCTACTTAAGTACCCTAGCGAGTTCGATCCCGACACGGCCTAGGCTATATACGAAGCTAAAACTATAGCTAAGTTCGATCGCTTGAACCTAGCCTTAACCCTAGCACGAGACATTGACTACGATAGCGCCGATACGCCCGTCTTACGAGTTACCCGAAGTAGCACGGCCTACGCCCCCGCCCCTAGCTACGCTAGCGCTTACGCCGGAGCCGGCGGTAACAACGATAACGTAGCTACCGCCGTAGCCGCCCGAACGGCTAAGTAAGTATACCTATTAACGGTATAGAACCAGATGCTCTCTATCTTAGAGAATAACTACTAAGAGAAGGCCCGAGAGGCGGCCTAATAACGGAAGGAAGTCTAGAAGCTCCGGGACTTTATTATAGATACTATCTAGGTCTAGCTCCGAACAACCCGACTTCGTATAGACTAAGGCGTTAATAAGTAGTACCGTATCTACAAGGGATTCGGCGCTAACGACGTCAAGGTAGCTATAGCCCTCCGCGAGAAGATTAGAGCGTACTACGCTATCCTTAAACAGTTAAGGTTCGCGACTATAGTATAAGAGGATTTCGAGCCGTAGATTAAGAAGTAGGAGATACTAATAGAGGAAGCTATTATAAGGGATATCTAGGAAGGAACTCTCCCTATTGTTTAGATCGCTAACCTAAGTAAAGCGATTAACTAGATACCCTTTGCCTTTGTTACTCGATCTAAGAAGTAGAGAGTAGTTGCTACTAACTTCTAAGACTATACGATCGAGGATATAACCTACTAACTCCAGATCGGTACCTAAGACCTCCCGGCGAAATCGAAGCCTAGGGTCACCCGCGGGACGTTCCTAACATTCGGTAGTAAGAGAAAGAGAAGCGATATAAGCCCCTAGTAGGAGGAGAAGGTTATACTATATAAGGCGTATAAAGGAGTATATAATATAGAAAGATGCTACTACCTACACCTAGAGAGAGCCCCCTAGAGATTTATATATAGAGAGAATATTATCTAGAGAATAGAGAAGAACCTTAAGGCAAACCCCTCGCTTAAAGCTAAGATAGGGCGAATAAAGCCGAAGAGATAGAGATCTAACCTAAAAGAGTTATCCTAAGATTAAGATTGACTCCCTATAGCGTTAGCCCCAAGTAGGAGTATATAACAATAACGTACTTCCCTAAAGTACCGCCCTGCTTTATAACCAGAGGTAGCCTATAACTAGATACCTACTGCTTTGCTACTAGTAGATAAGAGACCTGCTACGTTACAACTAGTAGAAGAAGAGCGCCGAAAGGCCCCTAAGAGACCTACTACGTTACAACTAGTAGAAGAAGAGCGCCGAAAGGCCCCTAAGATACCTACTATGAAATTAGTGGACGAAGAGTGCCGAAACTCTACGTAAGTAGTAGTAGCTTCCTAAGAGTACTAGATAGCTAATTAAATAGCCGAGGCCCCCCCTATTTAGACAAAGACCTCTCTAGAGATAATATCGGCACCTAGCTAGGAAGCTACCAAGATATTAGAGAATTTTCTAACGCCCTACTTCAAGAAGTGGGCATAGTAGCTAGCTAGGTGCGGGCGTGCGGTCGGAAGATATACCGTAAGCTTCTTTACTATACTAGCGGCCTTCTAAGTAGGGTAGCTTATATACCCTCTGGTTAACTCGTCTATCCTCGATTCCGGATTAACTATCTACCTATGTAACAACCTCTCCCGGTTTAAGTTACTACCTTGCCTTGTAAGCCCGTTAGACTACGTTTAGGCTGGAGAATATCCCGTTGCTATCGAGGGATATAGCGAAGTTGATATTACGGTAAAGACTAAGAACGGATCCCGAGTTATTACTCTTAAAGACGTAGCTTTTTGCCTGACTTTCGTATATAACCTTGTCTCCCTCCGCTAACTCAAAAACCACGGCATCTAGTAGGATACCCGCAACGACTACCTATAGCGCGGAGAAAACGTATACCTTTGCGACGTTCAAGACTAATATGATCAATTCGTCCTAGAATATATTCCCTAGATAACTATATACGCTACCTTCGCTACGTGAAAGCAATAGCTTAATACGTAGACCGCTTGGGTACTATCTAGAGCGGATACGATAATATAGTATCTCCGCCTCGGTTACCTAGGCCTAAGGGCCCTTGAATATCTCGTTAATAGTGCTTACGGAGTTAAAATCAAGGGCATTATAATAGTAGAGTACGATAGGTGTAGATACAGTAAAGCAAAACGTCGGATTAGCCGAGAACTATACCTAGACCCTCTAAAGGCGGGGGACTATATCGCTATCGACTTCTACAAATACCTAGGCGCGCGATAAGATTACACTGTACTGCTACTCGCTACTAACCGATACTCTAGGTATATATAGGACTATTATATAAGAACCTACGAAGGCGATAACATCCTAGCGGCCCTTAAGACCCTCTTCCGTATACTAGAGACCTAGTATAAGATCAAACCTAAAGCAATCGAGTATAATAACGAGTTTACTAAAACTAACGCTATTATAGCGTTCTTTAAGAGCAAGGGTGTTAAAGTCGAGCCCTATACTGCCTATACGTAAGAGTAGAACAGGGTAGTAGAGCGCTTGGGGGGTATAATTAAGGAAAAACAACGTTATATAGCTCTAAGCGCTAACCTCCTAATTAAATTGTAGCTTGAGATTTCCCGAGTATCGGTATACCTCTTTAATTATACACTAAGGCAAGGAAGCGGTTAGAAGATACTATTTAAGAGATTCTACAAGTACCTAGAGAAGCGAAGCATAGTTATAATAGAGCGACGTAAACTAGCACTGAACTATTTGAAGGTATATAGATACAAGGCTTACGCTATAACAACCACGGCGCAAAAGAAGGAGCGCTAACTATAGAGATTCGAGCCGATAGCATTTGTAGGATACCTAGTAGGATACTAATCCTCTAATATCTACCGAATCTAGAACCCTAGAACCAACGATGTAGTAGCTACCCGAGACGTTATTTTTAACGAGATATAGGTCTTTTCTAGAGACCTTGAGCGTATCGCGATCGATTAGAAGCAAGTTAACCTAGAGGCACTTGCTTAGTAGCTTGCCGATTAAGAAACAAGAAACCTAGCTACTAAACTAGATAAATAAGAACCTAAGAATAAGGACGAAGACAAGGATATCGCTGTCTACCTAACCGATAATATATTAGAAGAAGAAGAGCTTGAAGAGGAGATTTTAGATACTATTGTAGTTAAAGGCGACGCCTCTAGCGATTTCCCTAAGTTCTACTAAACACCTTCTATAATACCTCCCGCTGCTCTTTTGACCGCGCTAATAACTAGCTTACGAGCCGACAATGCTATAGAAATCGCGGCGGCATTCGAACTATAGTATATAGCCTTCTACGCGGGTATACTATCGACCGTAGTTAGTACATTAAGAGACAAGCCTATTATAAGAGCTACGATTAACCGACTCTAGCGAAAGATAGCGACCCTAGCAATCGAGCCTAAGAAACTAAAGACTACCGAAGAAGAGCAGACTCCGCGAGGAACTACTACAAAGAAGCGCGTTATATAGCTAATAAAGAAGAAAGATAGTATTAAACGCCTATATTGTAATATCCTTCCTCCCGAGCTAAAATAGCATTACGAACTTAAGAACTACCTGCTAGAAGCGCTCTTCCTATAAGTAGAGAAGGATTACTTAGCTAGCTATAGCGTTAAGTAGTTGTAGGATAAGGTTTCCCGCTAATAAGCAGGTATATAATAGATTCTAGACTATATATAGGTTTACGTCTATAAGTTCAGCTAAGATAGGTTCCTCGATAAGTGCAAAGCGCGGCTTGTAGTTCGCGGTAATTAATAGTAGAAGGGATTAGTAGAAGAAAATTACGCTACTACTCTTACGATCCGGTTACTCCGAACAGTGCTTGCTATTGTAGCGAGATTCGATCTCGAGTTAATCTAATTCGACGCGGTTAACGCCTTTGTAAACGCCTTCCTCGATAAGCTCGTATATATACAGATACCCTAGGGCTACCGTAGATATAGGAATATACTAAAGCTGAACAAAGCTCTATATAGGCTAAGAAAATCCCCTCTCCTATAGCAACGCGAGCTAACTAATACTTTAAGAAGTCTAGGATTTGTCAAGATACTACGCGAGCTATACGTAATAATAAACAGGGACGTTATTGTCTTCTTTTACGTCGACGATATTGTAATTGCGTACTATAAGAATAAGCAAGAGAAGGTTAATAAGATCGTTAGTAGCCTACGCGAGAAATACGAACTTACTAGTAGTAACGAGCTATAGTAGTTCCTAGGTATCGAGATCTACCGCGAGAGAACTAAGAAGCTCGTTTAGCTTAGCTAGATATTATATATCGAGAAGATCGCGAAGCTTACAGATTTAGAAGCTATACCTAGAATATCTATAACGACGATGGAATTGCTTCTATACAATAATATTGTAGATCTAGGCGCAACGCGATTCTACTAGAAGAAGGTTAGCTCGATACTCTACGCCGCTATTATATCGCGATCTAACATCGCTTTCGTAGCTTCGAGACTTTCCTAGTTTAATTATAACCTAGGCCTAGATTACTACGCGGCGGCCGACCAAGTGCTAAGATACCTCTACCGAATATACTTCTTCGCCCTCTAATTAGGAGGAGGTAACTAGCTGATTGTAGCAAGTAACTCTTTATTCGCTAATAACCTTATTAATCGGAAAAGCTTATAAGGCTTTGCTATCTAACTGTTTAGTAGTCTGATCGCGTAGCGCGCAAGCAAGTAAGATACGGTTACAACCTTAACGACCGAAGCTAAGTTGTTAGCTCTCTCGCAAGCGGCTAAAGAAGGTATGTTCGTAAGCGGATTGATCTCCGAACTGTCGGTCGATCTTAACAACGATTAGATCACGATCTAGTGCGACAACTTGTAGACTATCCGACTTGTTAACGCTAAGATCGCTACTCTATAGACTAAGCTTAAGTATATAGATATCTATAACTACTAGCTAAAGCAGGAGCGCGAAGCTAGTAAGATTAAGGTAGAATACGTGCCTACCGCGAAGATAATGGCCGATAGGTTTATAAAGGCCCTAACGGCAGATAAATACTAAGAATTCGTTACGATAATTAATATAGTGCCTATCGAGAGCCTTATTCGCTAGAGAGCAAGCAAGACTTTAACGGAAGAGAGTATAGCGCTTATAGCGGGATACCTGTAGTCTATATAAGGGGGTAGGAGCTAAGGAGTCTCCCGACTCTCCCTACTAGAAAACAAGAGATAGAGACTAGAGGGAGCCTAAGGCTAGATAGCTACGGAACGGATACTAGGGAGCTGGATTGCTAGGGAATTTGGATCTTAGGAATAACCTCACTTGTAGGAGTGCTCTAGAGCGGCTGCCTAGCAGTTACTCTAAGGGGGTGTGTTGAACCTACTGTAGCAAAGTAGGACTATGGTGGCGATATTGGATGAACCTACTCAGGGGTTTAGGGGCAGATTGGTCTTGGTATGGCATTGGGTATCCGTTGGCTCCCCTAAGGAAATGGGCTTTTGAGCCACACATAGCTTTTTCACAGTTACACAGATTTGACACAATTGAAGCCATCATCACTGTTGATTCCTCCGTCTGTTCAGACCAATCAGATTCCGATCCTATATTTTGGGTTCGACAGCAATCCCTTCGCCGGGACTCAGAATGTGCGGGTCCCCCAAATCGCAAACAAAGTGGTATTTCCCCCCCCAGCCCCATTGCAATTTTCCATGTCCACTCACATCCTTGAACCTCTTGCCTTTGTCATTTGGCTCATTGATCAAGATGCATTGTTGTTAAAGATGGATTGCGGGCGGCGGATGGTTGATGGCGGCCGGAAGCGGACGGGGGGTGCCAGAGGGACAAAGAAAGGGCCGGCTTTGAGAAAGGGGCCAGCAAGGAGACAAGTAGCCAGCCTCCACGCTGTGCGCCGAGCTCATCCAGGTTGCGATGACCACCGACCAGATCGTGATACCCGAGCCATCCATCATTCCAATATTCAACACGTTCCAGGCTCCGAGAGCTGTGCCCGCATCCACAATGGAGGACAAGCTGGCAACGCCAGTCAGTTGGAACACAGTCCACGTGAAGCTCCCAACAGAAGACTTTCGAGGGCCAAACTGGGGAGGCTACTGGAAAAGGAGGCCTACGGCAAGCAATGCCTGGCTGGACTCGCACCCGAATGGCTTCTTACTCATGCGCAACCTGCACCACATCGAATTCTTTGGCAAATGCATGCTCGTCAAGAGCCTCGACAGCAACAAACTCATCGTGAACAAGCGCCATAAACGATGGGCCAAGGACTGGATACCCGGCTGGAACAAGCACTTGACCCGCGCGTCTGTGCCGAGTTTCCGCGCATACCAAACAGAAGCGCCGCCCGAGCTACGGATTTCTCGCCGTCTGGCTGACCCGCTCGGCCTGGCCAGTCCGACTCTCCCATCCGACCCGTTCGTTCAGGTGGAGCTGCCCGCCGAGCCGTACTTCCCGGAGCTCTACGGGTATGGCATTCCCGGCGGCAACCGGAGCTTCATCCGCCAGGACGGCTTCACCCGGGATGGCACCTGGGACCTCTTCTCACTCTACTTCAAGTGGTACAACGGCCGGACGCTGGCGAATCTCGCCGACATGTACTCGGACCCCGAGAACGGGGCGCCCATCCCGGAGCCGTTCATCTGGCATGCCATCGAGCAGTTGTGCCGCGCCGTCATCTTCCTGCACACGGGCCTCACACGCCAGGATCTCAAGACGATGGAATGGGGTCGCACTGGCGAGTCGATAGCCAGACGGGATTGGATACCGGTGGTGCACCGGAATATCTGCGAGAGAAACATCCTGCTGCATTTTCCGGAGCAGGGCGAGAAGCAAGATCCCCTGGACTGCTATTTCCCACAGATCATCCTCGAGGGATTCAGCGACGCCAGCCTCCTCAACGACCCGGAGCATCTCTGGAGCAAAAAGGCACCGGCGAATTTTCTGCAAACGACCGGCGAGCCACTGGCGCCGCCTGCGTGCTACGAGGACATCCACATGCTGGGGGAGGTCTTCCGTCGGCTGGTCGCAGTGCACGACACGTTCAAACAGAACCCAGAAGTAGGCCCCGACTTCAACGTGGACGTCGAGGCGTCAATGTACGAGTTCCGCGCCGAGAACCTCAAGTTGCCCCCGGGCCAGCAGGCGGCATATTCCGAGGACCTCCTGCTGCTGCTCATGCAGTGGGAGGTCGACGAGCTCCACGAGGACGGCGAGCTCTTCTTCACGCACGAGACGGTGCGGAACAAAATCCCGACCATCGACTTCCTGATCGACATCGTCCTCCCCACGGCCGCGTCCAAGGTTGAGGAGTACCGGTCCCAGGGCCTGACCACCGAGGACGACGACGTGTCGTGGGTCGTGCCCGATCCGGGCTTCCAGATGACGCCGCACTACACCAACATGGCAACCCAGCGCCAGGCAGTGTCCAAGCTCAAGAGAGAACTCGAGTACGTGTACGGGCCGTGGATTCCGGTACGGTACTCGTATGACAATGCTGTCGCGACTAGTATCCCGCCGGACGCGGCCGAACTGCACGTCCCCTATGAAGAGAGGGCGAGACGGGCGGCTAAGGAGGCGGCCCAGTGCAGGCCTTCACCGTCTCCGGCCCCTAGCAATGTCGGAGACCCACAAGGGAGTCTTGCCGATACAGATGACGGCAAGGGGGGTCCGGATAATTTGAGCGGGGATGACGATGACGATGCCGACGGCCGAGGGCCCAGCAAGACAGCGGACGGCGGCGTGGTGCGCCAGTCACCTGATCCCGAGGCCATCGATGCCATCCGGAGACATCAGTTCCCCAACCGGCCGCTCGGGGAACTGGTGCGGGCGTGGAAGGCGCCGCCGTCCATCGTCGTCGTCCAGCAACCCGACAACCCCACAGTCGAGGAGCTCAGGATCAGGCGGGCCGCAGAACACCAGTACAAGCAACTGATGTCGCCCCGGCGCGCCAACTGGAAGCGGATGGTCATGGACGACCAGGAAAAGACCGAGCTCATGCCCGCCAACGACACCGCGCAGGCCGACGACGACAACGACGACGACGGCATCTGCGGCTGCAGCAACTGCGCGCGCCGGTTCAACATCTGGCTCCGGCGGAAGGAGGCCCTCTATAACTACGAGCACCGGGAGCTGCATGCGAGCATCATCCGCGACATCCGCGCCATGCCGCGGTTCGCGGGCCGCGACGTCCGCCTGCCGGTCTTGAAGCCGCTGTTTGGCCGGGATAAGCTCAAGCTCGTGCAGCCGCTGGACCCGTTCAATCCGGAGGTGGGTGTCGAGAATTGGAAGCACAACCCCTTCAGCGCCGAGTACACGGAGGCCTGGAGCCCGGACGCCGCGTATCCGTGGAGGAAGTGGGATTATTTTGACCAGGGCGGGGAGGATGGTCAGCCTCAGCCTGTCGCGGGCGAGGAGGAGGAGGAGGTTGCGCAGGCCCAGTCTGTCGAGGGCGGCCAAGATGACCAGCCTGATCTCAACGTGGACGACGAACCTCCGGCTGGCGCCGTTGAAGAAGCCGAAGAAGCCATCGCGGAGGACCCCCAACCCACCGCGCCGCAGGACGACGACCAACCCGCGCCCCCCGCACCGCACCACCCCGCCCACAAGAAACCCAAACCCAAACCCAAACCCACCGACGGCGCCTACAAGCGCCCCGCCGACCAACTCTCCGACGGCTCCGACTCGGACTCCGAAGCCCCCAACCAGCCACCCCCCAAAGCCGCGCGCACATCCTCAACCCACACATCCCCACGGAACCCCCCGCCCAAGCCTCCCACGCCCCCCACGCCCCCCAAACAACCCACGCCCCGCAAGAAACCGTCGCGCACCGCCCGCCCCGCCCCGCCGGCACCAACCCGCCGCTCCCAGCGCATCGCCCAGATGCCGCGGAAGGACTACTACGCCGCTGACAGCGGGACCACCACCAGGCCCGCTGCGGCGCGGGCAAGGGTCGGCAAGGGGGAGGGCGAGCGCGAGACCGCTTCCGCGAAGGGTAAGGGCAAAACCAAGGCTAAAGCCGCTGTTACTGCTGGGGCTGGGAAGAAGGAGAAGGAGGACGGGGAGGGGGAGGGGGAGGGGGAGGATGTTGTGGCTGCGGTTGCGGGGAGGAAGCGCAAGCGCGGGGCTGCTGCGGCGGCATCGCCGGAAGCGGAACCGGAACCGGAGCGGCGGGGGAGGGGTGGGAGGAAGGTTGCGGCCAAGGTTGTGGCGAAGGCAAAAGGGGGGGGTGTTGGGAAGGGGGGGAGGGGAGGGAGAGGGAGCCGGGGAGGGAGGGGAGGGAGGGGAGGGAAAAAGGGGGGGAAGTGAAGGGGAAGTGGGAAGGTGAGGGTAAGTGAAAAAGCGGGGGACACCATAGAGGAGCGTGGCGGGGGAGGGGGTGTGGTGACATGCGGGCGGTGTAGAGTACATGTAGACGGGTTGCTTGGGTTGTCCAAAGGTTGTCGCCGGCTGTTTTGCCAGGTCGGATTGTTTGTCGGGTGCAATGGCTTCGTGTAATTTAGTCAGGTTCGGTGGTCTGGTAGCAATTGCTTTTGTCCCTTTGGATACTGAAAGTATCTATCACTCTTCGGTGCTACCCGGTCGACATATTGAATGCCTGGAAACAACTCTGGTTTCGTTGCCGAAGGTTCAAGGCCAGGAGCGGCTGCGGTATCCGTCGCGGTTACCTCCATAGACGATTGGATTCAGGGGATTGTGATGTAGCGTCGTGCCTCAATATTGTTTTTTAACATGGACAATAGAAACCTCTGTCGACCACGGATGCCATGATACCAGACAGGACAACATCACACTGCCCAACGCCCTCACCACCCCGCACCCTTCTACTCGTCCTTGATCTTGAGCACCGCCTTGCCAAAGTTCTTGCCCTGCAGCATGCCGACGAAGCCCTCGGCCGCATTGTCGATGCCCTCCGTCACGTGGATCTTGGCCTTGACGCTCCCGTCGGCAAGCCACTGCTGCATCTTCTCCTGATGGTCCTTGGCGTACTTGTCGGCGAACCCAGGGTCGGAGACAATGAAGCCGCGCATCGTGATGCGCTTGCTGACGACCAAGAACAGGTTCTTGATGCCGTAGAGCTCCTGGGGGGGCAGATTGTACTGCGAGATCTGCGTTGCTGTCAGCTTCCACCCGGCCACGGACCACCCCGAGACAGACTTACCATGCCGCACGCCACAATCCGGCCCCAGTCGTTCATCGCACCCAGCGCCGCCTCCAGCTGCTCGCCCCCGACATTCTCATAGTAGATGTCGATGCCATTGGGTGCCAACCTCGCCAACGCGTCCGCGGCCTTCTCCTTCTTGTAGTTGAACGCCCCATCAAACCCCAGCTCCTTGACCACAAACTCCAGCTTGTCGTCGCTCCCCACGCTCCCAATCACCCGCAGACCCTCCCTCTTGGCGACCTGCCCCACCACCTGCCCGACCGCGCCGGCCGCACTGCTCACAAAGATCGTCTCCCCCTTCTTCGGCTTCCCAATCTCATACAGCGACGACCACGCCGTCAGGCCGGGCATGCCCAGCGCGCCCAGGAACAGGCCCAGCTCGAGGCCGTGCGGGTTGGCCAGCTTGCGGTTGATGGCCGGCAGCTGCTCCTCGGACAGCACCGCGTACTCGGCCGTCGGCAGGAACGCCACCACCAGATCGCCCTCGGCATACTCGGCCGCGTCCGACCTGAGCACGCGCGCCACCGTGCTGTTGGTGACGGGCCCGCCCAGCTCGAACGGCGGCGAGTACGACTTGCTCGTCGGCGCCCGCATGCGCCCGCGCTGGTACGGGTCGAACGACGCGTACAGGATCGAGAGCACGACGCCGCCCGGCGGCGCCGGCGCGGACAGGTCGACCGGCTGCGGCTCGACTGTGAGGTCCTTGCCCGGGACGGGGAAGCCCGCGGGGACGCTCTTGAAGATGAGGGTCTTGTTGGGGGTGGACATGTTGGCGGTTCGTGTGTTGAATGAGGTTGTGTGTGCGTGGTGTGGTGTGTGTGTGTGTTGGGTTGGCTGAGTGGATATGGGTCTGGTGTCGGTGCCGGTCTGGGGGTGGGCGTCTTTTATGTTTGAGGGGGGGGTTGTGAGTCGGATGGTTGTTGGCCCTTTCTGGATTTGGGTCGGATGGTTTCTGGCCCGTGTCTGCATCGCGCAACGGCTTTGGAGGGCAATTGGCCAATCAGGGAGGCACGATCTGGGCAATCGTGTGGATCGGATGGGTATGTGAAGAGCTTATGACGTTTGTCCAGAACGGCATTGCCGAAACACAGGGTCAGGGTTGCATGAGGAAGGTGTAGAACCCCCTCCAACTGCCGGACACATAAGGATTGATTCCCACATCGCGTTCATAAGCCGGATGTGACTGGTCCAGTCTGGCGCTTGGTGATGCTATGGACCTAGGCGTTGTGTCCATAGGCGTGCCGAGGCTTTGCGGTCAGCGGCAAGTTTACGGATATAACCCGATCGATATCTCCGAATCCCGTTCTAAGTTTCCAACGATTTCTAACCCAGGATGATTTCTAAGCGGGGGGCTTTGTCACGCATTGACATGACGCAAAGTCGTAACCCCGCCAATCTGACAACCCCACTCTTTCGTTCGCACCGCCAAACCATTCTCCCGAGTAGCAGTTTGGTCTGAGCTTTTATCTAGCCAACTCTCCCGGTCAGCTAGACAAAAACTTCGGGAAAAGTTCAGACCAACTAGTATGTGCAGGGCGAACGCATCCGTTGCACATTGATCACGGCGCAGAGATGGAAATATATACAGTGTACTCATTTCCATTACATCGCGACCCGGCATCACAACAACATCATGTCCAGTGGGACGTTCCGGCAACCTAAATATCTAAGAAGAGTTAACTGATCTCGCTGGTCTAGATTCCAAAATAGATTGGCATATATGGGCAAAGGGGGATTGGGAACTGTCCCAGGATCTATTTGCATGTCGGGGCCGGGGTTGAGGACGGTGGAGTCGGGTATATTGGGCAGTTTTCGCAAGCAGCGGCACTCACCAACACCTCAACCGTTGGAAGTGGCGGCCCACACTTGGTGCCAGAAACATCCAGAAACCTGTCGGCTGTCCATGGTATGGCAATCACGATGCTTTCGTAGGTCTTCTGTGGATGAGTTTCAAAATTTTCCCATTTCCTATCTTCAGGAGTCGATAGTGGGCTTCGAAAGCCCCCTGGTTCATACTTGTGTCGCATTGATTTTGATTGCAGGACCCAGAACAGCACCTCTTGTACAGATACTACAACGTCCGTTCCGCTAAATATATACATGCGACGCGAAAGTCAGGCATCCTGTGCGTAAATCTCGTCATCAGGGTTAGGGCTAGACTCGCCTTTTCCTCGCAACAACTCGGACGTTTTCCCTCGCGCAACGAATCAGAAGTTTCGGACCAATGAGTCTGCAGCCACTGGGACGATGGACACCCATATCATTCATGATTGATGCACAATTATCCGTATTGGCCATGGTATTGTGCACATTTCTTGTGCATCGTCCCAAACTCCCAACACGCCAACTCGTGTTGATTGCGGGGAACTTGCACGTGGAACACGCCCATTTCTGGTATATCTCCGGATCTTATCTGGCTCTACACGAATGACGGCCTGTCAGGCAACGTTCCCGAATTCCACAGCACCGGCTGTTGTGATTCACACGTTTGTTTGGGAGAATGGCGAGGTCCACCCGGCCCTGGTTTCCGTCAGGCTAGGGGGGATTCGCGCCCAGGATCAAAAAATCTGCTAAATGAGCCAAGAACTGGGGTGCGTGCCAAGGCCCCTCCCCTCGCTGGCCCCTCGCTGATGAATTTGTTGATGCGCAGGCTTCGAACCCGAACACTTCCAACCGGCGGCACTTGATGCTGGGGGGAAAAAACAAAAAAAGCATGCTCATGCTCCCCAACTCATTTGGGCAGCAACGGCAGTCCTTGGCGTCTGGTGGCGCCCACTTCCTCGACATCATCCAGGCGGCCGCCCTCTCAACACGAGAAAGAGAAAGCGAGAAAGAGAAAGCGAGAAAGCCAATGCACCCCCCCCCCCCCCCCCTTACCTTTCGGGAGATCAATAGCGCCGGCCCAGAACGCCGCTTCTGTCCAGGGCTGCTTCTTTTTGTGGCTTGAATCTCCGATCTAGCAGGGGGGTTGGGGCCACCCCGTTGGCCGGCCCCACCACTTCCCCAACTTCCACGAGCGGCCCGGCGCTGGGCTTGCGCTAGGGTCCTGGGGAAGCACCCGGGGAGGAACGGTATTGTGCCCAGC
Organism: Trichocladium antarcticum; assembly: GCA_033297235.1. Classification (NCBI taxonomy): domain Eukaryota; kingdom Fungi; phylum Ascomycota; class Sordariomycetes; order Sordariales; family Chaetomiaceae; genus Trichocladium; species Trichocladium antarcticum. The sequence continues at coordinate 764,224 of MU853404.1, forward strand.
GCCAAGCCGCCACCCCAGTTCGCACCCCTGCCGCCTAGCATTCACAAGCCACGCCGGCCGAGGTCTGCGTGGGATGCGAGTCGTCTGGAGTTTGACATATGATCGTGGTTCGTCGCGGGAGCACACACACCGCCAATGTCCATGCCGGGGCCGCGAGAGTCTCGGGATTTTCAGCTGGGGCGGAATGTCGACATCGCCATCCTCGATTCCGCCACGTAAGGCTGGAGCACCAGCTGAAACGAACCCACGAGATTCAACCCTATGCTTGGTGATCACATCCCGGATGGGATGTTGCAGCGCGTGGACGTCGATCTCGCGGGGCAGCATGGCGGGCCGCGTTCGTCAACAGTGTCAGGTGTCACGCCGCTCCGAGGCAGCCGCCTGCCCACGCCGTGTGCTCAACAAAATTGCCCCGCCCCTGAGAGGAGAATCGCGGGCCGCAACTGAGTCAGGGGGAAATCTTTCGATCGGCGCGTTTTGCAGCATCATGTCATTCATGTCTTGGGGGGCTAACGGGAACGAGAAGCCGTGACAGTGGCTTTTTACAGAATCCGGGGGAACCGCCGGGGACCCCTGGCACTGCACCACACCAACTCCCCAGCGTCAACGAATGACACAGCACAGCACCCAGCACCGCTTGCCGCTTTGGGACGTGCCTGGCCTGAACCATGCAATGGAACTCGAGTTGAATGAACGTGTGGGACCTCGCATACATGTTGTGTTGGTCCCGCCTGGATCGATCAGAGGGATACTGGGCAGGCACGTATCAAGGTATTTAAGAGACACCGCAGCCCGGGCCCGGAGCAGAGATCGTTCTTGTGCAGTCGTCCCATCGTTATCCTCTTTTCGACTGCTGTCACTCGTTTGACCATGTTGACTACACAAACCCTGGCAGGGTTCCTCCTGGCTGCCGCCGGAGTGCTTGCCAACCCCGTGTGCGGCAGCAACCCCTGCGAAAAGGAGGTTGCGGCCATCCCGACTTGTGCCGTTTCCTGTATTGAGGAGGCAGCTCTTACCGCCGGCTGCGCCCATGGCGACTATTCATGCCACTGCGCCAACATCAGCGCGATCCAGGCGTCGGCGGCCCCCTGTGTCATCGGCGCCTGCACGGATTTCGCCGTCATCCAAAAGCTCCTCCAAGTGGATGTCCCGGCCATGTGCTCGTGCGTCACCGCCAACCCGACTACTCCTTGCACCGAACCGCCGACCTCGACAGCCCCCCCGCCCAAGCCCACCGTCACGCCGACGTGTCCCGGTGCCGAGTGCGCATTCCCCGAGCCCCCCCAGTGCGTCACCGACTGCATGTCGCCGCTCCTCGATACGTACAAGTGCACTGGCCTCGATGACTGGAACTGCGTCTGCACCAACATCCGCCCCCTGATTCGCAACGCCAACGACTGCGTGGGCAAGACGTGCGCATCAGGTGTTGCCCTCGCCTTCAACAACGCCGCCATCAAGGGCTGCGGCTGTCTGGGCGCCGCCTGCCCCCCAACCTCGTCCGCTGCGCCCCCCACCACCACTTCGACCCCGCCTCCCAAGCCCACCGTCACGCCCACATGCCCCGGTGCCGAGTGCGCATTCCCCGAGCCCCCCCAGTGCGTCACCGACTGCATGTCGCCCCTCCTCGACACGCACAAGTGCACTGGCCTCGATGACTGGAACTGCATCTGCACCAACATCCGCCCCCTGATTCGCAACGCCAACGACTGCCTGGGCAAGACGTGCGCATCAGGTGTTGCCCTCGCCTTTAACAACGCCGCCATCAAGGGCTGCGGCTGTCTGGGCGCCGCCTGCCCCCCAACCTCGTCCGCTGAGCCCCCGACCACCACCACGACCCCCCCGGTTGACACCACCACGGCGCCTCCCGACACCACATCGCCACCGGCCACCTGCGCACACCCCTGCGCTGCGTCCATTAGCGCTGTGCCCGGCTGTGCCACGGCCTGCATCACCTCGGCCGCGTCCGTCGTCGGCTGCGGCTCCAGCGACTACGGCTGCCGCTGCTCCTCGTCTGCCGCGATCCAAGCCTCGGCCATCGGCTGTGTGATTGGTGCTTGCGGCATTGACCAGGCCCTGAAGGTCCCGCCCGCCGTGGGCGCGCTCTGCGAATGCGTGTCCGCGAGCCCTGCCACTTCGTGTCCGGACGCCAGCTCCACTTCCTCGCCGCCCATCATCACCACCACCTCGTCGCCGCCCGTCATCACCACCACCACCACAGCGGCCCCCGACACCACCTCGGCACCGGTCATCTGCGAGCACCCCTGCGCCGCCTCCATCAGCGCCGTGCCCGGCTGCGCGACCGCCTGCATCAGCTCGGCCGCGTCGGTCGTCGGCTGCGGCTCCAACGACTACGGCTGCCGCTGCTCCTCGTCGGCTGCGATCCAGGCCTCGGCCATCGGCTGCGTCATCGGCGCGTGCGGCCTCGACCGCGCGCTGCAGGTGCCGCCGGCGGTCGCGGGCCTGTGCAGCTGTGTGTCGGCGAGCCCGGCCACGTCGTGCAGCGACAGCGAGACCAAGACGTCCGGCGGCGGCGTGACCAGCACAACCGGCGGCGGCGGCGGCGCGGAGACGTCGTGCTCCGACAGCGAGACTGGCACCGGGAGCTTTGTCACCAAGACGGTCGAGGTCACCACGTCCATCTGCGACGATGACGAGACCACTGGGACGACCAAGCCCACTGCGCAGCCGTCGTGCATCGGGGACTGTGATGGCGAGGGCTCTGGCAGTGATGACGACACTGATGGTGAGGGCGATGATAGTGGCGATGATGATGGTGATGATGGCGGCGATGATGGTGGCGACGGCGATGATGGTGGCGACGGCGACGATGGTGGCGACGGCGATGATGGTGGCGACGGCGACGATGGCGGTGACGGCGGTGACAGCGATGATGAGGGCGAGGGCCCGTCGCCGTCGTTCCCTAGCACCGGTGGTGGTGGTGGTGGTGCGACGAAGCCGCCCGGCGGTGGGTCGACCCCCTCGCCCACTGGCAAGCCGCCGGTTGCGACTGCGGGTGCGGCCGTGAACGTCGCCAAGGTTGGGTCGGGCGTGGCTGGGTTGCTGGCGGCTGTTGCTGCGTTCCTGTGAGCCGATGTCCTGGCTCTGACGGGATTTAATGTTTGGGACTGGAGTACTGAGGCGTGGCGATGAGGGACGGGTATCGCTGTGGGAGTTCCAACCAAGGTTTGGTAGTTCTGGAGTACGAGTACCTGGGGCAATCTGCGGGAGGGATCCCGCCGGGTGGCGGTTGGGTACTTCATGGTGTTGTTGGGTGGCTTGTAATTATTCACTTCTTGGTAGCCTTCAGAAGTTCAGAAACTGAAGATGTTTGTTTTCTGGTTGGAATTGTCAATTCAGGCCTTGTCGCCCTTGCCTGCCTCGCCTGCCCATCGCTGCTGTGGTGTGTCATTGGCCCACCACCCGACCCACTTTGCTTGCTTCCTTCCTTGTCCGGTTACCAGAACAACCACCGTCAATACCGAGACACTTCGGTCCAGCTTGCCCTTCCTTCCACGGGTTGCGCCATCGAGCCCCACAACTGTGCTTTCCCCATCCCGGCCTCTCGGCGTGGGTCCCTGAACCAATTCCGTTACAGTCCACGTGTCCCTCTTCGTTAACACTCAAATGCAGACCATTACGCATTCATGGTTTATGTCTGCACTGTGCCTTACTTGATCGGCCGCGGACTTGCATCCGGCCCAGAGTCAAAGCTAAGGGATTTGCTGTGGATTCGACATGCCATAGGACGCGTGGACAAACCGGCCGCGAACTGCGGGCCGGTGTTCTCGTTGTTTGCGAAGAGCGGGATTTGCCCCCAGAAGAGGATGGGGAAATCCAGTTTGAACGAGATACACCAGAGATGTTATGAGATATGTGTGTGTGTCGTGTCTGCCACTTGCCAGTATTTATTAGCATCAAATACCCAGGCAGCGATGCGCTTTCAAGGATTTATTCCGGATCGTCAAATGCCAGGCGCGGCCTCTGGACAGAACAAGAACCTTGTGCAGCAGTCTAGTCCAAGAACATCACGTGCCGGGGGATCCAACCCATCATGCCGAATTCGCAAGTTCAAATCTTCAATGACCCCAATGGGGATCTCGCTCCAAACCATGATATAAAAATGGACAGGATTGCTTGCTGCTTGGACGTCCCAACCGGGGAGCCTGGCAGGGCTGAGGATCGCCACGGGACGGGCCGTTGCGATGTGGACATGGGCCTTGGCACAGACCCCAGACTCCGGGGAACCAGCAGCGTCCCGACCATTGGGTGGGCAGCCAGACGGATGCGTGGTCCGTACCTTGGTGTCGCGCCCAGCCTACAGTAGTGCCTGCAGGTCGCACAGATCGTCCACCGTTTTGAACCATCCGATTGATGGTGCCTTTCACCTGCGAAAGACGTCATGCCGAGGAAATGTGGGTCTGTCTTTTGACGACCGACTTACAACGTCGTGCGGTGGCCGCAGCCAGCGAGTCGCGGACATCGACCTGGGTCCCGGAACGGTATGGGATATTTTTATATAGGTAGATATGAGATACATAGAGTAGTTGGAAGGAGTTGTGAAATGAACGTCCCCACAATGCTGATCGATCACAAATTCGAAACACCCCACCCCACCATGGAAGAACAAGCAGGGGCCCCCCATTCTCGGGTTCTGGAACTTTCGCAAACATGCTCAAGCCCGCATTGCCTCCAGGATGGCCGACGAACTAAAGAAGCGGCAAACTCTATTTCGTAACCCGCATGCGAGTGGGATCTCTGGGGACGCGCATGTGGAGCGGAGTGCTATTTGGTTGCGTCCTCAGCAGGATGTGTTGACCGGGAGACCTTAGGGGGTTGACGTCGGCTAGCAGTCGCGTGTGTTTTTGCCGCGTGTTCTGTCCCATTGTGATGCACCGGATTGCGATACAGAATGACGACGACACTCCGGGGATTTACATCGTGACAAGAGCGTCGTCAGACTACCAAATCCGTCGCCTTTAAATAAGAGTCCTCGTTACCATCCAGACTGTCTTCTCTCCCCCACCAACACACACTCTGAAGCATTCGGACGCTGCTTGTTTCCATTCTCTTGTCTCCGAATCTTCTTGTTCCGTCGGATCACTGCAGCCCGACTTATACCCCTTCCGTCTCTCTCTTGTACCTCACAACCATGTCTTGTAACGGTACTGCTCCCTTCTCCGGCAACAACGACCGGACTGCGGCACCAACCAGCCCGGTTCTCGACGTCGATGACGACCTTTTTGGGGACGTCGAGATGTCGGAAGCTACCCTCGATGAGGACGATGACCTCTTTGGGGATGCTTCTGTCGATGAAGACGATGGTGTTTTGGAGGACGCCGAGATTGAGGAGGACTCGGTTGCCCCTGCCCCCTCGGCCACCGATGCCGCTGAGCAGGTATGTGCCTTCGCTCATTTGTCTTCCTTGCCTTGCACTTTCCATTGAACCCCACGACGCTGCCACTGCCCTACTGTATCTCTCCCGTCCTTCCCATCTGATTGCTGCCAGCCGCTGGTGACTCTTACTGCTCTATTCCATTGCTTCTCCCGCTGTTCTGCTCCTCTTCTCTTCTTGGATTCCTGTTCTTTCCAACACTTGCAGTTGCAACCCTGTCGCCACGGTTCTCATGCGTGTCACATCTTGCTTTGCTACACTGTCTCAAATGAAAATGCGAACACACGCATTGTTAGGCGCCTCAAGTCGTCCAGCAACTGTCCGATTAAACAGCACACTGTATCGTTATTTACAGTACCTTTCGAGTGACAGTTGCTGGGTGTTCCCCACCCTTCCTGGCAATATGTTCCCGGAACCGGTGCTTAAACGTCCGCGTTTTAGGTTTTGTGCAATTTACATGTCTTCCGTCGGGTTGCAAAATTACTTGCTATTGTTTCCATCTTGCGAACTGCTTCCACAACTGCATACTTCCTGCGACCTACACTTCACACCCAACTCCTACCACATCTATTTCCGCACATCGCAGTTGCATGACATTGCATGTTAACTCTCGTGGCAACAGACCCATGCCAGCGCCATGGCCCCAAACCGAGCAGCCATTACTGCTGCAATGTTAAGCTTCGTGAGTATTTTCCATCTTGTTTCTGCCCAATATCATTCTTGTCGTCGGGGCAATGACAAGAGATCTGTGCCAAGACAAACCGCGTTCTCCCCAGCCCATCCCAGATTATGCGAAAGAAACGACATGCTGACTGACTTTGCCATGTAGCCCACCCTTCAGACGGCCGACGACGAGCCGGTCTCTGCTCCCGCCCATCCTAGTCAGGCGCCGACTCCAGCCGAGGGCGCATCCGCCGACGACTCCACCACAACCGGCGAGTTCGGCATCACGCTCGCGGACGTGGACGCCGAGATAGAGAAGATGTCGGCGGAGGACGCGGAGGCCGAGGCCGAGGACGCGCCCTCAGACGACTCCGAGTTCGGTCTCACGCTCGCAGACGTGGACGCCGAGATGGAGAAAATATCGGCGGATGACGCTGAGGCAAAGAAGCGCGCCGAAATCAAGGCCGGGAAGAAGCCGGCAAAGAAGAAGGCCAATGCGGCACCACCGGCGCCCGCCCAAGGTCTGGTGGCGCCTGTGCTGGCCCCCAGAGGCAGGGCAGCGCGGGGGACGAAGGCCGCGGATATGCAGTTGCAGTACGCCCGCGAGCAGCGGTACAAGGAATGCTGTACGCCGGGCGGCTGGGACGACATGATCGCAACGCACTCCGGAGTCCAGCACTTACGCAGGAAGATCGCCGCCCTCGAGTCCTCCTCTGCCCCCTCTGCCCCCTCTGCCCCCTCTGCCCCCTCTGCCCCCTCTGCCCCCTCTGCCTCCTCCTCCTCCACCCCCTCTGACAGCCAAAAACGGAAGGCTTCCGAGTTCTCCCACGTGGAAGAGCCTGCTGCCAAACGCCAGGCGGTGATCGCGGCCGCCAGAACGGCGCAGGCCATCAATGTCGATGATCTCCGCGACCCCTCGCCTCTCCCGGTCCTGGCAACACCTCCTGCGCTGGCCGGAGTTCCTGCCGTTTCTTTGTCAGATGCGGCACCTTCGCCTGTCGCGCCGTCTGACCAGGCTGCGACGGCCAATCCATCTCGGCAACCCCGGGTTCCTGCTACCCTCGTCCCGGCGTCCGCACCCTCGCCTGCGACGCCGTCTGCTCCGGCCGCCCTGCCGACGGCACCGCCGGCAATCGCCAATATGTCTCCCATCGACGCCGAATTGGCTGGAAACGTGGAACGGGTGACCGTCGCGGCCCCCTCGGAACACGAGGCCCGGGTCCTGCGACAACGGGCCATTGTGGAGAGCTTGGCTGCCCAGGGATACACCGGTCAGCAGTTTGATGTTCGGGAGAACCAGGGGTTGGTCGCCCAGGAAGCCGATGTAGCCGCCCAGAGCCAACTGGACCACCAAAGCTCTGGCTTCGCTGCCTCTGCTGCGCCGACCCATGTTCCCGCCACCCAGGGCCAGCTGGGTTACCAGGAGCACGACTTCAGACAACCACGGTGGAGCCGTGCCCTTGCCACCCAGAACCAACTGGGTTACCAAGACCATGGCTTCATACAACCACCGCCGAGCCGTGTCCCTGGCCCCCAGAGCCAGCTGAACTACCAGGACCATGGTTCTGCGCAACCAGCGCCACCTCGGCATCCTACCTCGTTCCCACCCGGTGCGAGCTCCCATGGCGCCCGCGGCCCTGCCAACACGGTGATGTCCCGACCTCAACAGGTGGCACGCCCCTCCATGGCACGCCCAAGCCAGCATCAAGGCTTTGACAGTCTGGCTGCCATGCCCCTCAACCGCGGCGTGGAGGGTCAGGACTTTTACTTCCCCGCGCCAATGTATGCAGCGCCAACTCCTCCAGTCGGGCCCAGTCCTGCCCAAATGTCCTATGCTCCTCGAGCAGCCGCGCAACAGCTCCCTGACTTTGCGTCACCCTCACCGTTGGACGCTCTCCCGAGTCCCACTTGGGATGAACTTCTCGGAAAGCTTTCCGAGGCGCTGCACAAAGATGCGGATAAGGACGGACAGTGAGCGCGGTATGCTTGATTGAGGACAAGCATGGGTTGATAGGAGCAAGCATTCCGGGAGGCACTGGAGGCGATTCGGCAGCAGCTCCTGCTTCCCAGACACCATAAAAAAAGAACAAGGGAAACCAGCCGTGCAACATTGCCAGCGACGCAAAGAAGACGGGCCAGCCAGTCGAGGCCATTCTTGTTCAGCACTTCCCGGGATACTACCCGCCGGCCCTCAATACCCCGGGCTACAACCTCTCAACAATTGGTCGGCATTCAGTCAATCAATTCCTACTCCTCAGCCTGTCGGACAAGTCATGACATCGACTGTACCTCCGACTTTGGACCCCTTGCAGTCAGCCAGCCAAGTCCAGGCATTCAGCTTTCGCCGCTCTCTTTTAGCATCTTAAAAAACAAAGAAATTCTGGCACACAAAACAACCTGGACAACATCAACAGCGACGCAATGGCCTCTGGTGCCCACACAGCAGTGCACAAGACACGGGCACATGGACACTGGCAGAGGAAAATATACCGCTGTCTGCCCGTTTCCATAGCGCGGGACAGTCATCTTATCGTGCGGCATCGTGTGTCACTGACATGGACTGCGGGCGACGGCGGCAACTAGTTCACAGTGACCTAGGGGGTTGCTGTTGGTGTTTTCATGAAGCGGGTGCGATGGGGTGGGGGTCATGGGATTTTCCTTTTCGTGAAGTAGGTATGATGTTCGGATTCGGTCGGGGCTTGGGACTGCGATTGAGTGGGATTTGTATTGGGCGGTAGCATTGGGCTTGGGATTGCCTGCGGGTCTGGGAGTTATGTTTGCCTACGGGCGTAGGAGTTGTGTTCGCCTACGGGCTTGGGATTGCCTCTGGGTTTGGGAGTTAGGTTTGCCTACGGGCTGGGTCTTAGGGAGTGTAGGCCGCTGGCCAGGGAAGGGGGCGGCAATATCTATGTTATGTTACCAACTGCTGTCGTTCTGTGACTTTACGGAACCTTCTGAGGCCCTGTCGGGGAGCTCTTCCCGATCTTCCGGGAAACGGACCTTCCGCTAGGTGCAGGCAAGGACCCAGGCGTATGTGACGTAGGACATAGGCAAAGGTTGACTGGATCTCGACGACGTAGCAAAGATACTACATGTATCGTGAAAATTTCCAAGACCACGGGTTACACGCATCCCTTTGAGTATTGTTGGATAGGGAACTTGATGTCGAGAGAACGGTTGGCCGAGGACTCAGGAGAAAGACACGGCGGAGTGATAGATTATCATGCGGGTAACCCCAAGGACCAATTGCAGAACTAAACCGTAACACAGGGCTGTTTAACATCACAGCATCAACAACAACCGAACACTTCCACGCAGTGCCAACTACCTCGAGTCTGCCATTCCCCACTATCTGGGTATCATCCCCCAGCCAACCCACCCCCACCCCCACCCCCAAAAACAAACAAACCCTCCTGAATTACTCCCACGCCCTCACTTCCAGTACACATCCATCCAGAACCAATTCCCCGGATTCGCCGCCGCCGTCCTCGCCCCGCCGCCACCGCGGCCCTCCGCCAGCGCCTTCGGCGCCGACACATGCTGGTGCATGCCGTCGCTCGGCGCGATCGGCGCATACCGCACGCGCCCGGGCCGCTTCCGCGCCGCTTGCGGCTGCGACACCGCGGCCGCCCCGTCCTTCTTTCCTATCGCGCGGCGGTACAGGCCGAGGCCGTGGTGCAGGTCTTTTGGTTCTTTGCTGTTCTTCTTCTTCGTCGTTGTCTTCGTCTTCGTCTTTGCGGCCTTCGCCTGCTTGCGTCTGGCCTTTTTGCTTGTGCCGTCGTCCGGGTGCACGTCTTCGTATTGGCCGTCGTCTAGCAGGTCGGCGACTGCTGACTGCTGCTTGTTGGTGCCGTCGTCGTGTACGAGGCGCGGGCCGCCAGCGTTGACGCTGCCCATGTGCGCGCTCGGGTTGGGGCTGTGCCCCTGGCGCATGCGGCCCATCTCGATGTCGTTGTTGGTCTTGTTTGGTTTGCGGCCGAGGAGGCGGCCGAAGAAGAAGCCCGGCTTCGTGGGGGTCTGGGTCGGCGCGGTTTGGGCCGCGTCTTGGTGGTTGGCTGTCCGGGACCGCGCGAGCATGCCGTGTTTTTTGGCTGGCTGTGGTGCCGCATCCTGGCTGGACTTGGCTTTGTTGTTGCTGAAGAGGCGCGCAAAGAAGCCTGGCTTTTTCTTGGAGGGGCCGTTAAATGTTTCTTGTCCGCCAGGGCCCATGTTGTCTTTAGGACGCATGTTTTGGGAGTTGCCCGGAGGGTATTGTTCGTCGGCCGGGTATTGCCACGCAGCGGCAGCGTTCTTGTCCCTCTTGACCCGCTTGGACTTCTTCCCGGAACCGAACAGCCTTGCAAAGAAGCCGGGTTTCTTGGCCGGCTTGTTCTGCGCGTTCTGAAGTCCGGTGTTCATGTTGTCATTAGGTCTAGTGCTCTCCTCAGATGGGTATTGCTCAGCAGGGTATTGTTCAGCCGGGTACTGCTCAAGCGGGTACTGCTCAAGCGGGTACTGCTCTATGGGTTCACCGTTCCTGTCCAGGTCCCGCGACTTGGACTTCTTGCCGGAACTAAAGACCCTGGTAAAGAAGCCGCCTTTCTTTGGTCGCGGAGAATGCTGCTCATGGTGGTCCATGCCGTTGGAGTCGAGGATTGTATCGTGTTGCTCGCCGCGACGTGTGTTGCGCTTCTTCGATCCGAATAGCCCTGCGAAGAGTCCAGTCTTCTTTGTCCGTTGCCGGTGGCCTTGGGTATCGTTCATACCCCTGCCCCGAGACTTTGTTTTCTTGCCGAACAGATTTGCGAAGAAGCCCCCTTTCTTGGGTGGCTGAGTGGCGCCATCCTGGGAGTCGTCCATCGGTGCGTTGTCGAAGCCCTCGCCGTTCATGTCCTGGCCCATACCCCGGTCCATGGAGTCCTGCGGCTGCATGTTCGGATCTCCCGCTTCCAGGTCCTGTTGCTTGGGCTTCTTCTTACCAAACAACGTCCCAAAGAAGCCTTTCTTCTTGGGCTGCTCGGTCCCCGGTTCGGCATATGGGTATCCGTTCGGATTCAGTATCGGGTCCATATTGGGATCCATATTCGGATCTCCCGCGTTCTGGTCACCTGGAAGCTCTTGGTCTTGGGTCTCAAGATCTCCGCCCTTCTTCTTGTGAAACAGGCCCCACAACCCACGCTTGGTCTTCTTTTTGTCGTCCGGCTCATGTTCAGGAACATCCTCCCAGTCTCCGTTCGGATCAACATTGGCGGGGTCGTGCAGGTCGTTTCTGGTCTCATCTAGCGGCATCCCGTTTTCATCCGTCGCAACGCCTGCTGCCAGGGCCTCCGATCTGTCGGCAGTGGCGGCATCGGGGTCATCCTTGCCCTTCTTTGACCCAAATAACTTGCCTGCCCAGCCCTTGAAGCCGAATGCCGAAGCTCTGGCGACCCCAGCATGATACTGTTCCTCTACGGCCTCGATGCCCCAGCCCAACGTCGCGGTCGACATGAGCGGAAGAAGCCATTGGTACTTCTTATCTTTGTGCTTGGCGCTCTTATGTCTGGCCGCAACGCCGCCGCCGGGGGTGATCTCCATCGGCCCATTTGCCTGGTACGGCACCTGGCTATCTCGGTAGTTGTCCATGGGTTGGTGGGGTTCCGCATCATCCGGATCGTAATACACCTCCTGGGGGGCCTCGTACGGATAGTCGCTATATTGAGGCTCCTGGGGCGGCCTGTCTTGCATAGGGGAACGGGATGGGTCTGCACCAAACTCTTCCTGGCTGTCGGGGGCGGGGAACTCGGGCAAGCGGTCATCCTCGAACTTGTGTCCTTCGTCGGCGGCAAAACCCTGCTCATCGAATGGCTGCGGGGAATCTCGATAGGCGTCCTGGGGGTTGAGATTATCCTCAAAAGGTTGTTCCTCGACCAGCTGCTCCTGAAACGGCTGCTCATCGAATGGCTGCTCGTCAAATGGCTGTTCTTGGTACGGCTCCTCAAGAGGTGCCATTCCTTGTTCACCATACATGGCTCCACCATCCCGGGAATCGAAGTCATCCTCGAACGGCTGCCCCTCAAATGGCTGCTCGTCGAGTGGTCCGTCGTCAAATGGCTGCTCGTCGAACGGGTGTTCCTCATCCGGCGGCTCCTCAAATCGCTGCTCATCAAGTGGCCCCTCGTCGAATGGCTGCTCCTCGAATGGTTGTTCGTCAGGTGGTGCATCGTTGAATGATGGATCCTCGAATTGCTCCTCGAGTGGCTGTTCCTCATACAGCGGCTCCTCGAATTGCTGCTCATCGAGTGGTCCCTCGTCAAAAGGCTGCTCCTCATACAGCGGCTCCTCGAATTGCTGCTCATTGAGTGGTCCCTCGTCAAATGACTGCTCCTCGAGTGGCTGTTCCTCATACAGCGGCTCCTCAAATTGTTGCTCATTAGGCGGTGGCTCGTCAAATGACTGCTGCTCCTCAAACGGGGGCTCGGCAGAATCCTGGTCTGGGTGTTGGTCATCGACACTATCGCCTCGCTCGTCAAACGCCCCATCACCGTGCATGGGGGGTGATGGCAGTGGTGGAACATCCTCGTCTAGAGGTGGTGTTGGTGGCCCGTACTCGCTGCCGTCGTACTGCGGGGCCGGGCTCATCGGATAGTCGTCATTCTCCTCGTCCAGCGGAGGCGTGGGTGGGGCCGTTGGGGACATGATGAGTTCCTGGTCGTCGTAGTCTTGGGGGGGAAGCGCCGGCGAGAGCGGCATCTCTTCCTCAAACTCGTCCGGCTGCGGGTCTTGGAAATCATCGTGACCCTGTTCATCAAATTGCTGCGTCTCGTCAAACTGCCCGGGCTCGTCGAACTGTTGTGGCCCGCCATCATACCCTCCGTCAATGTTCTGGTCATCAAAGCTATCTGATGGGTACGGCTCATCCATTTGCGTCTCGTCGAAAGGTTCCTCTTCGAGCGGCGTACCCTCCATAAACCGCTCTTCTTCGGCGGATGGCTCCTCCATGGCATCTTCCTCCAGTGGTTCATCAAAGTTATCCTCTCCCAACAGCGCCTCCTCAAAGGACCGCTCTTCTTCGGCTGGCATTTCATCCATCGCAGCCTCCTCCGACGACTCGGCCAACGGCATGTCCTCGGGCAGGGGTTCTTCCTCAGAGCCTTCTTCAAAAGGTGGCATTTCAAGTAGCAGCGCGTCCACGTCGTGTTCCGGTTGATAATCGACTGCCTGTTCTTCTTCGTAGAGTGGTTCTTCAAATAGCGGGCCCTCTAGCGGCGCATCTTCAGATGGAGCTGGCTCCTCGAAGGGTGCAGGTTCTTCGTAAGGAGCTGGTTCATCGAAGGGGGCCGGCTCATTATACGGTGCTGGGTCGTCATTGGGGGCTGGATCATCGTACAGCGCCGGGTCATCGTAGGAAGCGGGCTCGTTGTAGGAGGCTGGCTCGGCATCCGGTGCTGGTTCGTCATACGGGGATGGGTCATCGTAAGGCGCCGGGTCATCATAGGGTTGTGTGTCTTGGAACTCTCCCTCGTCGTCAAACGCCGCCGACTCGTCAAAGCCCCTTGACTCTTCGAATGGCTGGTCGCCAAACCCGGTCTGGTCATCCAATGGTGCATCTCCGAAGGGTTGTTCTCCCAACGGAGCTTCGTCAAATGCATGGTCTTCAAAAGGTTGGTCTTCAAAGGGTGTCTCATCGAGAGGTAGCTCCTCCTCAAATGTCTGCTCCTCTTCGAATGGTGGCTCTTCTTCAAGTGGCGGGCCGTCGAACGCATCTTCGGCGAACTCCCCATCGGCTGGCTCCTGGCCGTGCATTTCCCCGTCCATGGGCGCGCCGTCAATAAGCCCACCGTCGGCAAGCTCATCGACAGGCTCCTCGGGGAACTCCTCGCCACCAAGAGCCCCTTCTTCAACGGGCCCCTCGTCGACGAGCTCGCCATCGACGAATTCTTCGTCGAGTCCGCGTTCGCCATCACCGACATCTTCGCTGAATTCTACGACTGGTTCGCCGTCAAACGGCTCGCCATCGAGCGGTTGGCCTTCACCTAGCTCCCCCTCAGCAAATTCGCCGTCCAGAACATCACTGTCGCCAGGCTGGCCGTCGGTGAATTCCCCGTAGGCCAGTTGATCGTCGACAAACTCGTCAGGTTGTTCGTCAGGTTGACCTTCGGCGAACCCGTCGGCAACCATTTCGCCTTCAGGGTCCGCGGCTGCAGCGAATTCGTCGGGGGGGTATTCCCCGTCGACAAATCCACCGTCGGCAGGCGCGTCATACGGTTGTCCGTCGTCGACGTACCCCCCTTCAGCGGATTCGTCTTGGGTATATTCGGGCGCAGCATAGTCGTCTTGGGGATACCCGCTGTCGGCGGGCGTGTTATAGGTTTGTCCACCGTCGACGTACCCCCCTTCGGCGAATTGGTCCTGGGGATACCCGCCGTCGGCAGGCGCGTCATAAGGTTGTCCATCGTCGACGTACCCCCCTTCGGCGGATTGGTCCTGAGGATATTCGGCCTCGGCATAGTCGTCCTGGGAATACCCGCCGTCGGCAGGCGCGTCATAAGATTCTCCGACGCCGTCGACGCCGTCGTAGCCGTCTTCGGCGTATTCGCCAGGGGGTTGCTCGCCTCCGAAGTCGTCGCCGAAGCCCCGTTCACCATCCTCTGGGAAGTCGCCGGCAGGGTATTCTTGCTGGGGGAACTCGCCTTGGGCAAACTCGCCGTCAGGCATTTCATCGGCAGGGTACTCACCATCAGCGTATTCACCCTGCATCTCCTCCCCTTCGGCAAACTCCCCTTCAGGCAGGAATTCACCTTCACCCTCGGGCGGGAATTCCCCGTCCTCAGGGAGGTATTCGCCTCCGTCAGGCGGCAGTTCTCCGTCATCAGGAAGAAATTCATCCTC
>MU853404.1:780149-834493 GCA_033297235.1 Trichocladium antarcticum
TCCTCAAGGAATTCGCCTTCGAGCGGCTCTCCGTCCTCAAGGAATTCGCCTTCGAGCGGCTCGCCTTCCTCGAGGAATTCGCCCTCCCCATCCAACTCCTCCCCATCAAGAAACTCCTCTTCGGGAAGGCCATCATCCACCCCACCAAGGAGCTCCTCTTCGGGCAGAAGACCTTCCTCCTCAAACCCCTCCCTGCCAAAGTCACGCTCCCCGTCTTCCCCGTCAAGAGGCTCGCCACCCTCTCCCTCCGCGAGCCCCTCCTCGCCGTCCAGAAAGCCCCCCTCGCCCTCTGCCTGCTCCGCAGAGACATCCCCCTCCTCGTCCGTGTCGTTCCACAGCAGATCATGGCCCATGCCAGGGGGTGCGTGGGCGACGGCCGCGGGGGTGTCGAGGACGGCGTAGTTGTTCTTGGCGACGACGACATGGCCGTTGTCAGGGAAGGGGGGGAGGTCTGGGTCATGCTCGTCTTCGTCTTCTTCAGAATCTTCGAGGTCGTCGTCGTCGTCGCCGAGTTCAGATCCAGCAAAGTCTTCCCCAAGCGGCTGATCAAAGTCTTGTCCGTAAGACTCGGCGTCAACAGCGGGGGAATCTCCGCCGTGAGAGTCCAGGGGATCCTCACCCAGCGGCAGCTCGTACGCACCGTCCAGCGCGCGCTGCAGATCGTCGTAGGCTTCCGCCAGGGTGTCTCGGTCAGGGGACCGTGGTGGCGCTTCGTCGGGCAGGTCCTCGTCCGCGGCCGGTGCGTCGTAATACGACCCCAGGTCTGGCTCGTGCTGGTCGTCGTGGTAGTCACCGATGGTGAACCCGGCGGAAGCCGGCGTCTGGTTGTCGGGGGCCAGCAGGGACCGCGGGGATTGCTGGGCGTCTTCGACGTCGCTCTCGCTGTCGTAGGCATGGTCCTCGGGGAAGGGTGTGAGGCCGGCGGAGGGCGGCGGGAGGGAGTGGTCGTCGGGGCTGGTGTCGATGACCAATGCCGGGATGACGAAGCCCCCCCTTGCGGCCGACTCGGGCGCGGGCTCGGGGTGCTTGTTGGTGCACGGGTTTTCTCGCCGCCGCCGGCCGTTTTTTCGCGTGGAGTAGCAGTCGTCCTTGGAGTGGTCCTCGCCGGCGAAGTCGCGGTGCCACTCGAGATTCCAGTGCCACGGCCCGCCCTCGGCGACGGCCCTCCCGTTCCACGTGCCGAGATAGACGGAAAACGGGTTCACGACCCAGCTGTCCTCGTGGAAGGACTCGCTGCATTGTCTGCAGCGCAGGTCCTCCATGTAATCGGCCACCTTGGGCGCCAGGAACCCGTTGAAGCCCGACTCGTTGTCGAACCCGTTGATGCGCTCGCAGGCGCTGCACCGCCAATACTCGGGCGTCTGGTCGAACTCGGCAACCGGGCGGCGCTGGAGGGTCGCGATCTCGCGCGACCCGGACGAGTCGACGATCATGCAGGCCGCGCATCCGTCAAACGGGTGGTCGCACTCCTCGCAGGCCTCGAGCGGCTTGAACAGGCTGCATGTCGCCCAGCACCGGCAGCATTTCCGCCGCCCGGGCACGCCCTTCCGCTCCTTCTCGGTGAACTCCTCTGGCGGCTTGGCGACCGGCAGGGAGAACTGCCCCCGGACGAAGGCAATGCCCGGGGCTTCCTGCACGGCAACGTTTTCGTGGTGCCCGCAGGGCCAGACATATTCGATCAGATTCGGGGGATGACTCGTGGGACTCATGGTCCCGGCTGCATCCGCGGCCTCGCTGCCCCCCGTGAGCGGCGAGTGCTGCGGTTTCTCGGGTGTCGTCTTGTGTAGCGTCCCGGTCACGCAGAAATCCGGGATTTCAGAAAGTCGGAGAATATGACGAAACCGGTGGGAATGAGAGCCCCCAGAGACTTAAAGGGGCTTGCGTGCGTTGGTCCCGCGCACGGCGGAGCCCACGGCTGCCATGGCCGGGCGACCCGGCGGAGCCCGCGGCCGAAACACGGGCAGGCTTGCCCACGATATTGGTTTCGAAACGGAGGCCCGGTCTGGACCTCGTACGGATGGCCGGTTGGGGGGCGTTGTGTTGGCCCACGGAGGAGGCCTGGCAGGGGGGAACCCTAACCCTGGCGGGGCGCAGCGCCCAGGGGCGTCAGCTTGGAACGCGCCGGATGGCGGTCGCGGCCGGCTCTTCACTGAGCATCGAATGTGAGCTGCTGTTTATCGATGTGGTTATGTATGTTGAGTGTGGGTGGGAAGCGCGGGACGCTGTGCCAACATTGCGATGTTCTGACCCCCGGCACTCATGACCCCCACGGCACGCCCCCACCCAACAGGGCCAACACAGAGCGGACGACGAGGGACGAGATCCGGTGATCTGAAAATCTCCCGCCAATCGACGCGTCGGCCTGGCCGTGCTTCCCTCGCGCCCACCAGAGCGCTAGTGGAGTCGTTGGTGTTGACCGGCCGCCGTGAAGGGCGTCAGCAGCTGAGCGGTGGGGCAACGAACGCCGTCGAACGAGCGCGGAAACTGGCCGGGCCATTCTCTGGGCCCAGGGCCTCTGAAATTATCTGAACGCCAGATTTCGCTCGACCGTGTAACGATTCGGGCGTTGCTCTTCTCAGCGCCATGCTCTTCTGCCCAGCCGCAGGTCGTCGAGGGATTGAGGTGCGCTGGTCCGCTGGAGTGTGATTGTTGCGAGATTGCAGCAGCAGCAACAGGCCTGGAAAATCTACCGACAGGGGTGTTGTGTTGTGCCTTTACCCCACTGGCCCATCAGCTGCCAACTTACTATCTTCACAATTGACACACCAGAGACCTGACCCCGACTTCAGCGAGCTTGCCTTAGCCCGCTCTCCACACGCCTGCCGGTCGCAGGAAAGAGCCGTGCCCAACGACCAGGCATCTTTTGCGTGATTGCCGACTTTTTCTGCCCCCGGGTTATTGTCCTTTGCCCTGATGATGTGGGGGATTCTCGGCATCCTCTCTCTGCGGCTGGGGAGAAATTTCGGATTTTGCCTCGACGCCGTCCCATCCATTGGGTAAACCAAGCGCACCGGGCCCGGCAAAACCGGAGGGGACTCGGGGGATGAGGACCCAAATTCCAGACACAACGTGACTGGCAGGCGCATCGACAGCGGAAGAGGTTCGAGTATCGACCTACTTAGGGGTGTGATTTTGCTTCGATCTTGGCTAGGATGGGTGCTGGTTGGCTACCTACCTCTCCAGCTCAGTGTCTGTCCAATTTTGGATCGTTACACACCTCCTCAGGTACCGGTCATTGACAACTACCTCCATGGATTGCAAGTTTGCGTCTGCGCCACCGATCTCGGCGGTTGAGTTGGCCCTCGACGGTTGCCAGCCTGGTTCTTTGTGTTCGGTTCCGTCGACCTGTCCCCGACCCGAAACGCACACACACAATGTGCTACAAAGGCTCAGCATAAAGAAACCAGACCGTATTCCGTTCGCAGTGGCTCACCACCACGGCTCGTGTATTAAGCCAGCGCCGCATGCCATCTGGCCCCGTTCTGTGGCATCAAGTCAACCGCTCAGTACTACCCCCGACTCCGAGTCCGCCGCCATCTAGCCTCGAATCTCCTTGCGCCGGCATCGTAATGAACAACGAAAATGGCCCGCCCCGCAGGCCGGTCACTAAATCCGCGGCTACTCTCACAGCAGAAATCCTAAAGTGCAAAGTACCTACATACTACGACACCAAAAAGGCGTGGTCCGTTCTGGGATACCATCGAACCCCAAAGCCATTGCTCCAGGACTTCGTGCCTCAAGTCAACGCGTTATGGACCCACCAGGCGCAGCTCCGAACTCTCAAGGGCCGGAGGGCGAGAGCCTACATGCTGGACGCGCTCAGAACACTGGGCTTCCGCAACGGGACATGGAATGTCAATGTCAGGGATCTCGACCTGGACGAAGGAGACCAGGACGGCTCCTGGGCCAGCATTGCCGGGCCCGGCATGGGCGGCAGGGGTATCTGGGTTTCCGATGCCCGACTCTACGTTGGGGCGGCCGCGCCCCGTGCCGCGCCGCGGGAACGCGGGAGCAGAGATAGGGTTGAGATTGCCATGTGGAGGGATTTACACCGCTATCAGGGGTTCAGAGTCCAGGGGCCCGCGCCCGAGAGGCTGGAGTTCCACCTGAGGGCATTCCCGGTTCCCAAGGGGGCCGACTCCCTGTGGCATAGTGTTTCGTAAGTGGCGCAGGCAAGAGGTTGTCTGGCGATGTGCTAATGGGATCCAGATACTGGATATACAAACGGCGTATGAATACCGAGGGCGGCCCCTGTATCATGCAGCACTGGCAAGTCAAAGCGCGCATCTGGACATACTTTATGCAGGTCCTGAAGTCGTCCCGGAACCACGGCGATCACATTCGCTGGGCGGACTACAACATTCTGCAGCACAGGTCGAAGTCTGTCGACCCCGACTTCGGCACCCTGTCCATGGCCCGGTCACTGTACGCCTCCCAGTCCCAAGGCAAGCCAGCATACCCCCACCACTACCTGCTGTACGTGATTGCCGACTACTTCGGGGTTCAAATCATTGTATTCCGCGGTGGGCCACGTGGGAAGCAGGAGCAGTATGTCACCCCCCTCTAGGCCTTGTCCCCCTACCACCCCTAACCAATCCCGCCAGCCAATCGTCCGCCCCCTACACCTACAGCGTGTACGGCGCGCCGCTCCGGCCCGACCAGCCGCTCGCCCAGATCCTGCTCATCACCAACGAGTCCCGAACCCACTACGACCCCGTCGACTACGACTACACGCCCCTGCACCGCACCCCAAACCACAGCCCACCACCGCAGCCACCCAACCCCGCCCACCCAGGCCCCATCCCCCCCCGCCCCGGCGACGGCGACCTCCCCCTCCCCTGGTGGCCCGGCCCCGCCCGCCGCGCCCAGAACCCCGCCGGCGACCCCTACCCCGCGGGACCCTACCCGCCCGCCTCCGTCGTCACACACCACCCCGGCGGCGCCGCGCCCTGCGACCAGGCGCGCTACAACCACCTGATGCAGCAGACGCCGTGCGCGGCGGCGTGCTGCGGCTGCGGTATGCGCCGCAGGGCGTGGTCGGGGTGATGGGCCACTGGTTGGGGGAGCGGGGGTACTGGGACGGGGTGGTGCTGGGGGAGGGGGTGTGGGAGCGGTTTGCGGCCGGGGTGGATGTGCCGGGGGAGGGGTTTGTGGGCCCGGCGGAGAGGGTCATGGATTGGCCCGGCATGGGCGGGGGGATGGGGTGGGTGCAGTTGTGGGAGAGGGAGAGGCGGCGGCCCGGGGGGGTGGAGTTTGAGCATGTGGCTGTGGGGCCGGGGCTGGGCGGGTGGCAGTGGCGGTTTGGGGAGGATCCGATGGGGTTGCGCGGACGGGCGTTGACGAGGAGTGCCGAGGCCGGGGGGCGGCATATGTTGGATGAGCCGTACACGTTGTGGGAGGAGGATGTGTGGCGGGCGGAGGGGTAGGGGCGATGCAAGCTTGGTAGAGGTGTTGGCAAGCACACGTATGAGCTGCACTTGCAGGGCGACAGGTATTTCATCCGCTGGGGCACGGAGAAGAAGAGCGTGCGTGTGGATCGGCAGGGAGGAGAAGGACAGGTACAGTATCAAGATCGAGGGCAAGACGTCGGTGGTGACAATGCGTCCGTGAGCCGGGGGAGGGGGCTTGGCTGACTTGTGTTGGGGCTTGCGGGTACAGATATGTGATGTGAAGGGGGGCGGGTTGATTCTGCTGTTGGACTAGATTGGAATACGACCCCAAGTGCTTGCTATATGTGCAGACCTGGTGTATAGCCGCTTGCGTGAAGACTCAGCTGAATGTCCAAACCCAAGCATGATCGCAAAATGAATGCGGAGAGCCAAAAGACATAGTCTGTCCTGCAGGGGACAGTCTTGACAACGGTGAGATTCGAACTCACGCCCTTTCGGACCACGGAACAACTGGGATGAGTTGATGATATCAAGGATGAACCTTAACGTGGCGCCTTAGACCGCTCGGCCACGTTGCCTGGATGTTGGTGTGGAGGTGAGGTAGTTGCAGAGACTTCTGTGGTGGGACTTTGGGAGTGGACTATCCACCACGACTCCACAAGAGGGCCCAGAGTCTTTCATCTATGAAGCCAAGCCCTGCCCTCCCCACCATCAAGTTCCATCGGAACCACATCCGGTCGCAATCGGGTATGGTGTAGCGGTAACATCGTTGACTCTCACTTCGCAGAAGTGTTTGCGCCCTCAACAGCCCCGGGTTCGACTCCCGGTATCCGAGATCCACATGTTAAATTCCTTTTTGCGTGTCTACCACTCTGGGCTGATTTTTGCATGTCTATCTGTGGTTGGCCTGTGTTGGTGTTGAGAGTGTCAAGGCAATGGTGCAGTACCCTACCTATGTGATGACATTGGCGAACTAAGCGGTGCTATGTAGCTCCTAGTATTCGAAAGGACGTTCACGGCTAGATGTAGCTACATGAACCAGCAGATAGATAGACCGACAGATATAGTAAAGACCAACCAAACCCAATTAATCAGAGTGACTATGAAGTTTCTAACTTTCTAAGCTCTATCGATAACCTAACTACATAGGTAGTTCGGTGCTAGAGAGGTAGACTAAGAACAAACGAATATATTCAAGATACTATGTAGAAGGTAGTAACCTACCTAGTGCTAAGATGCTTATCTAATGATTTAACACTAGGTAACAATACCAAATCCCTAAAACGCTCTGAGTTCCTAGCAAAATGGCAGAGACTAGCTCTCGCTCAGGCACCGGTAATAGTCCTTCTAGCCGTTCTAGCTGGTTTTGCCCTTCTAGCTTGTCTTGCCCGTCTGGCCTCGGTTTCCACCCGAGGTAGAATGGCTACTGGTTGGACAGCTAGCAGCACCGCCCCCAACAGGCTTAGAAATCTAATGCGTCTGTCCCGCCTCGTCGACGTAGTAGTGCTTTTGGTATCGTTCGCTCTAAATACAACTGCTGTCGTAGGCCTTGGTTTGGGCCGCATGACAGCAGCCACTGCCGGTCAGGGGCTGGTTCTATTCTTAGCTCGGACGTGGATAGCGTGGGCGCGTGTTGGCGCGTGACGGCACAATAAAACCCGGAAACCAACGAGCCAACTAACGCAGAGTCGCCAGGACGACACCCTCAACTTGTTGGTCCGAAGTTCAGAACTCGGATTTCCAACCGAATCCAGGCCCGGCCCCGAGACAAATCCGACGATACCACCATCGTACCGCAGCATCCAATCTGACCTGCAGAAGACCGACTGACGGACAACGTTTCGGCCATGTTTGCACCGGCTTCGCGAACCACGGTCCTCCTCAGGCAGCGGCTCCCATGCCGCGCCTCCGCCGCCAGATGTCGTTGTTCATTGCAAGGAACCTCCACCAAATCTTCCCGGCGACGCTGCACTACTACAACCCGCGTCGCGTTTCCAGCCTGTATGACAGCAAGGATAGGGGGGACCCCACCCACGAGATGTACAGCGAAGCAGTCTATGTGTCCAAGAATGGCCTCGTGTACCCGGCAGTCGGAAACTGCTTGTTGGCTGACCCAGCACTGATATGTTCCGGGAATGTCGGGACCCCCCGCCGTTGGTTGGGCGCTGACAATTTGCGTTTGATGATGGCTAGTTGTGGGACGGCAGGAAGCAGGCAAACTGGTGATATTCTGTGGTGGAGGTTGTAGGAGGAGGAAGCAAGCCAAAGTGGGCTGGTTGAGACATCGGCGCCGACCGACAGCACCGGAGGGCTGTCGTCCCAGACTGCGCACGGCTCGGGGGTTCTTTCTTCCCAGACACCCCACAGTTCGGGGGTTCTTTCTTCCCAGCTTCCCGACAGCTCCGGACTTTCTTCCATACCCACTTTACTTACCAGCTCTCCTCCCCACTCCGCCTACGTCGACTCCACTGACATCGACTCTGCCTACGTCAGCGTCTCCACCGGCTACAAGCCAAGGCTGAGAAACTCCCATTTGAGGAAGAGCCGTTATACAATTTGTATGGGTTATGGTAGTATCTTGTTTCAGTTTTGAGACTCAAGAATTCTAGTATATCAAATCGCGGTCGATGTATTGGAATAACTACAACTGTTACTCCCCACATCTCTTATCACCTAACCTCTCTGTAGTTCCGGCTTTGAGTTACCCTTCGAGATAATATTTATCAATCAAACGGAGACTCGACCTATGTCTGAGTTGCCAGATCGGAAGATTCAGGGGAAGTTGGTCCTGTGAGTGCGAGACTTGTTCAGGCTGGCGCGCCGTTTCGCCAACCAATCATTGGATAACCTGCCCGGCTAGCTCAATCGGTAGAGCGTGAGACTCTTACGGGTTTCCGACATCTCAAGGTTGTGGGTTCGACCCCCACGTCGGGCTCAATTCCCGGTCTTCGATCAACTTTTGTTTTTCCACGCGGCACTCATTATGTATTCGCGGCGTACAGAGACAGACACCCTTCTTCAAGGGCATCCCTTTTGGTTTCCGGCCCATGGAGAGAGTATGGTCAGGAACAAGGGTTCCTCCACACTCGTCTTCCCCCTCGGTGCAACCTGTGCGCATCTTTCGAGTCAGGTCTACGGAGTATCCTGAGTGGATCTAGGCGAGACTGACATGCCAGCCAGGGTCGCAGGTGACGAATGGCAGGACCCGGAGACGGGTCCGGGAGGGGTCTGATGGATTGCGGATCCGAACGTTGAACCCTGTGCGTTGCGATAGGCCAAACGCTGTGAGAGCCATTGCGGTAGAATAGTGCCTCCATCGTGTTGGCCGTGGGTCGCTTACCA
Source organism: Trichocladium antarcticum (assembly GCA_033297235.1). Taxonomy (NCBI): domain Eukaryota; kingdom Fungi; phylum Ascomycota; class Sordariomycetes; order Sordariales; family Chaetomiaceae; genus Trichocladium; species Trichocladium antarcticum. The sequence goes on from MU853404.1 coordinate 788,882, forward strand.
AGTAACCCAACAGCTGTCCTCTGCAGCAACGACAAGCGTGCCATTGGCGAGTGTGGGACTGGCAGTCTGTCGCCATGACGTGAACCAGTTAGTGCCGATCTTGGTCATGTCCTGCGACGTATGACGACAGGCGGATCAAGCGCCGAGCGGACCGAACCATGCCGAGCCAGACAGTACCTAACCATGGGCCGTCAAGGTCGCGGCAGCTGTACAAATACACGACGCCATCGGCGAGGATGTCAGTCGTGTAACTGTTCTCAGCACTCACCTCACATCCCGACCCACCTTCGATCACCTGCCAACAACACCACCGCCCCCCGCAACCATGTCCCTCCCCACCACCCAGAAGCAGTGGCTGATCCAGGGCAACGACAAAGGCTTCGACGATGTCGTCTACCAGGACGGCCCGGTCCCCCAAGTCGGCGACAACGAGGTCCTCGTCAAGCTGCGCGGCGCCTCCATCAACTTCCGCGACCTGATCATCCCCCAGGTAACACCCCCCTTAACCAACCCAACTCAACCCAATTCAACCCAACTAAAAAAAAACCAAAAACCAGAACAAATACCCCTTCCCCCTCGCCCTCCCCGTCGTGGCCGGCTCCGACGGCGCCGGCGAGATCGTGGCCGTCGGCGCCCGCGTCACCAAGTGGAAGGCCGGCGACCGTGTCGTGACGCTGTTCAACCAGGGCCACCAGGCCGGGCCCATGACGGCGGCCGCGTCCGCCACGGGCCTCGGCGGCTGTCTCGACGGCACGCTGCGCCAGTACGGCGCCTTCAGCCAGGACGGCGTGGTGCGCATGCCGGCGAATCTGGACTTTGTGGAGGGGGCCAGTTTGGTGTGGTAGGGTTTTTCTTTCTTCTTTTCTTTCTTTGGTCTGTCCGGGGGGGGGGGGTTGTGGAAGGGAACTGGGACTGACGATGGGGGACTGGTCTAGTGCGGCGTTGACGAGCTGGAACGCGCTGTATGGGCTGCGGCCGCTGAAGAAGGGGCAGACGGTGCTGGTGCAGGGGACTGGCGGTGTTAGTCTGTTTGCGCTGCAGGTGGGTTTTGTCCGGCGGGTTGGCATCCTGGGGTTGCTGACGCTGGAGTAGTTCGCAAAGGCCGCGGGCGCGACGGTCATCGCCACCACGTCGTCGGCTGAGAAGGCCGAGATCGTCAAGAAGCTCGGCGCCGACCACGTCATCAACTACCGCGAGGACGAGAACTGGGGCGAGACGGCGCGCAAACTGTCGCCCCGCGGCGAGGGCGTGGACCATGTGATCGAGGTCGGCGGCGAGAAGACCATGGCGCAGAGCCTGCGCGCCGTCAAGATCGAGGGCGTCATCTCCCTCATCGGCATGCTCGGCGGCATGAAGCCCAAGGACAACATCATGGAGGTCCTGGCGCGGCTCTGCACGATCCGCGGTGTCTATGTCGGGTCGCGCGAGCAGCTCGAGGATATGGTCAAGGAGATTGAGAAGCACAACATCCATCCCGTCATCGACAAGAAGGTGTTTACGCTGGAGACAGCCAAGGAGGCCTATGAGTACATGGTGAGGCGTCCTACTTTACCGGATTGGCAGGGTGCGGTTGACTAACATGGACGACAGTTGGCGCAGAAGCACTTTGGCAAGATTGGGATCAAGATTGAGTAGGCGTGTGGCGGTGGAAGGCCTGAGAACTGCCGGGGTAATGTCACAGCTACCCCTTTTCAAGATACTCAAAGACAATTACCCACCTAGATGAGTCATTTGGATTTCCATATGGTACGCTTTCCCTGCTGCACTGCCTGTTGACAACTGGACCTACGTCTTTATTTTATGAGATGCAGCATGTAGGCTGGAATTCAGGGGCTGAGTCGGGGACGGCTGCGGCTGATCTGCTAGACTGCTTCGTCGACCCACTCTCCCTCCAGGACTCCAGGCAGCCGGGTCCAGCTGAAAGCGCCACGCAATCTCCTCGCCTCGCACTTCGCTCCCCTTCTTAATTAACTCGCCCCCCGCCCCCCGTCCCTCTGTTCCTCACCCCTCCATCATCACCAACCCCGTCACAACCCGCACCACAACCACCAACCCAGCCACCATGACCACCACGACCTCCCCGATACCAACCCACCCCCTCCCCCCGGTCTCCACCACCGCCCTCCTCCACGCCACCCTCCGCGACCGCGTCGCCGGCGTCCTCCTCGGCTCCGCCCTCGGCGACGCCATCGGCCTCTACACCGAGTTCCTCTCCGCCGCCCAATCCGCCCAAGCCTACCCCACGCGCAAGTTCACCCTCACCGGCCCAACCCCCTTCCACTCCGACCTGCACCGCGCGCCCCACACACCGGGCGACTGGACCGACGACACCGACCAGGCCCTACTGCTCCTCCTCTGCTTCCTGCACAGCGCGCGGCCCGGATCAACATCAACATCAACATCAACATCAACATCAACATCAGCATCAGCACCGCTACCAACACAGCGCGCGTACGCGGCGCGCCTGCGCGTGTGGGTGCAGCAGGGCTTCCCGCCGCTCGGGACGCTGCCGCTGGGGCTGGGCCGGCTGGTGGGCGGCGTGGTGGCGGCGGCGGGGTTTGACGACGGGGCGCCGGAGCGCGTGGCGCGCGCGTACTGGGAGCGGACGGGCCGGCGGGCGGCGCCGAATGGCAGTCTGATGCGCACGCATCCGCTGGGCGTGGTGTGTCTGCTGCGCGGGGAGGCCGAGGCGTTTGCGGCGGCGGCGGGGATCTCGAGGGTCACGCATGTGGATCCGCGGTGTGTGGTGGCGTGTGTGGTGGGGACGGGGCTGGTTCGGGGGGTGGCGAGGGGGGAGGTGGTGCGGGAGGCGGATGTGGATGCGTTGGTGGAGCGGGCGGTGCGGTGGTATGGGACGGAGGGGAGGGGGGAGGATGAGGGGGAGCTGGACTTGGCGGAGCTGCAGAGGCATGTGAATCCGGAAGGGGGGTTGGATGCGTTGGAGCTGGACGACGCCATGGCCATCGGGTATGTGTACAAGGCGCTTGGGTCGGGGTTGGTGCTGTTGCGGATGGCGATGCGCCGGATGGCCTTGGACGGGGGGCTGCTCGACCGCAGTCTGCTGTTTGAGGACCTCATTACGGACCTTGTGATGCGTGGCGGGGATGCCGATACGAATGCCTGCTTTGCCGGCGCGCTGCTGGGCGGGTATCTGGGCTACGCGGCGCTGCCAGACCACTGGAAGCATGGGCTGAAACACGAGGCATGGCTGCTTCGCAAGTCGGATGCCCTGTGCCAGGTTCTCGGGCTGGTGGATGGGGCATACAACGGCGCGGAGGACAAGGACGCCGAGCTGTACGGTGGACGGCCGGTGATCAGCCAGCATGAGATGGAGGGTCGCTGGATGGTGTTGCAGCAAGCGGCCGCGAAGAAGCTGCAGCTGGCGGCCAAGGGCACCGCCGCGTCCAAAGCATCCGAGTCGGGCTGGTCATTTCCGTGGCAGTCGAAAGACAAAGCCAAACGGTGAAATAGTTTCTCGCGTACTGTTTCCTACCATCAGCTCAAGGTATAATGAACTCGAGTCACGACCTGCCACACTGCTTGACAGAAGGCGCCTAGTGTAGTAATTAGCACAAACACAAGCCCACATTCCCAGATACCCGAGTTGTGACCCAACACTAAACCTGCCGCCCATCCAGAACCTGCTTAAAGACCTCGTAGTTCCCCTCCCCCGTGGCATCAAAAACCGCAAAGCAGACCTCGCGCCACCAATTGCCCGCAAACTCGTCCTCGCGCAGCACCTCCAGCCAGCAGTGCGCCACGTCCTCGGGCGGGTTCGCAAACACGCCGCACCCCATCGCGCCCAGCACCAGCTCGCCATGCCCATGGCACACCGCCAGCCGCAGCGCCAGCCGCATCTTGTCCTTGGTAGCGTTGCGGTCGCGGTCCAAGGCAAAGACATGCTTCTTCCGCGTCGTCGCCGTCGCCGTCCCAGCATTCCCGGCCTGCGGCGCCGGCAGCACAAAAGTGCGCACTTCCGGGTTCCGGATCGCGGCGACGGTGACGGCGCTGACGACGGGGAGCAGCGAGACGGGGACCTGCAGCAGGCCGTGGCCGTGCGCCATTTCCTCGCGCAAGACCATCACATGTGCGCTGTAGAGCGCCTCGTCCCGCGCCAGCGGGTAGTGCCGGGGGTTGAGGCTGAGCGCGAGGGTGCTGCGGTAGCAGAGCGCCTCTTCTTGCGCTACGGCGCCGTTGAGCCAGCCGCCGCCGGGGCGGTGGCGGTTAGCGAAATTGACGACCAATGGGCGTGGGTTTTCGCCCGGGGTGCGTGGTGATGGCCGGCTTGAAATGTCGATTGCGGCGCTGAGGGTGTCTTGGTTGATGACTCGGATGGTGGCTGGGTGTGGATAGTTGGGGCAGAGGTTCGGGTCGAGGCGCCGGAGAGTGTAGAGTGTTGATTTCCGGGCAGTTGAGACGGCTTCCGCGTCGGTGTTGTTGAGTTTCTGGAGTGCATCGCGCGAAGCCTCCAAAGTTTCCTTCGCAACAGCCATGAGCACGTCTCGTCGGTGAGGAACCAAGTCGCGCCGGTCGTTTGGTGATTGTGAGCGCCGTCCGGTTAGTGGAACTGTGTCCCTGGCAGGGATTCGCGAGGAAAACGACATTGTTTGTTGGGGAGACTGCTTGGCGAATGTTTTGCTGAAGAAAGTAGAGTTTGGAGATGTACCTAACAAGTTGGGAAGATATTCTATCCCTGCAGGACTTGATTAGGCTACCAAAGAGGGGTACGGGGGTCCAAAGCGTTACGTACGAGGATTCGAGGACGAAATGTGTTGTGATGGTGGAAGAGGAAAAAGAGACGGTCCTGGCGGATCCTCAAGTGGAAATGGTAAATCCCAGGGGCATTCGATACAACGGAAAGAACCAACCTCTTAACGAAGACTGGACGATAGTCATAAGTCTGTCTGCATGCTCAAAGCTTGAGCTGCGGGGCACATCCACAACAACTAGCCTGTTGCCTGGGCAGGCAGATTGTTACGTACATGGAAGGAACCACTGTGCTAACAGTTAGAATGGTCACTTGCTATCTTGAACAATCATAATATAATCACTCGATACCTACCTGCCAGCTTACAGCATGCGGCCCGTCCCGTCCTGTCAAAGCCCCCATTTGCGCATACCTAGTCCGGCACAGCCGATATCAAGTGCCTCCAACGCCCCGTTCCCATCCCTTGGGATTTTCCTTTTCTTCCTCTCATCAGTCAGCCCTTCGCTCGTCAATTGCGCGAGTCGGGTCAGTATTGTCCCCCGTCGATTTTACCATACTGTGCGGCCGTACAGTTACACCCCTTGTCTTTCCCACTCTCAACTTGTCGTCTTACACGTCGTCTGCAGTCTTCAACACCAGTCTTGCCGCGCTTGGGCGATGGGATATTAGGTGTGATGGCGCTGTGGATGACTCACGACCTTAGGCAAACTGCCCGTAAGAAATACATATTACATGGCACCCTTCTCGTCCAGCACTTTCTTCTCTGCATTGCATCATTTTCTCCCACTCCCCATTGCTCGGCAAGTCCAAGGAATCTTGGAGTTACAGCAACAACATCAAGCTTCTCTGATCTCCCCTCAGCCATGCCCCTGCTTGAGATGGACACCTCGGCGCCAACCGACCAAGTCCCAACCACGCTTGACAATGACTGCGGGCGCCGAATCAGTCCCAGATTCACCGCCGAAGAATCCGTCCTCTTCCTGCCTGACCTTGCGGCTGGCGCCGTCGATTGTCACGCTAATCCCACCAAGATCGACAACCCCTACTGGAAGTACATGATTGCACGGGGCGAAGACGAGGCCTACGACACGCGCCGCAAGTACGGGATTACTCATTCGGTTTGGGCCTTGCCGGACGAACCCATCTACTGCTTCAGCCGCTTCGGCAGGACAGAGACGATCCTCCCTGACGGACGTGTGGTCTACATCGCGGGCGAGCACGAGGACTTCTACGACCCCGGCTTCTACATCTACAACGACGTTGTCGTCGTGCACCGGTATGGGGATCGCAGAACAGAGATAGAACAGCGATGGGAGCTTCACAGGACGCCCCTCGAGAAATGGATGCAGGAACACGTGCTGCAACAGGCAGCAAGGGTCCAGGGAGCCGGCCCCCACGGCATCGACATCTACTGCTACCCTCACGATGTCTTCCTCCCGACAGACTTCCACACCGCGACGTATGTGAAGGACGAGCGGGACGACAAAGAGTACATCTACATTATCGGCGGCCTGGGCTATCACAGGGGCCCTCACCGCACAGCGACACTGACGTACCGGCTCGACCTGGACGACTTCAGCATGCAGCGGATGGAGACCAGCGGCGATGGCCCCCCGGCTCTGGAGGGCGCAAGGAAACATAGGACGGCAGAGTTGGGGGATGATAGCATGATCAAATTCATGCATGGAACGGACGCGTACAGGTTGGATCTGGCGGATATGCGATGGCATAAAGACCCGGCAAATGTGGCTGGCGGATGACGAGGTCGACTAGGTCGAGTTCAGTTCAGATGGGATTCCAGGTGGATAGGGGGTCTTGTGCCCGCTAGTCCAGGAGAACTCCAGAATAAGACATGCCATGTCCTACATGGCATGGCTTGGTACATAAATTCCTTGCACCAGTGGCATACACTGGGGCTGCCGAAGAAGATCTCCGTCTTGTCGATGCCGGCGTGCTTGTGGTCTGGCGTCTGCCATTGAGTTCAAGTGTATGAAAGAATTACATGACCTACCAGAAACACCGTTAGAATGTGAATGGAGAACGAATTCATGATATTGGATATACACTGTGATGGCAGGAATATATGTCCTGGGCAGTTGCTGGCCAACCTGTATTGATACACGATCCTTTCCAGTCTTGGTGTTTGGAGTTGGTTCGATGAAACGGGTCGCGAGGATTGTGCGTGCTCTGATTGAGGCTGATGGCGTCTTCCTTTGCAACGGCACGGGTACATCCTCCTTGCGTGGCACGGCAACCGCGTCTCAGCTCAGGGGCTAAACTGGTATCGATCTGTCAGGTTAGAACTTGGGATGTATAGCAAAGATTGTATCTCGATTCGAACAGTGCAAGCGATGAAATGTCGATATGCTGATATAACATTTCAAAATCAACAGCGAGGTGTGAAATCTACCATGCGACAGAACTTGGCCGATCAAATTGGCCTAGTTGGCGATGAATGGATTTTGTGGGTTTCGCCGTTTAATGCTTTCGGTCAAGTCTTTGCCCTCAGACGATGTAACTCTTCGAAACTGGCCGAGAATCCTCTTTGGCCCAAGGCCGTCAACAACATTAGAACCCTTTTCCGTTTTGGGTCTGACGGAGGATTCACCAGCCCTTCGGTCTTTGCGTAACTACTCCGCCACGATGTCTTCTGGTCTCAATCGTGGTCCTTCGCCGCATCGCAGGTGGTTTGTAATTGGTTGCCGCGGGAAACGAAACAAAGTGACCAGCGCCTGGATTATGGGCCGGAGTTGGTGACCAAATACACCACCAGACCGTCTAGGATATCATTGTTGCTATATTTTGATAAGTTATATAACGCTGTTCCTTCCCGCCTGTCACACGATTCTCGGAAGACCATCAACCTCTACACATCTGTCCAAGATTCGAGAACCCTAACCACCCAGTTCATTCCCACCTCACGTATCGTTTTCACGTCTCTTCAAGCCTAGATTCCAACGCCAGACTCCAGCAAGCTCGCTAAAGCACGTTCTATAAGCGACCAAGCCCCCTTTGCTCCTGTCAACCGCACGAGCTAACGCCGACCTCAGCCCCCCTATATCCAAGCAACCATGTGCAAGTATTTCGGAACGGTCTATTCCTGCAAGCACACGCTGGTCAAACAATTCAGAGAGAAAACCAAGTTTTGCACGTATCAGTCAATCTGCACTATGAATAAAGCCAACACTACGCTTCGAAAGAGAGCGTATGTTTGCTGCAGCTGCGAAGCCCGGCCATCCCCGGCCACTGCCGCGACTGGAAGCAGGGCTGGCCTCGGGCAGAGAGTGCCAGATGTAGACCCGAAGAGCCGTCAGCAGGACAAGATTTTCATCGATATAGGAGCAACCTCCATGGATCTCCAGGCGGCGTCTGGAAAGAATCCGTACGTGATGGCGCGCGGACTTGCCCACTGGGCGAGCGAAGGCTTTGATGTCGTTTAGACCCAGGAGAATATGCAGGCCCCCAGGGTGTACGATGAATTGAAAGTCTCTTGTCATTTTGACACAGACTACTATTGCATCGCATTCAGGGTGCCCCTAACCTTTGCCGGAAACGGAGCAGAAGGCCCAAGCAAATCCTTGGGACCGCCGGCAATGTGGCTACTGTGAATCCTCCCAACCCTCCTTATCTAGGAGCGCACCTAATCGAGACGGATACGGAGAGGTTCTAGCCAAAGACAAAAAACGAGGATTCGCCAAAATCACAGTTGCTGAAGAGTGCATCCCTTTATCCATGGAAATACACTCGAAATTAGTCGAAAACATCCCTATCTACCGTCCATGGTGTCTCCGAGGGCTAGTAAATTTACTAGACCTGTCGAACCTAAAATATAGGATCGGAATCTGATTGGTCTGAATAGACGGAGGAATCAACAGTGATAATAGCTTCAATTGTGTCAATCTATGTAACTATAAAAAAGCTATATATAGCTCAAAAGCCCATTTCCTCGGAGGAGCCAACGGATACCTAATGCTATACTAAGACCAATCTACCCCTAAACCCCTAAGTAGGTTTATCCAATATCGCTACTATAGTCCTACTTTGCTATAGTAGGTTCAACATACCCCCTTAGAGTAGCTGCTAGGTAGCCGCTCTAGAGTACTCCTATAAGTAAGGTTATTCCTAAGATCTAAATTCCCTAGTAATCTAGCTCCCTAGTATCCGTTCCGTTCTATAGCTATCTAGCCTTAGGCTCCCTCTAGTCTCTATCTCTTGTTTTCTAGTAGGGAGAGTTAGGAGACTCCTTAGCTCCTACCCCTTTATATAGACTATAGGTATCCCGCTATAAGCGCTATACTCTCTTCTATTAAAGTCTTACTTACTCTCTAGCGAATAAGGCTCTTAATAGGTACTATATTAATTATCGTAACGAATTCTTAGTATTTATCTACTATTAGGGCCTTTATAAACCCGTTAGCTATTATCTTCGCGGTAGGTATATATTCTACCTTAATCTTGCTTGTCACGACCCAGCCAGCCCTGTCTCTGCAGTCCGCTCTGATTGGCTGCTTCGCACCCACTCAGCGCCCCGTTTTCCATTTCCTGTTATATATATAGCTATGTTCTTACATACTCTCTTTCCTCTATCTCTTCCTTCGATACATAACAATCAATGCAACGTATCTCTCCTACATGCTCTTCCAGTGCTACTGTAAGCCTACGTAAGAGTTATAAGCCCGGTGTTCGTTTCCCTTTGTATAGTAGCTAAACCCGTTATAGCTTGGAAGTATTGTTATTCTACAATCCTTATAACTTGTTTTACTATTCTTACAAGTCCTGCCGCCTCGTTCTTTACAATCGCTATCGCCAAAGCCCTTATATAGCTTCCCTTGTTTTCCGCTTGAACCGCTCTTATATAGCTGTTCCGCGAAGTCCTTTAAAGTTGCCCCGCCCGCGTATAAGTTAAGCCGCTCTTTAGCGCTACTCTCTCTACCCGTTCCGCTGTACCGCTATACCTTCTAGATCTCCGTCTGCCTCTATCTATCGTTCTTCTACAATAGAGACTTCTACTACTATAGATACAATTAGGAACATTACTATCCTAACGGACATCCTGCTTAAGGGTCCTGCGGATTGGCCGATCTAGAAGCGTTATATCGAAAGCGCTGCTATTACCCTCTACGTTCATAATATCGTTCGTTTCGATCAGAACGATGTTACTAAGGAGGCGATGCTTGGTGGTTTTTAGCCGCCCTCTACTATAGAGGCTGTTACTACGCTAATAGCATAAGACTAAGCGGAATAGCTCGCTAAGGTGACCGCCTAGAACGAGAAGCTAGTTGCTACTTGCGGTCTAGAGCCTGTCCCTCCTTAACGCCCGAGTCCAGAGAGGATCCTTGTCTAGTACTAAGCTAACTAGACTAGGTACGTTACTTAGTAACTTACTCTAGGTATAAGCGTTAATAAGAAGAACCTAGATACGCTACGTAAAGTTATTATCGCTACTATTGATCGCAAGCGTTATAACGCTACTAACGAGACTAACCTTATAGCATAGTAACTTAGCGTACGTACGCTCCTCTATACTCTAGAACGCCAAGTTGGAATCTTAGATAATATAATTGCTAATATAACCCGCTAACGGTATCTTGCTTGTCTTAAAGAGGCTAAGCAATCTAATATAGACCCGCGGACCTAGATCGCTAACTACCGCCAGGCTCACTAACGCGCTAAGGTAGCCAGTCTCGAGTATATTCGTAGCACTCTACCTATTCTAGACTTCCTTCGCGTAATTAAGGATCGTCTTATCCCGGAATAGGGCCGCTACGAATATAATACGGCAATTATCGATAACCGCGTTGGAAAACCCCTTAAGAGCCTTAAGGACCTGATCTAAGCTGCTAAGACCGTCGTTAGCTATAGCAAGCCGGACTTTAACGGTAGCTTCGCTACTACTAAATCCACTAGTTCTAGCAAACGCTACGATCGGGGCAAGGGAGGTGAAAAATCCTCGTCTGCTAAGCCTAAGTACCCCTGCCTATATATAATTTCCAATTACGTCTAGAAGCCGATTAACTATAATACACTTAAATCTACGCTAACTAGGTTTAAATATCCAAAAGGCCTAGTTAGTCCTAAGTTCGTTTTATAGATCTACGAACGGTTTGCCAAGAAAAAGTAGGATAACCTCTGCGCCTAGCTTAAAAAGGAAGGTTAGGTAATCAAACCCTAGCCCGTATCCCTGTCTAGCTCTACTCTATCTGCTAAACCGGGCTTTCCCGGCGCGGTAATAGCCGCGATCATTGATCCTACGGAACTCTCGGCCCTTAGTAAAGAAACCGGCCTTAGCAATAGCTTCGGTATCTTCGTAACTGTCGATTCCGGCAAATATATCCTATTGGATAGTATCCTGGTTAATAACTATAGAGTAACCTACCTTGTTAACGACCCTGCACTCTTAGAAGAAAGGTCCTTTGTTAAGGCGAGGAAGGATAACTATATTAAGGCTGGTACTACCTATTTCCCTATCTTTAGAAGGGGCAAATGGCGTATTAAGGGAGTACTTAATAGCGTTAACAGCCTATAATCTAAGGATCTGGTTCTTAATAACGTCGTAGTTATTAAGGGATTCTACTCTAATATTATCTCGGAGGCGGCCTTCTATAAGGCTAACATCTGGTACTATAGTTTGGACTGTATACTATATTTCGGTTCGATAGAGAGTAATATTGTTATTGCGTCTCTCCTTTGTAGGTACAAGCTAGTGTTTTTAGAATATAAGCCTCTCTTTACCTACCTACTATATCCTTATAATTGTAACTCTTCCCTTGCTATTTCTTACAATAAAGAACGAGCTCTCGCTAAGATCTATAAGGATCCTCCTACTATACCTTCGGAGCAGTCCCTCGCTATAATCTATAACATCTAACCTAGCCGTCTAGACGACTTTGCTGTTAGTTCCGCTACGCTTATAATATTAGCTGCGATAAGCGATACTATAAAACAAGTTCGTTAAGGACTAGGATCAAGGTACCCTCTCCTACCCTATAAGGATTCCGAACACCTTTAGTATATCCGCGCTAGTTATCTTAGCCAGGATACGCTCAAGGCTCTTGTCTAGAGAGGCCAGAATGTTCGAATTAACGGAACCAAACGTATTAACTACGAGGCTTGCTCTATTATATATTAGGGAAAAGTCGTCTCCTATAGGCCTCCTATAACCAAGTTAGTACAGCCGTTCTAGCGAGTATTTTAGGACCTTTTCTATTACATACGTAGGTATAATAGATCCATTTACTCTCTAATTCTTAAAGACGAGTTCTCTAGCAAACCCTTTATCTTCCGCCTTAAAGACAAAACCTAGGACCTCCTTCTCCTAATTCTTTAATACTTCGAGGCCTAGGTACGACGCTAATTTAGCGTAGCGATCTATAAGTTTAAGCATAACAACGAAGGCTCCTTTGTTAAAACTAGGGATCGTAGCTATACCCGGTACTAGAAATGGTACGCAGAACTAGGTATCGAGCTTAAACTCCCTCCGTCTAATATACACGAACCGACTAGCGCTATCGAACGCGCTAGTCAAGAAGTTATTACCTGCTCTATTAAGATAATAGCCGGAGCTAGTCTCCTAGGTAACCTCTAGCTAGAAGGAGAGGAGGTATCTACGTAGCTTATTGGTATAAGCCCGAGTTAAACGTATCCTTCGATAAAGTTACTAAATAACGTCCTCCTTACTTAGTTCTAAACCTACTTCCGGTTCTTTTAGCCAGACGCGATCGTCTCCCTTATAGCGGATCTACAGCCTAACTAGAGCGGTATCTACGTATATAGTTGCTACGTATATCCTCTGTATAAAGAGAGAGAGAGGGATAAGCAGAAACGTATATATAAGTCGAAGCCTAGAGTGTATATTAGTTACTTTGTTAGTTATAAGGTATTAAATATCTACCGAATCTGGGTTCTAGTACTCCGTAAAGTTGTTATAACTTGCAACGTTACCTTTAACAAGAACTAGTTCTTCGAGAAGGGCGAGGGGAGGTTCGATCTATAGACTATCGCTAAGAAGCGGAATCTAGTAGACTCCCTAGAGCTTTAGCTATATTTACCCGCTATAGGCGTAGTACTAAGCGGCGTTAAGGACGGCGAGATAGACAATCTAGAAGCGATAACTCCCGCGTTTATATCCCCTGAGTATTTTAAAGACGAGCTTGGGGGTGTAGAAACTCCGAATCCCGGTCAGGACTTAGGGGTAACTATATCTAGAACGGTAGCCTAGCGTGATATAAGTAAGCTACCTTTAGTTTCTAGAGACTACGTGTATAGAGGACTCCTAATACCGGATTAGTCATTTCAAAGTTCAGCCTCTACCCCTACCGGGCCTATAAGCCTAGATAACGATAGGGATTATATATATACTTCTAGAGACAGCCTTAGAAGTGTATAAAGCATTGCCTCTAATATAAGTACTGTTTTCGAGGACTTGGTCGATCACTATCCTAAGTACTCTATATACTCGGATAACCTACTTCCCGAGAATTATAGCCCAGAATCTTCAAACCCTAGCTACTACTCCTCTAGCTTGGATAACTTAGACGATACTAACAAACCCGAGTCCCCCGCCTGCGAACGTACAAAACGTAAGTATACTAAGCGGGTGTTTGCCCTAGTATCTTGTGCGAGCCGGTGGCTTAGGGGAATAGACCTAGAAGACCCTACTAACGACGGTCCTTCTATATCTACCGCTAGGATTGTTGGATTTACTTTGGAAATATATACTCTAGACTATATCTACGTCCCTGAACTTAGAATGTAGCAAGCGTTTTACGAAACGTATATACTATACTATAAGGAGGTACTCGATAAGGGAGATCGGGTATACTGTACTCTATATATAGTTATTGCCGCTGCGATTATACCCTAGTATATAGCTAGACTTAACGCTACCCTGGCCCCTCCCTACGTTTACCGAGATACCCTTCTTAAAGCTCCGAAGTCTTAGAAGTAACTTGCTAAGTATCCGATAGGTAAAGAGTTCGTTAGAGCTACCGAATTAGAGATTCGGAATCTTATAAATCGCAAAACCTAGAGATATATTACTTAGTCCTCTATATCTAAACTCTCTAAGGAGAAGCCCCTGCCTCTAAAGTAGGTATTCGCCTATAAATAGGACAAGGACAGATTTTTAGAGAAATATAAGGTGTATATTTACGTAAGAGGTGATCTTTAGAGCGCTGATTCGTTATAAAATATATACGCTGTAATACTTATATCCTGTTCCTTCTGGGCTATAATGGCTATCGCCGCCGACGCGGATATAGAAGTTAAGTAGTTTGACGTTACCTAGGTATTCCTAAACGCCAAAATGGATAAAGGAATCGTCTATAAGCTCCCTTAGGGGTTTAGGGAGGATTATTACCTCCTAGCTAGCTTTAAGCAAGGCGATACCTTCGTTGAACTTGAACGAGCGTTATATAGCTTATACAAATCCCCCCTTCTATAGTACGAAGAGTTCTCCTCTTCGCTCCGCGAACTTAGTCTAATAGCATCGGGTAAGGAACTATACTTATTTTACAACTAATATTGCTATATAGTAGTTCTGTTTTACGTAGACGACTACCTTATATTCTACTATAAGGACTACGCTAATAAGGCAAACCGGATTATAGATACGCTAGCTATAAAGTACAAAGTATATAGTTAAGGCGATATCTTGTGGTTCCTTAGTATCTGCGTCTTAAGAAACTACAAGGATCGTATAGTCTATCTAGTCTACAATTAGTATATTGAGCGGATCGCTAAGCGCTTTAATCTTAATAAGGAGACTCGCTTCCTATATATCCCCCTGGAACACGACCTTTACCTATTCGAGGGTCTTGCTCCGTTTAAGGATATTAAGCGGTTCTAGGAACTTATTAGCTCTATTTTATATATAGCTATTATAATCCGCCCCGATATAGCCTTCGCCGTATTATAGCTCTCTTAGTTCTTGAAGAATCCTAGCCCTATATATATCGAGGCTACGGAACACGTTATCGTTTATCTTTTCAGCACCTGGTTTTTGGCTATTTAGTACGGTATTGCCTTTAGGATATATATCCTGCTTATTGCCAGCGACGCCTCGTTTGTAGATATCGAGAAGACACGCTGCTTATCCTAAGGGTATATTATAATGCTATATAGTAGGGTTATCAATTAGAAAGCCTGCTACTAAAAGACCGTTATAACTTCTTTAATAGAAGCTAAGTTACTTACTGTTTCTCTTACTACGCGTGAGACTATAGCGTTGAAACGCTTCTTCGCTAATATTCGGTTCGATCTTGGCGAGCTATACTATATCTTCTATAACAATCAGCAAACTATCCGCCTCGTCACGGGAGACAACTAGCGCGTAGTTACTAAGCTTTGCTATATAGATATCTATAATATATAGGTACGTTAGGAGTATGCTAACGGGTTATTCAAGGTTAAGTACCTGCCTATGGCCAACATGCTAGTAGACGGTCTTATAAAACGGCTGCTACGCTAGAAGTTCGAGTATTTCTACGCTATGTTGAACCTCTAAGACGCTTGCTATATTATTGAATAGAGTAAAACGGATCTTTGTAATTGAGTGGGTATCTGACACTAGGTATCCGGCCTAAAAGAGCAAAATAGCATATAAGAAAATCACCAAATGTAAACGCGGCTATATATATATATACTCCCGGGCTTACTAGCCCGACTTCCTCCTCTTTAACTCCGTACAATAGGCATCTATCGCGGCTAATACGTAGTATAAACTACTAATTATAGCCATCGATGACCTTAAAGCTAACGACGCCCTTGCGTTATCCGACTCCCGAGCCTCCTTTACTAATCTAGCTAACTCGGTAGCTAGAATAGCCGAAACGCTACTAGCAACTAGCCTAACTAGAGCGGGAGCCTCTCCCTGGTTAGTAACCTTGCGGGAGCTAACTACTACTAACCTATCGTTAGAGCTAGCTACCTTAGCGGTAACTGCCTTAGCGGTAGCCGCCTTAGCGGTAGCCGCAACGGTACGCCTCTCCTTAGCTCTAGCCCTTAATACGGTAACCGCCTTAGTAGCTACCTTAGCCTAAGACTTAGTAATCGCCTCGGCCCGGACCTTAGTAGCTATATCTGCTACTACCTTCTCCTTCTTCTCCTCCTATTCTATCAAGTGCTTCGCCGTAAGGCGAACCCGTTGCAATTGCTATACTATTATTAGTACGTAGCGATCAATAGGAATAGAGAAGGAACTTACGCTAGCCGTAGCCTCGCTACCCTACTTTGTAGAGAGGAACTCTATAGCTGTCTCGACTATAGGTTCTAGCAACTTCTTATACGGATATCCAGTACGCGAGCACCGAACGTAGGCCTTGTCCTTGTCCTTAGTATCTAGGCGAACTAAGCAAGCGCTACTTAACAACCTATATAGGGCCGAACGTAGGCAATAGCGGCAAACTATAGCGCAGGACGTAAAGGTAGCGACATCCTCGTCGCTATTATAACTAGGTATCTAAAAGTCAGCGCGTTAATTAACAAAAACGCTTTAATTAATAGAAACGCGATTAATATACCCGGGCGTAGCGGGAACTATATCCCTCTTTCTTTTGTTTAGGGTCTTCGAAACCCTAGTTACGCTCTCTTTAACGAGAGCGGCATCGTTGGCGCCTACGGCGACGACCTCTTCTTCCTCTTCTTCTTCTTCTTCGCGCGCCGCGCGTAGATTCGCGAGCCTGGTCGTGCGGGCTTTCTCTAATAACGCTACGCGGGCGATGGAGGCAGCTATGCCCTAAGTATTCGGAGCTATGGTTGTTTTTGTTATTGTTGTGGTTGTAGTTAGAGGGGTCGGTGACGGATTGTTTGTTTTTTATTATTATAGGACGGTTCGGATTTAACTTCGTAAAATAGGCGACTAAAGATTATATACGACTGACCGATGCGACTACGTTCTAATTGGCCAGGATCTACATTGGTATATCTTCGATTTCATACAACGCGACGCTAGGTTATATATCATTAACCCTACTCTAGCAATTCGAGCCTTCGACCTCCTATTTTCAGCATCTCGCCGCCACTAGCTAGCTGGGTGTTCTCTTTCAGCTGCTTCGCAGCTG
The DNA here is from genome assembly GCA_033297235.1 of Trichocladium antarcticum. Taxonomy (NCBI): domain Eukaryota; kingdom Fungi; phylum Ascomycota; class Sordariomycetes; order Sordariales; family Chaetomiaceae; genus Trichocladium; species Trichocladium antarcticum. Next base: position 805,649 of record MU853404.1, read on the forward strand.
GGGGGTGTGTCACGACCCAGCTAGCCCTGTCTCTATAGTCCGCTCTGATTGGCTGCTTCGTACCTACTCAGCGCCCCGTTTTCCATTTCCTGTCATATATATAGCTGTGTTCTCACACACTCTCTTTCCTCTGTCTCTTCCTTCGATACATGACAATCAATGTAACGCATCTCTCCCACATGCTCTTCCAGTGCCACTGTAAGCCCACGCAAGATTGCTAGCTTCGCGCTCCTACCTTAGCTAGTAGTTGTAGATATCTATATACTTAAGCTTAGTCTATAGAGTAGCGATCTTAGCGTTAATAAGTCAGATAGTCTATAAGTTATTGCACTAGATTATAATCTAATTGTTATTAAGATCGACCAATAGTTTAGAGATCAATCCGCTTACGGATATACCTTCTTTAGCCACTTATAAGAGAGCTAATAACTTAGCTTTAGTCGTTAAGGTTATAACTATATCTTACTTGCTTATACGCTACGCGATTAGACTACTAAATAGTTAGATAGCGAAGCCTTATAAGCTTTTCTAATTAATAAGGTTATTAGCGAATAAAGAGTCACTTGCTACGATTAGCTAGTTGCCTCCTCCTAATTAGAGGGTAAAGAAGCGTATTTAGTAGAGGTATCTTAGTACTTGGTCGGCCGCTACATAGTAATCTAGGCCTAGGTTATAATTAAACTAGGAAAGTCTCGAAGCTACAAAAGCGATATCGGGTCGCGATATAATAGCGGCGTAGAGTATCGAGCTAACCTTCTTCTAGTAGAATCGTATTACGCCTAGATCTACAATGTTATTATATAGAAGCAATTCCACTATCGTTATAGGTGTTCTAGGTATAGCTTCTAAATCCGTAAGCTTCGCTATCTTTTTAATATATAATATCTAGCTAAGCTAAACGAGCTTCTTAGTTCTCTTGTAGTAGATCTCGATACCTAGGAACTACTATAGCTTGTCGCTACTAGTAAGTTTGTATTTCTCGCGTAGGCTACTAACGATCTTATTAACCTTCTTTTGCTTGTTCTTACAGTACGCGATTACAATATCGTTAACGTAAAAGAAGATAATAACGTCCTTGTTTATTATTATATATAGCTTATATAGTATCTTAACGAATCCTAGACTTCTTAAAGTATTAGTTAGCTTGCGTTACTATAGGAGAGGGGATTTCCTTAGTCTATATAGAGCTTTATTTAGCTTTAGTATATTCCTATATCTATAGTAGCCCTAGGGTATCTATATATATACAAGCTCAAAACTTTTTTCGCAAACAGGCCCGCACTTACTGGTGCAGCAGCGCGCCAAAACGGCCGAAACCTACATCGCTAGAAAGCTCCCGACGAGCTCTATCTAACTATACTAGGTGCATCTACGCGCGAGACGCTACGCAGGTGCTACAGGCGTAGGAAGATAGGGAAAACGAGCTACGTATAGCTCCTAGAAATCTTCTTCTACACCGCCCAGACCTACAACCCGGATCTATAACGGATCTACCTGGCGCCGGCCCCGATAGCCTATACCGGACCTAGTATAGAGGTCGATAGCGACCTCCCCCCCCCTGCCCCCGCTACTAGGAGTACCCTACCTGCCCCAAGAGGCCTATCCGAGTCCCGGTACAACGGACCTAAACCCCCCTACGGAGCGCCCCTAAGCGGCCCCTGTAACTACTAGTAGACCTACCGCTAACCCCCTCGTTAACACTAATAGTAGTAGCACTAACCCCCCCCCCGCTAGGAACAACGCGGATTAGGCGATATTAAGGCTATACTCGATAGTATAGTTGCCCTAGTTAGCCTAAACAAGAAGAATATCGCCTAGGGAGTAGCGAGAGAGATCCTAGCCTAGGTATAGAGTGCTATTAACTAGCTATAGAGCGCTAAAGGAGGCCCGGAAGGCCTTAACTATATAACTATAAGGAAGATCGTTACTAAGGAAGTACAGGCCGCGCTTACGAGCGCCCTAGCTACTACAAGCGTAGGACAGGGTCCTAACCGCTCCTAGGTAACGATCGCGGCAGGAGCCCTAGCGCCCTAAGCGTAACCCGCAAAGGCAATCCCCTGAAGGATCGCCAAGGAAATCCTTATCTAAGGTAACAGCCTACCGGCTAACCTTACGAAGAGAACCCTCCTAGAGATTATCCAGGCGATTAATAACTAGTCTATATAGAAAGGAGCAGTCGCTATAAGGAAGCTCCCTAATAGGGATACTATTATTACCTTTAAGGATAAAGCAGCGAAGGAATAGTATACTAAGAACAACTAGTAGATCTACTAAGCGTTTGGGGAGTAAGCAAAGGAAGCCTATAGGACCTTCGCGGTGCTCCTAAAGGGTCTAACAAGATTAGAGATCTAGGGAGTCACTAAAGCGGAGTTCGCCTAGGGACTAGATTTCTATATAGTAAATACAGTTAAGTTTAGGATCCCTAGTAAGCCGGAGCTTACAAGAGCGACGGTACTAGTAACCTTCAAGAGCTAAGATAAAGCGAGAGTAGCGTATAACTTCGGAGTTATCTAGGACGCCTAAGTACAAGACTATAAACTGTACTAGGTAGCGCTTAAACTAAAGCAGTGCTTTAAGTACTAGAAGTAGGGATATATCTAGAGGTACTACCTGAAGGAACCCCTATATAGAAGATATAGGGCGAGAGCCTATAGAGTAGGAGGAAAGGAAGGGGAGGCCTAGTGCCTTACCTACAAGGGACACCTCCCGCTAAGGTACCTAGCGTATAGCGGAAAGTATACTAGGTGGTCGAAGGAGTGCAAGGAGAGGGTAAGAGCGCGGGAGGGGGCTAAAGAAGCGTACTAATATAGGCCTAGAATATTCGAACCTACTAGACTAGAGCCCGCGAAGCTACTGTTCGCATTTATACGCTAAGGTATAGAGGAGGAGGATAGGGAGGGATACTAGAGGGTCGGAGCGAAGAGGCCTAGGTTCCTAATACTAAAAGGCCGCCCTACTATAGTAAGTAAGGATATATTGTAGAGCCGACTATAGTTCGGCCCGGCTATAGCCCTATTTACGTTAGGACCGCCGCTACTATAGTAATAGCGCTAGGGATCCCGAGGATCCTAGGCGGAACCCCTAAGCGCCTAGGAAGTACCTGACATATAGGCTACTAGTGTCCTAAGTATATAGAATACCTAGCCCTAGGGTCTACTAGCAGCAGCAACTATCCCCCCGACCTAAAACAAGCTAGAGGACGAAGGTATAGCTAGCGGAGAGGATAATCTTTAAAACTATACTCTAGAATACTAGAGGCGTAAAGCAGAATATAGAGATTCTACTAAAGGAGGTAGAGTTCGATATAATTGCAGTCTAGGAACTATAGCTTAGTAAGTAGGGGGTAGCCTACTGCCCCTAGAGCTTACGGTACTACCTAGTTTATATATAATAGGGAAAAGCGGCGATATACGTATATAAGAAGTTTAACATCGGATAGTAGGAATATAAGGCAAGCGCGTAGTAGTATAGGGTATAGTTCCTAGAGCTAGGGAGGAGGGGTCTAGAGCTCTAGTTAATATATAATAACTATATAGTAGATAAGACTATCCTAAAGAGCCTCCTAGCCTATTAGGGCCTGGCCTATGCTACAATCCTAGCAGGAGACTTTAACCTCTAGAACCTAGTCTAGGACAAGTTCGGGCGATACAAGAGGAAGTCTAAGGAGCTCCTCGAGCTAGCTTACAAGTAGGACCTAAGCCTATAAACCCTATAGGGTATAGTTATAAGAACCCCTATAGGAGAGCAAAGGGGCAAGACGTTAACAATCGACTATATCTAGGCTTTAATAGACCTAATAACAACGTATTTAGGGAAGAAGATTAGGGGAGGGTCGGACTACTACCTATAGGTACTTAAAGTAAAGCTTAATAGCCTAGTCCTAAAGGGGAAGGCGCTAGAAGGGTAGAACTAGAAGAAGGTCTTAGAGAAGCTAATAAAGGCAGAGGCAGTGTACTTACTACTAAGGATACGGCTTAACGATAGAGGACTAGAGGGGCTAAAGGCAAGGATCAAGACAAGAAAGGGGCTAGAGGAGGTATTCGAAGAGCTAGCTACGGAGCTAATAGCTATTGCCTACGCGATAGCCCCTAGGAGGAAGGAATTAAAGGGGAGGAGCTCCCTATAGTAGATAAGAAAGGTAGAGGAGGCGTCGAAGGCGGCGAAGGAGGTAGAGAGGGAGCTCCGGAGGACCCTTATATAGTTCTATAAGGAGAAGCTTAACGAGAAGTAAAAAGAGCTAGTAATGGAAATAGTAGAAGAAAAGAGGCGCTCCTAGAGGAAGACGATCGAGGAAGCTAGGGAGGAGACCCTATAGTAGCTCGAGCGATAGGCAAGGCTTAGGAGCTTCCTCCCCCCTAAGCTACTGAAACTCCTGGCCCTAAAGGGCCTAGATAGTAGCCTAGATCTAACAACGTACTAGAATAAGACAGAGGTACTTACGAAGAAGTTCTTCCTAAGCCTAGGGGTGGACCTTAGCGATATCTAGGACCCGGACCTTAAGGAGGAGTAGGAACAGGGGTTTAAGGTCTAGGAGCTTGTAAGCTTCCTAGCGATAGAAGCGGTATAGGACAAAGCGAGCCTATAGAAGGCCCTAGGGGAGGATATACTCCCGATAGGATTCCTAAAGGCGTATAGCCGACTGCTAAGCTAGATCCTTACAGCCCTAACTACAAGGTGCCTATAGCTAGTATAGTTCCTAGCTACGTTTAAAAGAGCTAAGACAGTAGTCCTATAGAAGCTAGGAAAAATACCTAATATATACTATACCCTAGGAGGTTACTGCCCTATTACGCTACTCCCGACTATAGGGAAGGTAATCGAGGCAGTAGTAGCGAGAAGGATTATAGCGGCAGCGGAGGTCTATAGGCTACTCCCTACCGAGCAGATAGGTAACCGGGCAAGTAGATCGACCAAGCTAGCGGTCCGACTAGTCGTGGCCTAGGTCTAGGAGGTATAGCGCTAAGGCGCCTTAGTATCCCTCCTACAACTAGATATCGCTAGAGCCTTCGATATAGTTAACTACGTTAGACTACTAGCTACACTCTAGGAGCTCGGCTACCTAAAGTAGATAGTACTCTAGGTATAGGAATAGCTAATAGATAGAGTTACGATCCTCTACTTCGATAGGAAGGCAATAGACAATATCCTAGTTATAGCGAGGGTGCCTTAGGGGTCCCCCCTATTGCCTGTCCTATTTATCTTATATATCGCATTACTATATAAGGACCTAAGGAGAGAGTACCTACACCTTAGTATAGCAGGCTTCGCCGACGATACAAACCTACTAGTATTTAGAAAGTTGGCCAAGGTAAACATCCGCTAGCTCGAGCGAGCGTAGGGAACCTGCTTGAAGTAGGCAGGAACGTAGGGAATAGCGTTCGTAGCGTAGAAGTACGAACTAATCTACTTTAATAAGAACCGAAGGTAGTAGCTAGACCTAGCTAAGCTTGCCCTCCTAGATAGAGGTAGGTATATAGATATCAAACTAGTTAAGTCCGCTAGGTTCCTTAGGGTCTAGCTAGACTAGAAGCTCTTATAGTAAGCGTACTATAGTACAGTTAAGAAGAAGCTCGCTATCTAGGAGTTCGCGCTAACGAGGATTGCGGCGAAGATATAGGGCCCGAGCCTTGCGAAGGCCTAGGAGGTATATACAAAGTATATAAGGAGCGTAGTAGTATATAGAGCGGCAAGCTACTATGTCCTAACTATAGTTAGTAAGGGGAGCGAGCTAAAAGGGATAGCCGAAAAGCTAGCGAAGGACTAGAGCAGGGGCCTCTACGTAGTAGCAGGAGGCTATAGAACTACGCTAATTAGGTACCTAGAGATAGAGGCCTAGGTCCTACTAGTAGACCTCTACCTGAACAAGCGGCTAGCTAACTTCGAAGCTAGGATATACGAACTACTCCTTTAGTTAGGGGAGGGACTAGGGCGCCCCTTAGTTATAGTAGCGAGCTTAATCTAGGAGGTATATACTAAGCTATTTAGGAGGTTCTAGAAAAGGAGCAGGAGGATATAAGGGAGGAAGCCTAGGCTAGGCCTATAGGGGCTAATAGTAGTTAAGAGAGTAGTAGCTATAGTAAACGAGTAGACTAAGCAAAAGTAGAAGATAAGGAAGCTGAAGAACAAGACCCTCGACACGGATAGAGTAGTGGAACTTACCTAGTAGGAGCGTAAGATAGCGGCCCGGGAGAGGCGCGCCGCGCTTGTAACGAGAGCAAGAAGACCTATACGCCGCTTAGCAGACAAGGACCCCCCGATACAACTATTTACAGGCCTTGCCCTCAAGAGATATAAAGGTCTAAGCAAGGCTTAGAGCTCCCTGCTTGCCTAGGCGCGTAGCGGGGATATCGGCCTTTAGGAGTACCTAAACAGGGTAAACGTCCTAGAGATCACTACGCTATACTGCGAGTGCAGCGAGGGCAAAGAAACGATCGAACACCTAGTAGTATAGTATAAAGATCCACTAAAGTATAGAACCTAGGAGGAGTTACAAATATAGTTACAACAGGATCTATAGCTTGTCTTACAACGAGCTATATAGCCGTATAAGAGCTTAGCAAAGGTAGTTATTAGCTAGTTGATAGATTCAGGGCGCCTAACGGAGTATAGCGTAGCTTATAGGCTATAACTAGAAGCTACAATAGCTGTAAAAGCGGCTAAGAGTAGCGGAGAGGGTGCAGGAAGTGCCGAATCGAGCCGCTAAGGAAGATAGGGGCTACCTTTTATACGTAGTACGATGGATTCAAAGCGCTGAAACAGAAGCGTAGGCAGGGGTTTTTACCCGGCCCCCTGTTCAGGGGGTACGGTTTCCTTTATATATAAACCAGTAGCAGGACCAGCGCGCCGTAAGGCATATCGGAGTACGAATAAATAATATATATACAAGCTCGTCGAGGAAGGCGTTTACGAAGGCGTTAACCGTGTCGAATTAGATTAACTCGAGATCGAATCTTACTATAATAGCAAGTACTATTTAGAGTAACCGGATTGCGAGAGTAGTAGCGTAATTCTCTTCTACTAATCCCTTCTACTATTAATTACTACGAACTATAAGCTATACTTTATACTTATCGAGGAACCTATCTTAGCTAAACTTATAGATATAAACCTATATATAGTCTAGAATCTATTATATACCTGCTTATTAGTAGGAAACCTTATCCTATAACTACTTAACGCTATAGCTAGCTAAGTGATCCTTCTTTACTTATAGGAAGGGCGCTTCTAGTAGATAGTTCTTAAGTTCGTAATACTATTTCGGCTTAGGAGGAAGGATATTACAATATAGGCGTTTAATACTATCTTTCTTCTTTATTAGCTATATAACGCGCTTCTTCGTAATAGTTCCTCGCGGAGTCTGCTCTTCTTTAGTAGTCTTTAGTTTCTTAGGCTCGATTACTAGGGTCGCTATCTTTCGCTAGAGTCGGTTGATCGTAGCTCTTATAATAGGCTTGTCTTTTAATGTACTAACTACGGTCGATAGTATACCCGCGTAGAAGGCTGCGTACTATAGTTCGAATACTACTATAATTTCTATAGTATTGTTAGCTTATAAGCTAGTTATTAGCGCGGTTAAAAGAGTAGCGGGAGGTGTTATAGGAGGTGTTTAGTAGAACTTAGGGAAATCGCTAGAGGCGTCGCCTTTAACTACAATAGTATCTAAGATCTCCTCTTTAAGCTCTTCTTCTTCTAATACGTTATTAGTTAAGTAGACGGCGATATCCTTGACTTTGTCCTTATTCTTAGGTTCTTGTTTATCTAGTTTAGTAGCTAGGTTTCTTGTTTCTTAATCGGCAAGCTACTAGGCAAGTGCCTCTAGGTTAACTTGCTTCTAATTAATCGCGATACGCTCGAGGTCTCTAGAAAAGACCTGTATCTCGTTAAAAATAACGTCTTAGGTAGCTACTACATCGTTGGTTCTAGGGTTCTAGATTCGGTAGATATTAGAGGATTAGTATCCTACTAGGTATCCTACAAATACCGTCGGCTCGAATCTCTATAGTCGGCGCTCCTTCTTTTACGCTATAGTTATTATAGCGTAAGCCTTATATCTATATACCTTCAAATAGTTTAGTGCTAGTTTACGTCGCTCTATTACAACTATACTTCGCTTCTCTAGGTACTTGTAGAATCTCTTAAATAGTATCTTCTAACCGCTTCCTTGCCTTAGTATATAATTAAAGAGGTATACCGATACTTAGGAAATCTCAAGCTACAATTTAATCGGGAGGTTAGCGCTTAGAGCTATATAACGTTGTTTTTCCTTAATTACACCCCCTAAGCGCTCTACTACCCTGTTCTACTCTTACGTATAGGCGGTATAGGGGTTAACTTTAACACCCTTACTCTCGAAGAACGCTATAATAGCGTCGGTCTTAGTAAACTCGTTATTATACTCGATTACTTTAGGTTTGATCTTGTACTAGGTCTCTAGTATATAGAAAAGGGTCTTAAGGGCCGCTAGGATATTGTCGCCTTTGTAGGTTCTTATATAATAGTCCTATATATACCTAGAGTATCGGTTAGTAGCAAGTAGCAGTATAGTATAATCTTATCGCGCGCCTAGGTATTCGTAGAAGTCGATAGCGATACAGTCCCCCGCTTTTAGAGGGTCTAGGCGTAGTTCTTAGCTAATCTAACGTTTAGCTTTACTATATCTGTACCTATCGTACTTAACTATTATAATACCCTTGATTTTGACTTTATAGGCACTATTAACGAGATGTTCGAGGGCCCTAGGGCCTAGGTAACCAAGGTAGAGATACTATGTTATTGTATCCGTTCTAGATAGTGCCTAAGCGGTCTACGTGTTAAGCTGTTGCTTTCGCGTAGCGAAGGTAGCGTATATAGTTATCTAGGGAATATACTCTAGGACGAATTGATCGTATTAGTCTTGAACGTCGTAGAGGTATACGTTTTCTCCGCGCTATAGGCAGTTGTTGCAAGTGTCCTACTAGATACCGCGGTTTTTAAGTTAGCGGAGGGAGACAAGGTTATATATAAAAGTTAGGCAAAAGGCTACGTCTTTAAGAGTAATAACTTAGGATTCGTTCTTAGTCTTTACTATAATGTCGACTTCGCTATATCCCTCGATAGCAACAGGATGTTCTCCGGCCTAAACGTAGTCTAACGGGCTTATAAGGTAAGGTAGTAACTTAAACCAGGAGAGGTTATTATATAGGTAGATAGTTAATCCGGAATCGAGGATAGACAAGTTAACTAGAGGGTATATAAGCTACCTTACTTAGAAGGCCGCTAGTATAGTAAAGAAGCTTACGGTATATCTTCCGACTATACGCCTATACCTAGCTAGCTACTATACCTACTTCTTAAAGTAGGGCGTTAGAAAATTCTCTAATATTTTAGTAGCTTCCTAACTAGGTGCCGATATTATCTCTAGAGAGGTCTTTGTCTAAACAAGGGGGGCCTTAGCTATTTGATTAGCTATCTAGCACTCTTAGGGGGCTACTGCTACTTACGTAGAGTTTCGGCACTCTTCGTCTACTAATTTTATAGTAGGTATCTTAGGGGCCTTTCGGCGCTCTTCTTCTACTAGTTATAACGTAGCAGGTCTCTTAGGGGCCTTTTAGCGCTCTTCTTCTACTAGTTATAACGTAGCAGGTCTCTTAGGGGCCTTTTAGCGCTCTTCTTCTACTAGTTGTAACGTAGCAGGTCTCTTATCTACTAGTAGTAAAGCAGCAGGTATCTAGTTATAGGCTACCTCTAGTTGCAAAGTAGGGCGGTACTCTAGGGAAGTACGTTATTGTTATATACTCCTACTTAGGGCTAACTCTATAGGGAGTTAATCTTAATCTTAGGATAACTCTTTTAGGTTAGATCTCTATCTCTTTAGCTTCATTCGCCTTATCTTAGCTTTAAGCAAGGGGTTTGCCTTAAGGTTCTTCTCTATTCTCTAGATAATGTTCTCTCTATATATAAATCTCTAGGGGGCTTTCTCTAGGTATAGGTAGTAGTATCTTTCTATATTATATACTCCTTTATACGCCATATATAGTATAACCTTCTCCTCCTTTTACTAGGGGCTTATATCGCTTCTCTTTCTCTTGCTACTAAATGTTAGGAACGCCCTATAGGTAACCCTAGGCTTCGATTTCGCTAGGAGGTCTTAGGTGCCGATCTAGAGTTAGTAGGTTATATCCTCGATTATATAGTCTTAGAAGTTAGTAGTAACTACTCTCTACTTCTTAGATCGAGTAACGAAGGCAAGGGGTATCTAGTTAATCGCTTTGCTTAGGTTAGCGATCTAAACAATAGGGAGGGTTCCTTCCTAGATATCTCTTATAATAGCTTCCTCTATTAGTATCTCCTACTTCTTAATCTATAGCTTAAAATCCTCTTATACTATAGTTACGAACCTTAACTATTCAAGGATAGTATAGTACGCTCTAATCTTCTTACGGAGGGCTATAGCTACCTTGACGTCGTTAGTGCCAAATCCCTTGTAGATACAGTACTACTTATTAACACCTTAGTCTATATAAAGTCGGGTTATTTAGAGCTAGACCTAGATAGTATCTATAATAAAGTCCTAGAGCTTCTAGACTTCCTTCCGTTATTAGGCCGCCTCTCGGGCCTTCTCTCGGTAGTTGTTCTCTAAGATAGAGAGTATCTAGTTCTATACTATTAATAGGTATGCTTGCTTAGCCGCTCGGGCGGCTACGGCAGTAGCCGCGTTGTCGTTATTGTTGTTGCCGCCGCTAGCTCCGGCATAATGTTGGATATACCACAAAATAGACAGTCTCACGCATAAGTGTGAAAAATGGGTTGTTGTTGGCCAAAGTGGTGATTCTTCCACTTGGCTCGTTAGATTTTTTGAACTCTGTGGAACTGGAAGCAGGATCCTTCCGGGGGATGCCCAAGACCCCCATTAAACCGCCCAGGCCACCTACAGCCAACAATGGCTTAGCGTAGCCTGAGCCACGCAATTGCATACCTGAGCCATACCTGCCCATTTCCCGGGCTTAATCTAACATACCCCCTCAGATCTGCCGCGAGGCTGATCTGAACCAGTGGCGATCCAAATCGTAGTGTTGTCCTTCCTTTAGTCCTACTCCTGGCTTATTTCTACATCCGACCAAAACTCGTTGGTATTATAGTATATAACTACGCGGTTATTAGGGCCTTTAGAGCTATCTCTCGCTTCCCGATCCCTCTTGCTTTTCCTACGATTATCTAACTATTCCGTAATATCTGTTAGACCTAACTACACGACGAAGCGTTCGAAGCTATCGTTAAGCAATGCCTTAGTAAAACCGTCCGCTAGTATATCTACACTCTTAACGTACTTGACCGCGATGGTCCCGTTCTAGACTTCTTAGTGTAACTAGTGGTTATAGATGTTAACGTGCTGTAAATTCGTCTTAAGATTAGCGATTTCCGCCATTACAATCCGGATGGTTTAAGTATTGTCGTACTCGATCGTGATCGTGCTTGGCTCGTTGTTATTATCCGTTAGGGCTACGCCTAGTTCCTTAATTAGCTAGCTTATAAAGAGCGACTCTCTAGCGGTCTAGCTAAGGGCTAGTAGCTTAGCTTCTATAGTCGAAGTTATTACAGTCGGCTGCTTGTTTGCGCGCTATCCGATTATCCCGCCGAATAGCTTTATAGCGTATACTTATAAGCTTTTACAATCTAGGGTATTGTTTATGTAGGATATATCGCTAGATACTTGGAGCACGAACGCTAGGCTAAATTGTAGCCTAAGGTAACTCGTTACCTGTAAATAGATAATGACTCTGTCTGCCGCTTGGTGATGCTTTAGCCCTAGTCGAAGCAAGAACCTCGAGAGTCTCGACGTAGCGAAGGCGATATCTAGGCGAGTTATTACTATAACGTAGAGGAGGGAACTAACTTTCCGCTAGTATAACTTGATCTCTAATCTAGTAGGGCAACCGTTAAACGGTAGCAACTCCTCCTTTACTATTGGCGTATTGTATCGCTTGTCTGAACTAACGAGTTATCGGATCTTACTAATATATAACGCCTACGAAAGCTATAATAACCTCTTTTCTCTATCTTGTAGTACTTCGATACCTAAGAACCAATTTAGGTTGTAGCCGCCTATTAACTTGTATTTTGCCTTTAGCTAATCCATTGCTACTTGTACCTCTTTCTTAACTATACCGTAGTATACGATTACAATGTTATTAACGTAGAAGAAAATGATTATACTGTCTTTGACGAAATAGCAGGGCTTATAGGGAACGGCTTCAAATCTAATCTTCTATAGTGTTCCTGTTAGCTCTCGTTACCAAAGTAGGGGTGATTTCCTCAGCCTATATAGCGCCTTATATAAGAGCAGTACGTTACCTATCTCTCGATACCCTAGTAGTATTCGTATAAATATCGCCTTGTCGTTCTTCGCGTTAACGAAGGCGTTAACTACGTCGAATTGGGTTATCTCCAGGTTAAAGCGTATAGCGACCGCGATGAGTATTCGGAACGATCTTCCTACTAGCGTAGCTACGTAGTTACTTTCTGTTATATCTTTAGGTTATTAGTCTCCTTGGACTACTAGATGTACCTTTGCTTTAGCGTATCTTCTATATTTATCGAACTTATAGATATAGACCTATCGATAGTCGAGTATTCTATAACTATAGATTTGTCGGTCTACGACGCTGATCTTGGACTATAACTTTATTTTCTCGTAGCTTTAAAGGTAGTCGCGTTCTACCTGTTCGAATTCCGTACCTATTAGGTAATTAGCAAGGTCTTTATAATGGTCTAGGGGTTTCGGTAGTTCATTTCTAAAGATATATAACTTATTTCTTAGTCTTCGCTTAATCTTGTTCTTCGAGATCGTCTTCCCCGAAGGGGTTATAACTTCTCCTTCTTTTGTTACGGCGTAGAAAACCGACTCCTATATGTTTACGGTAGTCGGTTAGTACTCTAGGAATCTGCTATTAAAAGCTTTAACTTCCTACTTCCCGCTAATTATCGCCGCGGCTAGTATCGCGGCTAGTAGCGTTAGTAGTAGCGTCGGGAGACTCGTCCTCTCGCCTTCTGACTCTTTTAGCTAGTTTATTCTAAGACCTGCTATTCCTGGCTGTTCAGGTACGCTTAGCGCTTCTACTGTCTCCTTAAAGGGCTAGTCTAGGCGGGGAGCTTCTTTTAGCGCTACGCTATAGCAATCGTTATTGTTATATATATCTAGTATTACTTTGTCTAGGTCTCTATAACCGGATAGGACAACATGGCCCTCTTCTTCGCTAAGCTCTTTATAAGCGGCTTCGTCTAGGTCTCTATAACCGGACAGGACAACGTAGCCCTCTTCTTCGCTATGCTCTTTATAAGCTAACTAGGCTTTAAAGCCTTTGTATTTACTCGGCTCTTTAAACTCCTCTTCTTAAGCTGGATAGATAAGGTTGTCCGTTTGTCCTAGGACTATTGAGTCTTGAAGTAACTATACTAGTTGTTCTACTAATATATCTCTTATATCTTCCTTAAGGTCCTTAATCTTCCTACTAAAGACTATATCCTTGTTGAAAATAACGTCTCTAATTTGTACTATTGTACCTGTTGCTAGGGACTATATACGGTAAACGTTACTTACGTTATATCCTACTAGGTAGCCTACTTACGCTTGTAGCTAGAGTCTCTTCAAGCGCTCTTCCTTCTTCTACGCTATATAGGTTATAATAAAAGCCTTATATCCGAAGACCCGCAAGTAGGCGAGATCTAGCTTATTACAGTGTTCTATACCCGATATACTTTGTAAGACTTTAAAGGGGGTAGCGTTGCGAAAGACTTCGAAGAGGGTACGCCAGCGGATTCGTTTTCTTAGGGTAAAGTTAAGCAGGTAAACTACCGTTGTTACAATCTCCCTCTAAAGGGCGTCTAGTATATTGGCGCTAATCGCTAGGGCTCTTATTGCGTTCTTAACTACGCCCGCTAAGCGTTTGGCTACTCTATTAAGATCTTAAGTATTAAAGGGCAAAGGCTTAACCTAGATCTATTGCGATTAAAGCTAAGTCTTAACTCTAGGGAACTTGATTATAATCTCGTTGTTGCTCTCTACCGCCTTAACTTTAATATTCCACTAGCGGTCTATAGAGGTAATGAAATCTTTTAATGCTAATAGTATATCCACTATGTCTCGTTTAACTATTATAAAGTAGATCTAGAGGAACCTAGAGATTCTATCTATAATTAGCATTATACTTAAGAAACCTTCCTTATCTCGTTCGAAGTTATAGAAGTTAAGGGCGATCCGCTCTCCTACGCTATATCTTCTAAGGCCTCTCTTCTAACGGCGAATTTATCGCTTTATCTTTGCTTTTCTATAGGCTTTATACTTTGCTATACCTAGAGGGCCTTTAAAGCTGATCGTGCTATTGTTACTTAAGAATAGGTACTTAGCGTTTAGGCATTTAGTATTAGGGTCTTCCGCGGGTAACTTATCTTCTAATTCCAAGTCTAAGTTATCTTGTCGGTCGCTTACTTTAGCCCTCTTTTTAGCTAGCTTAGCCGCTCTACAGCGCTTGCGGCGACTTAGTTATTAGGAGGCGTCTTCTACCCTCTTCTTAACACCTCTAATCCTAACGCCTTTAGTAGCATTCTATAGGTAGTTTAGTGTTTCTAGACTAGGATAGGCAAGCCGATAATACTAGATCTTAGCGTTAATAAGCTATAGACTTCTTCTTGTCTAGGTATTGAACCTCTCGCGGTCTATAATAAATGCTACGATCTTAGTGCTTATTAGTAGCGGGTTATATTCGAGTACGAACTAGCCTTTTCTTTCTAGTACTACGTAAATCTCTAAGTCGTCGGACCGCTATAGGATTGTTTCGGTAGGCTTGTTGTCCTAATAGATCCCTTTTTCGCGTAATATTTAGAGTGACGTTAAGCTATATACTAGCTGCTCGTAGTATATAACGTTATAGAGGTTAAGGGTCCGTAGCTTGCTAGCAGACGTAGTAACTTTAATAACTATATCGCTATATCCGCTAATTAGTAGGAGTCGGTCTCCCGCCTAGATAGTATCTCCTTCTTCTACCGCTTAGAAGTTAACTAGTCTATAGGATTAGTTAAAGATATAGTTTATAGTACTAGAATCGAGAATAACCGAGTTATATAAAGGGTAACGGGTAGTTAAGAGAGCTCCTTAAGTATATATAAAAACGGCCTCGATGCTAGTAATCCTCCTTAGTTATTATTATACTAGCGACTATCCCTCTATATTACGAGCCTTCTTCTTCTTCTTTTTCTCTACCTCCTTACGGAGGTTCTTATCGTTCTTTAGCGCCTCCTTTACCTTCTCCTATATCTCCTTAATCGGCTCCTACTTCAGGTAGGCGAGCTTAGGGAAGATATAGAAGCATTTGGCAAGGAAGTAGAAAAGACTATACGCTTAGCATCCTAATAATTCTCCCCCTATAAATCTACGTTTACGTCCCCATCCCTACGCCTTCGCCTTTAGCGATAGTTGCTTCTTTGCCTTCTTTAGCTTTGCTTTGGCTATAGAGGGTGACTTAGGCGGTTCTAGTTCTTCGGCGTCCGATTCGATAATACCGCTAAACGAAGCGGTAGCGTAGGCCCCTTTTTAGATTAGGCGTTTCGCCTTTGGCTTGTCTAACTAGGTGATTTCTAAGGATAGGTTATTAAAGACCTCTTAGGGAGAGACCTAGTTATTGTCGATCTTATTATAGTGCTAGATCGAGAATGTCTAGGCCTAGGCGGAGTAAGGGCTTCTAATAAGGGCCTTCTTAAGGTCTAGCTACTAATCTTAGGAGTTTATTAACTTACTTACTCCCGCCGCTTGTACGTTGTCGATGCTTCGTAACCATTCGGTCAACTAGACTACCTAACTATATAGCTATCGTATAGGAGGCGATACCTTCTTACAGTATATGTTCCTTGTATTGTTATACCTATCCTATATCTTAGAGCCTAAGAGATTCTTCAGAGTAGCGTAGCTTTCGCGTATATTTATCTCGGCTTTATATACGATACGGCGAAAGTGCAGGTCGACTGGATTAATAACCTAGTCGTTAATGTCTCTAAGCTTCTTAACTTCTTAGTCGAACTCCCGCTTCTTAGTGTTATAGATGCTCTAGTTGTATATATAGTCTGCGTAGGCTTCGACGGTAAGTTCGGTAGGCTTCTAAGCCTTGTTCTAACGGTTAACTTGCTACTATCTGCTAGCCGCTACTATAGCTAATACTCCGCTCGCGCTTACGCTTCTTATATTGTAAGCTAGTAGTTCTGCTACAACTAGGGGGTCGGCTCGTTTGTTGTAGTTACCGACGTTAATTTAGGATAGTAGCGTTAGGAAAGGCTCTAGATCTTCCTTATCTAGGTCGATCTTATACTAGATCTATTCGGTACAAGTCTTGCTAATAAACTACTAGTTCTAGTTGTCCTAGTCCTCTTGTCCGTTAAGGTTAACGATGTTCTCGCGTTTAGCCGTTATCTTAATGGATTCAGGGGTTTAGAGGTTCTTCGAAAAGGGGTCTTTGATCGTGTTTTCTAGCGTATAGACTGCTGTCTTAGAAGCTTGAAAATGCGTACCAGGGTCGTAACTGTTAGATATACTATAAAATAGACAGTCTCACGTATAAGTGTGAAAAATAGGTTGTTGTTGGCCAAAGTGGTGATTCTTCCACTTGGCTCGTCAGATTTTTTGAACTCTGTGGAACTGGAAGCAGGATCCTTCTGGGGGATGCCCAAGACCCCCATTAAACCGCCTAGGCCACCTACAGCCAACAATGGCTTAGCGTGGCCTGAGCCACGTAATTGCATACCCGAGCCACACCTGCCCATTTCCCGGGCTTAATCCAACACATAAGCGCTAGCGTAGCCGCTAGCGTATACCTAGGCGGGGGCGTAAGCCGTACCGCTTCGGGTAACTCGTAAGACAGGTATGTCTACGCCGTCGTAGTCAATATCTCGTGCTAGGGTTAAGGCTAGGTTCAAGCGATTAAACTTAGCTATAGTCTTAGCTTCGTATATAGCCTAGGCTGTGTTAGGATCGAACTCGCTAGGGTACTTAAGTAGAGCCTCTTTACCTAGGATATAGTCAAGCAGTTCGTATAAGGCTACTTTCAAGGTAAACTAGACGTTCTAAGCGTACTAGTTGGCCGGCTTCTTAAGTATAGTAAGGTTAGTAGTCGACTTAGTAGTAGATATCTTAACTACTAGCTAGCTCGAAGGTTCGGGCTAAGGCAGTCGAAGGATTAGTACTTTTAGCGTTACTTAAAGGTAATTTAAGTAATAAGACTCTTAATTATCGAACCTAAAATATAGGATCGGAATCTGATTAGTCTAAATAGACGGAGGAATCAACAGTGATAATAGCTTCAATTGTATCAATCTATATAACTATGAAAAAGCTATGTATAGCTTAAAAGCCTATTTCCTCGGGGGAGCCAACGGATACCTAATGCTATGCTAAGACCAATCTGCCCCTGAACCCCTGAGTAGGTTCATCCAATATCGCCACTATGGTCCCACTTTGCCACAGTGGGTTCAACAAGACCGTGCTATACGAAGAGCTGCCGCGCCTAAAAGCGATATACCGGCCGACCGACAAGAAGACGAGGCACCCGCGCCCAACTAATTTTCTCGTTGGCAAGCGACACTACATGCGCTCCTACGCAACTCAAGAGGGGGACGCGAACTGGTCGATAAACCCTAGATCGGGGTAAGGTTAAGGGAAAGCATATTTTACATTAAAGTCATCTGAGTATTGAAGTGTGTTGGCAATTGCATTTTTTGACAACTTATTAGGCTGCTTGGATGTCGGAGAATGATTTGTCTTTAGCGGTCTACAGCCGGAGCCGGAGCCGGAGCGGGAGCCGGAGCGGGAGCCAGAGAGGGCCGATGGAACCGGATCTTAACCCTAACCCTGTCTAATCTGACTTTATAATACTATAATACTATTATTATTACATTTGATTGTATCTTGTCGAGACTACCTAGATTCCATGTATTAGTCAGGGGAATGCATAGGACCCTTATACATTCCTACATACGCCTAGAATTAGCTAAGTTTAGCCTGCATAACCATGCCCCATGCACTATCAGTAATACTCCTGTGCTATTTCCCAATGGCGCTCAGCTGATTACATCTGGCCAATCGGGTTAGCTGCCAAAATTACATTGCTCAGGCCTTGTCTACATCTCCGAGCCTCTTGCCACAATTTTCACCATCCACTGAACACAATGCCACCATGACAGTACAATACCTGATCGAAGACAGGGACACAAGCGCGACACAGCACGATGGAACCGAAAGCCTGGCTGTCAACGACAGGTTCATATACCGCTTCCTGTCGCTTCTCGCTCTGAAAACCACAAAACGGTTCTACGGCTCCCATGGCGCATGTGCAGTTATTTCCAACCATCTCGTCGTCAAGAGGGGCCCGTTCGTCCACCTAACCGAAGCCGCCACGCTAAAGTTCCTCGCCGAAAACACGTCCATCCCAGTACCGCGCCTACACTGTGCCTTCGTCCACAATAACCGGGCCTTCATTGTCATGGAGCGACTCCAGGGCGTCACCCTCGCCGCGGCCTGGCGATCGCTGTCGGACGCGCAACGCGCTGCCATCTTTGCGCAGCTCAGGTCGATATTCGAGGAATTAAGGTCGCTCCCCCCTCCGCCCGGGGTGGGAATTGAAAGCTGCGTGGGCGGCTCCCTGCGCGACTGTCGCATCCTCCGATCCTCGCCCAGATTCGGACCGTTCAAGACGATTCACGAGTTCCACCTGTGGCTCCGCGAGGAACTTCGGCCAGAAGACCACCCAAATCGCAAAGACGACCAGGATTGGAAGGAGATCAAACAAATGGTAGCGAAACAGGACGGGCCCTGGCCGCCCCCCGTCTTCACCCACGGCGATTTGCACCCCTCCAATATTATGGTCCGTGGCGATCGTGTTGTTGGTGTCATTGACTGGGAGTTTTCTGGCTGGTACCCCCACTACTGGGAGTACACTTCGGCGTGGTACGGTCATATAACGCGACATGGGTGGGAAGACGAGATCCTGAAGTTTCTTGATCCCTATGTCGAAGAGCTGGAGATGGAGAAGACGCGGCAGAGGTGGTGGGGGGATTTTTGAAGGAGTGACAAATCCTACTGCAGCCCGAGGCTTCAAACATGCCGTACTCAGCGGCACCTCGGCGCCTAGGGGTTGACAAAATGCGCGCCTGGTTTATTAACCAGGCCCTTGATTGGCTTCCTGCTTGTTCCAACCCCTGCCAAGCGCGGATAACCAACATTATCACCGTATTTTGCGGCCAAATTGGTCTCCGATAAAGGCCACCATTGCCGCCAACGATTGCTAGCAAGGAGGAAGATGGGAGATGACAATTAAAAGGGTAAGCTATAAGAGATCTTGTATCGCCAATGCTTTCTGTACTTGTGCATCTCCCTATCATACAAGGCACTGCTGCTGGTGGTCCACTTTCCTGTAGATACCAGCAACGTCTCTCTCTCCATTGTTGATCATCATCATGGTCTCGAACAAGAAACGGTTGTATATAGCCTTATACCCCAGTGGAGTGGTTGGAAATGAGGAACAAAAGCATGCCACCCCCCACCCCATGCCTTAGATCCACAACTAACCCGGGTTGATACTAGATACCACTGGGGCTTCCTGGCTGGCCCCAAGATTGAAGACGAGGAAGAAGTTTTGGGCATGCGTTACCATGTCAAGAACCACCCATTACATAGCTGGGTGTTCGAGGAGTGTCAGGTCACCAACGTGAAGTCCACCATCAACCTCCTTGCTCGTATCTTAATCGCAAAGGTCGAGGATGAAGAACGGCTCACGGCGATCTTCCGCAACACGCCCGTCGTGAAGGACGACCCAAACTGGCGCTGCCGTACTTGGGTCCAGGCGGTCCTCGCAAGTATTGAGAGGGACGGCAGGGCGGTCGGCACTTCCAACCTGAGCTGGGCCGAAATTGAGCCATTGGGTCGCGAATATGTAGGAAAGAAGGCCGAACGCGGGAGATATGCTGTGTCGCGAATCGGGAACATGAACTTGCCGAAGCCGACGTGGGATATGCTCGAGCACCGGGAGATTGTGCCTTAGACAACCGAATATGGCGAGGTCAGGGAAGGCAGCCGGTCTCACTTGAAACCACCGCGGGGAGAGATCAAGCATTAGAATCAACATCCCAGTACGAGATCAACTATGGACTTTCATCATCTAACAACGGCCTACCCGGGGGCGCCGGCTGCCCCAGACACTAACCACCATACTCCAATCTGACCAGACCAACCCTCGCCTCCCGCCACTTATCCGCCGACCGATCGACCCTTACAATACTACCACCACCGTTAAAAGTCAGAAAAGCTGCCTAGCATAGCATCCAATCCCTATAAAGACCTCGTCCTAGCCCCGCAGCCTTACACGGTGTTCCGATTCTCGCATATAGGTTAGTTTGGTGGGCGGTTTATAGGGGGGTTGTGACTACGTCATGTGGATAAGGGGTGAGACGGGCGCCAGTTATAGGGATTTAGACGCCTTAGTGTGTGGGAAGAGGATGTGGAAGTAGAGGGGGATAGAGCGAAAAGGGCTACAGAGGAATAGGTGTTTGGATTCTGGCTGATGGGGGAATTTATAATCACTAAGAAGTGTGACGGAAATTTGGAGGGGTTTGATGCAGAAAAGTAGTGATTAAAATGTTGTGACTTTTGTTCGAACGATCAGGGCAGGCAGAGGGGGCGTTACGAGACATGATACGTGCACTAGGGTGTTAACTAGGAGAATAGCCACTGGAAATACCACCACAGTTAACCCTGCACCATCCGGTCCTACATGTTTTAATGTATTCAATCTTCCAATTTCCCATCAAATCATCTCCTACAACTAGTTGCAGATATCTTCAAGCGGGAAATTAACATCGCATTACAAGGTACTACACATCAGGGGTACATGGCCAACCGAGGGCGGCCAACCAACTAGACTAGCGACCAACCTATTGTGACCTTTGTTGCAGTCCATGTTCCTACATTTCTCTTTTTGTACACCAGAATCCTGATTTCCAACAGACCAGCTTTTCCCTCCATCTTCCCCACCACAGTCAGGTCAGGTGCAGGGTTCTTGTCCCACAGAAAGACCTCCTGCCTTCAAGACAGTTCTTGCCTAGTTTCGGTCCCATCTTGCTTCCAGCCCTTCTTGTCTCGTCACATTTTCCTATATTTTCATTCCGTTGTTCTGGTGTTCAGCCTGATCCAGGTAAAGACAAGGTCGGCGTACTTGCTACCAGGGGTTAGGGATTTGTATGTGACATTAGCTAGGAGAGGGAAGATGAAGTTACAAACGGCTGCCTTAGGTCTCTAGTCTTCAGGCTCCTGGAGGTTCCGATAAATCTGTACGCCTTACGCTTGGATTCACAAATTACAGTGGCAACCTGACTAAAGGGGGGCTATGGTTGCTCGGCTATGCTCTAAGCGGGACCAGCGCACCAACAACAAGGCATTTCCGTTAATGTAGTTGGTAATATGTCAGACAGGGATGGGCACAATGGGGCCAGGCGTGCATCATCAAAGACATTGTTCAGCCCCTAGGAAAACAGCAGTTCTTAAGTGTATGTTCAAGATTTAGGTTAGCTTTGGGCTCTTGCAAGTCACAGTGGTTGTTTCCTGTGTACTGTAGCGTGGTACACTGTTATAAAAAACACCTATATGTGGTCAATTTTCGCTCCAAGCTCGACTTCATCCTAGCATTATTCGTGGCACACATGACTAATGATTTGGTCCTAGAACTAGAGATATTTAGATCAGCGGCATTTAATGGTGAGATACATGTTGTCCGTGGCAAGTCAGAGCGCAGAGGCTGAGGAGGACGGCAGGTATTATAGATACCTAACGGTAAACGCGGTGCAACTACAACACGGACAAAGCCTTTGTCTTTCTTATTGTACCCGTGATTGAACGCCCAACTGGGTTCTTTGTTTAGGCACATCTCTTAAAAGTTGACAATGACAGGAACCGACCGTTGCCCCCAAAGGTTTGGTCGACAGGCTATCCCACGTGTAGCACAAGAACTCACAAATCTAGCTGAAAGTCTGACAACCCACACCTGTACGCCATTGCGAAGGGCGATCAAACGTATAAAGTTAAAGAACACGACAAGCTAGCTCGGGCAAAATGGCATATTATCGCCGAAGAAACGGCCAGAGTAGTAGGCAGAACTATCAACAAGAGAATAACGGACACAGTGAGGAGAACCATTACCAGAACAATCAAAGCCATTACCAGGGCTATCAGGGCAATGGCCAACAAAACCAGGGACGGCAAAGAAGATCCAGACGCAACCTAGATGACGGGCAGAATAGCCATGGGCAAAACCAGGGGCAGGGGCCCCAGGGGCAGAATGGCGGCTGGCAGTTCAACGGGCAAGCCCAATATCAGCAAAGGGGACAGAACCAGCAGCCTCGACCACAGCAACATCCGCCGCCACGTCAGCAAGAACCGCAAGGGCAACATCAACATCGGAATTCCCGATCTCCTCCGCCTCCCGACCAGCAGCAGCAGCAGCAGCAGCAGCAAGAGGCGATGCTACAGGGATACGTCGAAGAGGACGAAGTGGACATGTACGATGGCCCGGCAGCTCCTCCAACCTATTGGGCAAACACCGGGCCCGAAAGTGCGTCATATTGGCCAACCACGCCCCCTGAAAGTGTGGCATACTCCGGCCACGGTTGCCCACAGTGTCACTTCCTGACGAGCTGGCTTGATGCGAGCGCCGATGGGCCCCTCTCGCCAAACCTTCACCAACGGCTGGAATGGTCCCAAGCACACTACGACCTCCGCGCAAAGTTCGCGCACGACTGGCACGTCAGCCTGCAACGCACATTCCACGAACAGCTAGCCAGAACATACCAACTCCAACAAGAAGCGGCAGAACTCCAAGCCGCCATCCAAGAATCCCTAGAGCTGCAGGAGCAGCTGCAACAACAACAACAACAACAACAGCCAACCTCCGCTCCCGCGCCCACGCCTCCCCGCACGCTCGACACCGCAGCCCTCGCCGACCACCACGCGCAGACCGTCGCGCTCCTCGCCGCCCTCCAAGACTCCGAAACCCTCTACCGGCAGCACAACGAAAACGGCCCCGACCAGCACGTCGCGGCCGCGGCCGCGGCCACCGGCTTCACCGCGCTGCGCACCACCGCGCAGCGCGTGCAGGGCATCATCCGCGGCTTCGAGCGGCAGTCGCAGCAGGGCGGGCATTTCTGGTGGCTCGGCGCGCGCGAGACGCGGCTGTGCGAGCAGTGGCGCGGCATCTGCGACACGTACCTGCAGCAGGTCGCGGGGATCGAGCAGCAGGTGCGCGCGGAGGGGACGGCGGGCGGGGGGGAGGCCTGGGCGCGGTATAATGCGTGGTTGGGGGGCATGAAGGGGCTGTTTGATGGGTTTACGAGGGGGTTTTTGGGGTGAGGCGAGTGTGTGTGGGGGGTGTGGACCCTGAGGGGTGATCAAGGTGTGGGAAGGGGGCAGTGGAAATGGGAAGGGGGAAGGAGGAAGGAGCGAATCGGCAAAAGGTGAGGACCAGACGCGATTTGAACGCGTGACCTACCGGACTGCAGCCGGTTGCTCTACCCCTGAGCTACTCGTCCTGTGGTGAATAGCGATGGAACAGCGGGTAGAGATACGGGCTAGGTTTCGCTGTTGTAGGGGAATGTTTTCTTTGTCAGATTAGGGGGTAGAGAATGATTATAATTGCAACTATCTTGATGCATTTTGGCCAATGTGGTTCGCTATCTGAGATCGCAACAAGCAATATCCGTAGCGACATCATCTACAACCGTTAGGACTCTAGTTCTGCTATACGCGAGTTCAAAAGGCGTGGGATGTTTAGATTGACCGAGTTCTGTACTGGCACCTTTTCCCCTATCTTGAATGATGTAACCCCTGGCATCGTGCTGCTCCTCCACGACTATACCAGCTTGAAAGTACATAATTCTTGAGGCCCACCTCTAAAGACTGGTGACAGTTGGCCTAGAAGTTACTTCTGTAGCAGCTTGCTAGTCCCTGGGGAATGTCTTTATGTTATTTTGATTTTCGATGGCCCATCGCGAGTGTTGGCAGTTGTTTGTTCGTCATCTTAGACACATACCCCTAAGCGGCTAGGTCTGAACATTGCATCTAACAGGGGACTGCACCTTTGACTGCCAGCACAGCGACAGCGTTAGGTGCATTCCATAAAGACCCGCAGTCTTGTGATACAGCTGAAGATGTGCGAGTAACCCCTGCCCCTCTCCAGATTTCATCACGAGTTCACGGCCATGATGTCCCTATGCCGGCCCAGAAACCCTTTCGCTGCCTCGACAAAGCCGTCCAGCTCCTCATCCGGTGTCTCCAATATCAACGCAATGAACCCCCTCCTTGTCGTCCAGAACCCAGCCTCGAGCATCTCGAACCAAAACAAATCTCTCAAATCCGGCCTCTCCTTCCAACAGATATCCTCGGCACAACTAATCTCCTCGGTCCCATCCTCTGTAAAATGCAACCCAATCAATGACCCACGTCCTGTAAAGCTCAATCTCGTCCCCCTTGCCACCTCCTGTAGCCTCTCCCGCAACCTGTCGCCCCGCGCATTGAACTCGATGTTCACCTCGGGCGTATACACGCCCTCTAGCGCCGCATACCCCACACACATCACCATCGTATTGTTATTGAAGGTCCCCGAGTGTGCCAGCGCCCCGGCCACTCTCGGATCATACACCCGCATGACCTCCTCCCGCCCGCCAAACGCCCCAAAGGCGAACCCCCCGCCCAAATACTTGCCCAGCACCACCAGGTCCGGCGTCAAGCCCATCTCAACCCCCAGCCCCCCAGGTGCCAGCCGCGAAGTCATGACCTCGTCCAGAATAAACACCGCCCCCTTCTCCCTCGCGGCCTCCTGCACCCCCAGCAGAAACTCCCTGCCGCCCACAATACACCCGCCCGCCCCCTGCATCGGCTCCACCAACACCGCCGCAAGGTCCTCCGTCCCCTTTATCGCCGCCCTCGCCAGCCCCAGATCATTATACCGCTCCACGACCACAAAGTCCCCCCTATCCACCGCATTCTCCGCCGCCACCCCGCCCGCAAACGCCAGCACCGCGCCATGATACCCACCACTAAACACCACGACCGCGCGCCGCCCGGTATAGCGGCGCGCAGCCGCGAGCGCATGCAGGTTGGCCTCGGTGCCGGAGTTGGCGAAGCGCACGCGGCCGAGGCGGAAGCGCGCGCACAGCAGCGCGGCAAAGCGCTGCTCGTGGACGGTGGTGCCGCCGAGGCCGAGGCCGACGGCAGCGAGCGTCGCGGCCGCGGCGGCGTGCACGGTCGGGTGCGAGTGGCCGTACAGCGCCGCGGACAGCTCGCCGACCAGGTCGAGGTACTGGTGGCCGTCGGCGTCCCACACGTGCGGGCCGCGGCCGCGGGTCAGGGTCAGGGGGAAGGGCGCGGTGTGGAGGAGGGTGCGCGTGTTGCCGCCGGGGAGTGAGGCTGTGGCGGTGGTGTGGTGGTTGGCGGAGAGGGGGTTGGATGTGGTGAAGCGGGCTTGGGCGGCGGTTAGGGCGCGGAGGGCGGCATTTTGCGCGGGGGCGGGGGCGGGGTAGGTGGTTGTGTTGCGGGTTGTCATCGTCGGCGGCGCTTGGAGTTTTGGGCGGAGAAGAGGTTCCTGGGCGACGCAGTGGTGATATTGTTTATGAGGGAGAACTTGTGGGACGGCAGGAAGCAGGAAAACTAGTGACATTCGTGGTGGTGGGTGTAGGAGGAGGAAGCAAGCCAAAGTGGGCTGTGTGGAAGGCAAAGGTAGGTAGTGGGGCAGACCTACCTACTACACCCCCCTACAGACAGCCCACTGCCCGTTCTATCTCCAAACTATCTGGGCTAGTATATATAGGAATCCTTGGTGTTTTGCTACTATTTTCATCTATTATCCATTATTAATCTATTCCTCTATCTAGGTAGTGAACAAGCTTAGATTAGTATTTATCCTGCTTGTAAAAAGGATCCTCCTTAGGTTAGGCTCCCTAAGAGCAATAAAAGCCTTCTTCGTAGTGGTCGAGGGGGTCTTAACGCCCGACTGTTAATATAGCGGGCTAGTTGACAAGGACTGTTCCTTCTTCTTCTTCAGGAGTTCGTCCTTGCGGTACTAGTTATCTAGAGCTAGCTTAGGGTTGTAAATCTAGTAGTTGCTAGTAGGGCTACCGCTAAGATACCTGCCGTAGTCCTTGTAGTGGCGCTAGCTAGTCTTGATTATTAGGGTGTAATCCTTGCACTTGACGAGGGTTTCGTCGTTCTTCTTAGGTATAGTCACGAAGGCCGGGCCTTCGTTCTCGCTAATAGCTTAAGCCTAGAGCTCGGCTATTAATTCGTTCTAGGTCAGGGTATCGATTCGGGTAACGTAGCGTACATAGAGGTCGTGGTAAGTCGAAGCTATACCTTTTAGCGTAAGCTAGGTGTAGGCTTTGTTAGTTATCTTGAAGTCTAAGGTCTTAAGGCGCTCCTTGAGATAGTTAATCCGGGTCTAGAAAGCAGGGAGGGAGTCGAAGTTATTGTAGCGAGTAGTGACGAGTTTATAGTGTATCTTAACGAACGCGTTAACAGTGCTTCTCTTAAAGTACTAGACAAGCTTGTCGAAAGTCTTCTTCGAGTTACTTTCTTTAGTAGACTATCTAAGGCTACGTAGGGCGTTCTAGATAGTATACCTAGGAACAGTAGCTTAGATATAGTCGTTAACGTCCAGGCAGTTGTTTATCTAGGTATAGCGAGTAGTAGCTTCTTTAGGTTCTAGGATAGTACTAAGTAGGTACTTATCGAGGTTGTAGCGAGAGAGTATTTAGGTTAGCTTCTCGCGCTACGAATTAAGGTCTTCGGTCTTAGTAAGCTTCTTAATAAGGGGAATCTTCTAGGTAGAGGCTGCTTGCTATTGGCTCTAGAGCAATGTAATTTGCTCTTGCTAAACCTTTAGTAACTTAGTTAAAGTCACGAGGGTAGTAGTAAGATCAGCTATCTTATAGCAATTCGGGTCGGTCAGATCGGGTTAGGTTAGGTATGAAAATCGTGGATTTTAGGGTAGTTAAATCAGTCGCCTAGAAGCTAGAGAATTAGGTCGGGTCAGGTGAAAATCGTAGAATCCAGGGTAGTTAAATTAGTTGCCTAGAAGCTAGAGATTCAGTTAGGTCGGTTCAGGTGAAAATCGTGGAATCTAGGGCAGTTAAATCAGTCGCCTAGAAGCTAGTGAAATTCGGGTTGGTTCAGGTGTGAAAATCGTGGATTTTGGGGCAGTTAAATCAGTCGCCTAGAAAGCTAACGAAATTCGGGTTAGTAAAACTCAAGCAGTAGAAGCAAGAGGGCGTATAACCTGTGGGACGGCAGGAAGCAGGAAAACTGGTGACATTTGTGGTGGTGGGTGTAGGAGGAGGAAGCAAGCCAAAGTGGGCTATGTGGAAGGCAAAGGTAGGTAGTAGGGCAGACCCACCTACCACAGAACTCCATTCCTGCGCCTCTCATGCCCCTCATATTGTGGTCGGGCAGGATATGTTGGTCGGCCCGTGCTATCTCGATTCACGGCCCGAGTCTCCACTATAGTAGGGAACCGATCGCCTCTTGTATTAGTCAACACCTCTTTCTTCATATATTAAGTATATATATTATTATTTGTACTCCGATATGCCTTATAGCGCGCCGGTCCTGCTACTACTTTATTTATAAAGGAAACTATACCCTATACTAGGGCTAGATGAAAACCCCTGTCTATTAAGTATATATATTATTTTTATTATGTATTTATACCTTAATATGCCTTACGGCGCGCCGGTCCTGCTACTAGTTTATATATAAAGGAAACTATACCCCCTGAATAGGGGGCCGGGTAAAAACCCCTACCTACGCTTCTGCTTTAGCGCTTTGAATCTATTATACTACGTGTAAAAGATAGCCCCTATCTCCCTTAGCGGCTCGGTTCGGCACTTCCTATACCCTCTCCGCTACTCTTAGCTGCTTTTATAGCCTTCGTAGCTTCTAGTTATAGCCTACAAGCAACGCTATACTCCGTTAGGCGCCCTAAATCTATTAGCTAGCTAATAACTACCTTTACTAAGCTCTTATATAGCTGTATAGCTTGCTATAAGACAAGCTATAGATCCTATTGTAACTATATTTGTAATTCTTCCTAGGTTCTATACTTTTGTAGATCTTTATACTATACTACTAGGTACTTGATCGTTTCTTTGCCTTTGCTACACTTATAGTATAGTGTAGTAATCTCTAGGACGTTTACCCTATTTAGGTACTCCTAGAGGCTAATATCCCCACTACGCGCCTAGGCGAGCAGCGAGCTCTAAGACTTACTTAGACCCTTATATCTCTTAAGGGCAAGGTCTATAAATAGTTATATTAGGGGGTCCTTGTCTACTAAGCGGTATATAGGTCTTCTTGCTCTTGTTATAAGCGTAGCGTACCCCTCCTAGGCTACTATCTTACGCTCCTACTAGGTAAGTTCTACTACTCTATTTGTATTAAGGGTCTTATTCTTTAGCTTCTCTATCTTCTACTTTTACTTAGCCTACTTGTTCGCTATAGCTACTACTTTCTTAACTACTATTAGCCTCTATAGGCCTAGCCTAGGCTTCCTCCCTTACGTCCTCTCGCTCCTCTTCTAGAACCTCCTAAATAGCTTAGTATATACTTCCTAGATTAAGCTCGCTACTATAACTAAGGGGCGCTCTAGTCCCTCCTCTAACTAGAGGAGTAGTTTATATATCCTAGCTTCGAAGTTAGCTAGCTACTTGTTTAGGTAGAGGTCTACTAGTAGGACCTAGGCCTCTATCTCTAGGTACCTAATTAGTATAGTTCTATAGCCTCCTGCTACTACG
>MU853404.1:835013-903089 GCA_033297235.1 Trichocladium antarcticum
TTGGTTTAGCACTTCCTATACCCTCTCCGCTGCTCTTAGACGCTTTTACGGCCTTTGTAGCTTCTAGTTACAGCCTACAAGCTACGCTATACTCCGTTAGGCGCCCCGAATCTATTAACTAGCTAATAACTACCTTTACTAAGCTCTTATATAGCTATATAGCTCGTTATAAAACGAGCTATAGATCCTGTTGTAACTATAATTATAACTCTTCCTAGGTTCTATACTTCGGTAGATCTTTATACTATACTACTAGGTATTCGATCGTTTCTTTGCCCTTGCTACACTTATAGTATAGCGTAGTAATCTCTATATCACAGGTCTGAACCGTGACATGGTTCATAGGTACAGTTACGTGTTCGGTCTAGCAGATCGAACAACGTTCTATCTTTTAAGATGGTATTACGTAGTGGTTAACTGTACCCACTGCCGTAACAGTTCGTTCGATCTTCACCCAAGGGCCCGCGTTCAATTCGTAGTTCGGTCGGTGTTGACTGTAGGTATAAGAAAGATACTAGATACGGATATACGACGAATGCGCGATTAAAAAGAAAGTAGGCCTAAGGGGAAAAGACGAGCGAGTCTTTTCGGTAGGGCTATAGAACTAGGGCAATGCCCTAGAGACCTTGCAAACGGTACGGAAGGTACCTTGCTATAGCGCGATGTTTGACGGAAGGTAGTGTTACGGGTCTGAACCGTAACATGGTTCATAGGTATAGTTACGTGTTCGGTCTAGCAGATCGAACAACGTTCTATCTTTTGAGATGGTGTTATATAGTGGTTAACTGTGCCTACTGCTATAACACTCTAGGACGTTCACCCTGTTTAGGTACTCCTAGAGGCTAATGTCCCTACTACGCGCCTAGGCGAGCAGGGAGCTCTAAGCCTTGCTTAGACCCTTGTGTCTCTTAAGGGCGAGGTCTATAAATAGTTATATCAGGGGGTCCTTGTCTACTAAGCGGTACGTAGGTCTTCTTGCTCTCGTTACAAGCGTAGCGCGCCCCTCCTAGGCCGCTATCTTGCGCTCCTGCTAGGCGAGTTCCACTACTCTATCCGTGTCAAGGGTCTTGTTCTTTGGCTTCCCTGGATTAGTTTATACTTCTACACTACGAACGCTATTCCCTACGTTCCTACCTACTTTAGGTAGGTTCCTTACGCTTGCTCGAGTTAGCGAACGTTTACCTTAGCTAACTTTCTAAATACTAGTAGGTTTGTGTTGTTAGCAAAGCCTGCTATACTAAGGTGCAGGTACTCTCTCCTTAGGTCCTTATATAGTAATATAATATATAAGAGAAAGAGGATAGGTAATAGGGGGGACCCCTAGGGCACCCCTACTATAACTAGGATATTGTCTATTACTTTCCTATTAAAGTAGAGGATTATAACCCTATCTATTAGCTATTCCTATACCTAGAGTACTATCTACTTTAGGTAGCTAAGCTCCTAGAGTATAGCTAGTAGCCTAACGTAGTTAACTATATCGAAGGCTCCTATATTATCTAGCTATAGGAGGGATACTAAGGCGCCTTAGTGCTATACCTCCTAGACCTAGGCTATAACTAGTCGGACCGCTAGCTTAGTTAACCTACTTACCTAGTTGCCTATCTACTTAGTAGGGAGTAGCCTATAGACCTCCGCCGCTACTATAATCCTTCTTGCTACTACTACCTTAATTACTTTCCCTATAGTTAGGAGTAGAGTAATAGGGTAGTAACCTCCTAGGGTATAGTATATACTAGGTGTCTTTCCTAGCTTCTATAGGACTACTGTCTTAGCTCTTTTAAATGTAGCTAGGAACTACGCTAGCTATAGGCACCTTGTAGTTAGGGCTATAAGGATCTAGCTTAACGGTTAGCTATATACTTTTAGGAATCCTATTAGGAGTATATCCTCCCCTAGGGCCTTCTATAGGCTCGCTTTATCCTATACCGCTTCTATCGCTAGGAAGCTTACAAGCTCCTAGACCTTAAACCCCTGTTCCTACTTCTCCTTAAGGTCTAGGTCCTAGATATCGCTAAGGTCTACCCCTAGGCTTAGGAAGAACTTCTTCGCAAGCGCTTCTACCTTATTCTAGTACGTCGTTAGATCTAGGCTACTATCTAGGCCCTTTAGGGCTAGGAGTTTCGGCGGCTTAGGGGGAGGAAGCTCCTAAGCCTTGCCTATCGCTTAAGCTACTATAGGGTCTCCTCTCTAGCTTCCTCGATCGTCTTCCTCTAGGAGCGCCTCTTTTCCTCCGCTATTTCTATTACTAGCTCTCTTTACTTCTTATTAAGCTTCTCCTTATAGAACTATATAAAGGTCCTCCGGAGCTCCCTCTCCGCCTCCTTCGCCGCCTTTAACGTCTCCTCTACCTTACCTATCTACTATAGGGAGCTCCTCTCCCTTAACTCCTTCCTCCTAGGGGCTATCGCGTAGGCGATAGCTATTAGCTCTATAGCTAGCTCTTCGAACACCTTCTCTAGCCCCTTTCTTATCTTAATCCTTGCCTTTAGTCCCTCCGGTCCTCCGTCGTCAAGCTATATCCTTAGTAGTAGGTACGCTACCTCCGCCTTTATTAGCTTCTCTAAGACCTTCTTCTAGTTCTACCCTTCTAGCGCCTTCCCCTTTAGGAATAGGCTATTAAGCTTTACTTTAAGCACCTATAAGTAGTAGTCCGACCCTCCCCTAATCTTCTTTCCTAAATACGTTATCGTTAGGTCTATTATAGCCTAGATATAGTCGATCGTTAATGTCTTACCCCTTTGCTCTCCTATAGGGGTTCTTATAACTATACCCTATAGGGTTTATAGGC
The DNA here is from genome assembly GCA_033297235.1 of Trichocladium antarcticum. Taxonomy (NCBI): domain Eukaryota; kingdom Fungi; phylum Ascomycota; class Sordariomycetes; order Sordariales; family Chaetomiaceae; genus Trichocladium; species Trichocladium antarcticum. The sequence continues at coordinate 837,805 of MU853404.1, forward strand.
TTAGGTCCTACTTATAAGCTAACTTAAGGAGCTCCTTAGACTTCCTCTTATATCACCCAAACTTATCCTAGACTAGGTTATAAAGATTAAAGTCTCCCGCTAGGATTATAGCGTAGGCTAGGCCCTAATAGGCTAGGAGGCTCTTTAGGATAGTCTTATCTACTATATAGTTATTATATACTAACTAGAGCTCTAGACCCCTTCTCCCTAGCTCTAGGAACTATACTTTATACTACTACGCTCTTACCTTATATTCCTACTATCTAATGTTAAACTTCTTATATATATATATCGCCGCTTTTCCCTATTATATATAGACTAGGTAGTACTATAAGCTCTAGGGGCAGTGGGCTACCCCCTGCTTGCTAAGCTATAGTTCCTAGACCGCGATTATATCGAACTCCGCCTCCTCTAGTAGAATCTCTATATTCTACTTCATGCCTTTAGTATTCTAGAGCATAGTTTTAAAAATTATCCTCCCTACTAGATATACCTTTGTCCTCCGGCTTGTTTTAGGTTAGGGGGATAGTTACAGCTACTAGTAGGCCCTAGGGCTAGGTATTCTATATACTTAGGACACTAGTAGCCTATATATTAGGTACTTCCTAGGCGCTTAGGGGTTCCGCCTAGGATCCTTAGGATCCCTGGCGCTATAGCTACCGTAGCGGCGGTCCTGACGTAAATAGGGCTATAGCTAGGCTAAACTATAGTTAGCTCTACGATATATCCTTGCTTACTATAGTAGGGCGGCCTTTTAGTATTAGGAACCTAGGTCTCTTCGCTCTAACTCTCTAGTACCCCTCCCTATCCTCTTCCTCTACGCCTTAGCGTATAAACGCGAATAGTAGCTTCGTAGGCTCTGGTCTAGTAAGTTCGAATGTTCTAGGCCTATACTAGTACGCTTCCTTAGCCCCTTCCTATACTCTTACCCTCTCCCTATACTCCTTCGACTACTTAGTATACTTTCTACTATACGCTAGGCACCTTAGCGGGAGGTAGCCCTTGTAGGTAAGGTACTAGGCCTTTCCTTCCTTTCCTCCTACTCCGTAGGCCCTTACCCTATATCTTCTATATAGGGGTTCCTTCGGGTAGTACCTCTAGATATATCCCTACTTCTAGTACTTAAAGTACTACTTTAGCTCGAGCACTACCTAGTATAGTTTACAATCTAGTATTTAGGCGTCCTAGATACCTCTAAAGTCGCACGCTACTCTCGCCTTGTCTTAGCTCTTAAAGGTTACTAGTACCGTCGCTCTTATAAGCTCTAGCTTACTAGGGATCCTAAACTTAACTATGTTTACCGTACGGAAATCTAGTCCCTAGGCGAACTCCGCTTCGGTAACTCCCTAGATCTCTAACCTTATTAGGCCCTTTAGGAGTACTACGAAGGTTCTATAGGCTTCCTTCGCCTACTCCCCGAACGTTTAGTAGATCTACTAGTTATTCTTAGTATACTATTCCTTCGCTACTTTATCCCTAAAGGTAATAATAGTATCCCCGCTAAGGAGCTTCCTTATAGCGACTGCTCCCTTCTATATAGACTAGTTGTTAATCGCCTAGATAATCTCTAGGGGGGTTCTCTTTATAAGGTTAGGGGGGAGTGGTGTAATTAGAGTATGTTACACCTAGAAGCCGCAAGGCTGTCGGTTCGAATCCAGCCTCCCTTACCCTCTTTTCGGTTTTTTAGGATTAGTCCCCTGTAAATTCCAACGAGAGTTACACTAACTAAAGAAGGAAAACCCAAGGAATAGCCGTCGTCTCGGAGACTAGGATCTAGGCCCCTACATCATACACCGATTGGCAAGAACCCTATGTTACTCGCTATAGGATAAAAACAATCTAGCCGTAGTAGCTAGGGACTGGTAAACTACCTAGGGTAGAAGCTGAACTACCTAATAAAATACTACTAGGGGCCCCCCCTAGACGAAACTGGACTTGAACGAAGAGCGGAAGAAGGAGGAGATTGTTAGCTACCCTAGAACCAATCATATCTAACAAAGGAGGCAGGTAGGGTTGGAGAAAGCTAGGGCATTATATAGTATAAAGGAAATAGAAGCGGGGAGATTAAATCGAAGAGTAGAGGTTTTCATCCGGCCTAGCGAGGGTACGGTTTCCTATACTAAACAAACCAGTAGAAGGACCGGCGTGCCGTAAGGCATATCGGTGTACGAATAAATAATTTATAAGGTTAGCCGGTAGGCCGTTACCTCGGATAAGGATTTCCTTAGCGATCCTTTAGGGGATCGCCTTTATAGGTTACGCTTAGGGCGCTAGGGCTCCTGCTACAATCGTTACCTAGGAGCGGTTAGGACCCTATCCTATACTCGTAGTAGCTAGGGCGCTTGTAAGCGCAGCTTGTACTTCCTCGGTAACGATCTTCCTTATAGTTATATAGTTAAGGCCTTCCGGGCCTCCTTTAGCGCTCTATAGCTAGTTAATAGCGCTCTATACCTAAGCTAGGATCTCTCTCGCTACTCCCTAGGTGTAACGGTTGTATACAACAAGGTTACACAATAGTGCAACCTTCGTAGGAGCTCGCGAGGGCTGAAGGCTCTGCGCGGCAAGCTCCACCTAGTGTAGAGCCACGCTCCTCTAGCTACAGGGTGCTCAGCCAACTATATAGCATAGCATATAATATGGCATATGATATAGGCTATGCCTGTAACACTACCCTCCCTCTCTAAACAAGCCCCCTATATAAAAATAGCCCCCTATCCTAGGTGCTCGTATCTGGAGTTAGAGTTATCTTAGCGCCTACCCTAGCGCTACGCCTTCCTTCTCCGCGTCTACGATAGCGGGCCTAGAAGCTTAGGGTACGTATTATAGAACTCCTAGATAGCGTTATTACAGCCGCGTAGATCCGTTATAGGTTACTAAGTTAGGTTGTTATAACCTTCCTACTTGACTTAGTACTACTAGCGACCGTTCGCCGCCTTGCCGAACCCTACGATCCTCTCGAACCTCTACTCTACTACGTCTTCGCCTTCGTTAGTCCATATAATTATATACCTATAGTTAGCGCTTATATCGTCGTTAACCCTCTTTTAGCCGGCTAGCCCCTACCCTAGGTAGCGCCTTACTCTTAAGACGTAGAACGTAGGGAAGATCGTCATATTCGCTAGGAGCTTTAGAGTTACTATATATAACGAGGCCTTCGTAACCTCGAACAGGCCCTCCTACCGCGGTACGAGCTTTACAGTCGGCCTACTAGTCTTATAGTTCTATATATCGAGCATCGCCCTATCGCTAACGTAGTACTATAGCGTATCCTCCCTATAGCGGTTCGCGTTCTGTTCGTAGCGGTCCTATAACTGCTTTACTAGCGCTATAACCTTCCCGAGGATCGCCCTAAAGCGGTCCGCGAGCTTAGATACCTAGAAAAACTCCTGCTTCTACTACTCTAAGATATTCAGTAGGTATAGCTTCGACGGCTCTACGCCTATCCTAGAGTTAAAGCCGTAATTCGCGAAGAACAGTAATACGCCTATCGTCTTAGAGATTATATTGTTCCCTACAAACTCCGCTAGGGGGAGCTAGTTAACCTAGTTATCCTACGCCTAGTCGATATATAGCTATAGGTACTGCTCTAGTTCTACGTTAATCCGCTCCGTCTAGCCGTTCGTCTAGGGGTAGAACGCTAATAAGGGTTTTAGGGTAATTGTAAGGCGCGCTAACAGCGCCTTCTAGAACCCTAAAACGAACTATATACCTCTATCCGATATAATCGTCTCTAGTACGCTATAAAGTAAGTATATACGTTTAATAAACTAGTTAGCTAGCTCGTTAGCCTCTAGTATCGCTATTGTAATAAAGTAGCGTATCTTTATAAGCTAGTTAACTACTACTACTACGTGCCTAAACTCCTACCCCCTCTGTTTATATAGCGGGAGTAGCGTAATATAGTCTACTAATATATCTTACTATAGCGCTAATAGTAGCGGGAGTAGCTTAAGGAACCTTATAGGCTTCGAGCAGGGGTTCTTCGTCTTAAAGCATAGCGTATAGGCTCCTACGAACGTCCTTACTAATACGCTTATCCCTAGCTACTAGTAGACCCTATTTATTAGGTCAAGCGTCTTTGTCCTCCCTAGGTACTTGCTAGGCCCTAACGCGTATATCCGGTAAATAAGCTACAAATAGAGCTCCGTATCGCCCGGGTTGATTATTAGCCTACTATAGTAGAACGCCCTGCCCGAGACTAACTTACACTTGGCGAACGGCACTCTTAGCTCCCACTTAATCTTGCTTAGCTAGGTATATACCTCCTAGTTGCTAAGCGCCTCTACTATGTCTACTATAAACGGCAAGGTCGTATAGCTCTCCGTAATAAGGTCGTTAGCGTAGCGCGAAACGTTAAGGCTAAAGAGCTCTAGTATCTCGCCTAGTAGCTCAGCGTTGTATTTGCTACTAAAGGTCTCTAGGTCGAACTTGCTTAGGTCGATTAGGGGGCGCCGCCTATTCTATAGCCTATTATCTTTAATATCTTTTAGTATAAACTCTAGCTTCCTACTAAGCGCGTTAGGGCGGCCGTTTACTGTACCTAGGCGGTAGATAATCTGGAAGTCAAAGCACGATAAGAACTCCAACTAGCGTATATAGCGTAGCGATAGCTGCTTCGTTATACCGAAGGTCTATAGGTTCTTATAATCTGTAATAATATCGAACCTCTTAGCTATACCTTCGAGCTTAGGGCGCTATTCCTCAAGCGCTTTAACGATTGTAAGGAGCTCCTTATTATAGATATTATAGTTATACTTAGCCGCGGTATACTTCGCTAAGAAGTAAGTAACCGGATATAACTTGCCGTTATCCCCCTCCTATAGTAGCGCTCTACCCGCCGACTAGTCTAACGCATTAACTTCTACTACCGCTTGCTTCTCCTAGTTATATATCCGTAGTACTAGTGCTATAATAAAGCATACCTTTAGGCGCTAGAAAGCCGCCTTGTACTACTTGGACTACTCCTAGTCTACTGTCTTCTTCGTAAGCTCGTATAGCGGCTGTACGTAGCTCGAAAAACCTTGTATAAATCGGCAGTAGAAGTTCGCGAACCCTAAGAACCGCTAGAGGTACCTCCTTGTCTCTAGAGCCTCCTAATTACGTACCGCTTCGACCTTATCTAGGTCTATCTCAATACCCCCAGACGTAATAATAAGCCCTAAGTACTTCGTCCGCTTCGCGTCGATAAAGCTATAGAACCTTGCTAGGAGTATTGACTTCGCGTACTCTAGTATACTCTCTTAACTTAGTAGGTCCTTAAAAAACTACTTAGGTAGAACTAGTATATAGTCTCTCTTCTTAGCCTCTACTACTCTCTCTAGCTTACCTATTATAGTCTATATAACTACTATACCCTTCTATTAGTATTCCGCTAGGAAGCTCGCTCCGTTTAGGATCTTCGCGTGTCACAGGCACAGCCTGTGTCATGTGCCATATCATGTGCCATGCTATGTAGTTGGCTGAGCACCCTGTAGCTAGAGGAGCGTAGCTCTATACTAGGTGGAGCTCGCTGCGTAGAGCCTTTAGCCCTCGCGAGCTCCTACGAAGGTTGCACTGTTATATAACCTTGTTATATACGACCGTTATAGTAGGTTGTACCTTCAACTCGCGCGCGTAGCTAGTTAGACCGTTAGAGGCAGATCGAACACCTTAGACTAGCTAGAACGCTTCTTTTTCCAACGTACTAGACTTTGTTTAACCTCGACCACGTAGTACAAGTTAAAACGAGCACCCTACCCCTATTCACAGTCCGACGTACAGGACATCCGATATATAGGACTACCCCCTATAGAACTACCCTAACAAACTAGAATAATAGATAGGGTAGAAGATAGCAATAATATACTAATATAGGCGCTAGAGTAAGCTAGCCCGTTACGTGCCGCTATTATACGTAAGTAGCTGAGAGCCGCGCTAGTGGAGTAGAAGGCGACACTCGCTACGCTCGCTAATACCTAGGCGATAGCTAACAACGCGGTTACTAAGGGCAAGGCGCTCTACGAATAGCTCGAGGCGTAGAAGTATACGAACGCGGTAATCTCGAAGATGCTTAAGGAGCAGAGACTAATGACCCTATAGGCGCTCGAGGCGATAAGCGCTGCGCTAGCTAGAAGCGGCAGAGGTAGTAGCTAGCTATTATACTAGCCTTGTAACAAGGACGACTTAGCCGCAATGTCCCTCCCCTACCTAATACCGTTTATAGGGGAGGAGAAGGATACTATTAAGCGGACTACCCTATTTAACGACTAGTTAGATAAGGTCTAAGGGCGCTAGAGAATACGCCCTTGCGAGTTCTCGACTAAGCGTACGAAGATCCTATACGCTAAGGCGATACTCGGTAGTAACGTAAGCCGCGCGGTTAAGTCGAAGCTCTAGACGATTAAGAACTACCTAAACGATAATAGGCGCTAGTACTAGAAGACTAGGACTAAGTTCCTAAATAACCTCGAGAAGCGGTATACGACCTATAACGTCGCTACGGCGGCTACGAACTAGCTCTATATACTTATCTAGGAGAACAAGTTCGCGAACTTTAACGACTTCCTAACGGAGTTCTTAAACCTAGCTAATACCGCTAATATCGAGAGTATAACGTAGGTCCGTATATTTAGAGAACAGATCTTAGCCCGCCTCTTGGCTACGTTTACGTTGTAGGTTAGGCTACTAGCGTCGGACGACTTCGACGCGTAGGCTAAGATAGCCTAGACCCTATCTACAAACTTAGATACAGAGGACTTTAGGAAGAAGATCCGCAGCGGTAACGGCGCGCTTGCTATATATTACGGCAGCGGTAGCGGGGGTACTAGGAGAGCCTGGGATCCCGACGCTATAGAGATTGACGCCGTTACCCTAGCCGCGCTTACACCGTAAGAAAAGGAGCGCTATAGGGCTAGCGGCCTATACTTTAAGTACGGCGCTAGCGACTACATCTCAAGGTATTACTAGGCCGGCCGAGGAGGCCGTAGTAGCCGCGGCGGCTAGCCGTAGCGCGGAGGCGCGTAGGGCTACGGCGGTACGTAGGGCTATAGCGGGGTATAGGGCTATAGCGGCGCGCAAGGCTATAGCAGGGCGTAGGGCTACGGCGGAGCGTAGGGCTACGGCGGAGCGTAGGGCTACGGCGGAGCGTAGGGCTATAGCGGAGCGTAGGGCTACGGCGGCGCGTAGAGATGGCAGTAGCCTTAGGGATAGTAGTAGCCTACTTAGTAAGGCTTCGGTCAAGCCCCCTCTAGGGGCCTTCTAGCTTGCGGCGGCGTAAGCGGCTGCGCTAGGGCCTATTAGAGGGGTCGAGGCGGGCTCGCTGTACGTTTTACAGACGCCCCCGACTAGAGCGGTTTTATCGTTAGGGAGGTAGATAAGTAGGAGGACTATAGCGCTTACTAGAGTATAGAGCAACCCCCTAGTTTCGGCTTTTTATATAACAACTAGGGAAACGAGGAGCTCCTATAAACTATCGCTTATAGGAGGGGTACCGCTAGCCGTAGGAAGGATAGGGAGATAGTTTAGTTATTAGTGCTATAGGTAGTAGCGCTAAATCTATTCTCTTATTATCGTACCTAGCAGTTAGTAGGTACAATATAGAGTATATAGCACTTGTAGACTTGGGTTATATAGGTCTAGCGTTCGTGGATTTTAGCTTTATAGTTACAAATAGGCTACTACTAGAGAAGCTAGCGGTATAGCGGCTGCTATTTCTAGCTAATAGAGGGTTCTTACGCTAGATCGAGCACTTAGTAGCGCTTACGCTAGTCGTTAGCGACTACTAGGAGACCCTAGTGTACTTCGTTACGACGCTTATAAAGGAGACCCTAGTGATCTTAGGCCTCCTATAGCTATAGAAGCATAACCTACGAATTAACTAGGAGACCCTATAGCTCGAATTTATAGAGCACTGCCGTAGGAGGTACCTACTAGAGTACATTAGGAGCTAGGTCGCTCGGCAAGTAGGCTAGCTAGAGGTACCCCTACCCCCTAGGAACAGCAAGCGGTACTACGTAATAGTAGAGGATATACCTAAAGACAACAACTATAGTACCTCTAGTAACGACGACGAGGTCGCTATTACTATAAGCAAGCTCTCTAACTACAAGAGAGCTAGGCGGTCTAATAGGCGGAGACGGGCCTATAGACGGTAGAGATCTATATTCTAGGGAGGCGCGTAGGCCGACCTGTAAGGGACGCTCGTACCGCTAGGAGCGATAGGCGTACCGGTCGAAGCGCCGCCCCTTACATTACTAAGGCTGGTAGAGGCAGTAGCTAGCGCTAGGAGACTACCCCCTAGACCCTATTCCCCCCCCTATACCCTACCCCCGCTTAGTTAAGTACGGGGGAAGATCCGCTAGGATAACGCGAAGATCCTAAACGGAGCGAGCTTCCTAGCAATATACCAATAGAAGGGCATAGTAGTTATACAGACTACAATAGGCAAGCTAGAAAGAGCAGTAGAAGCTAAGAAGAGAGACTATATACTAGTTCTACCTAAGTAGTTTTTTAAGGACCTACTAAGTCGAGAGAGTATACTAGAGTACGTGAAGTCGATACTCCTAGCGAGGTTCTATAGCTTTATCGACGCGCTTGCTAAAGGGGATAAGAAGCTTAATAAGATTATAGAGGAGGATTCTAAGAAGTTCTTTAATAAGGCGGATAGACTAGCGCCTACTTTAGATAAGATTAAGGCGCGCCTACTAAAGGAATACTAAGACCTAGTAGCTACCTTCGTCCTATAGGACGCTAATATCCTACCTCCCTACTATACGTATAACTATAGGATCGAGCTGCTCCTAGGGAGCGTAGTCCTGTACTTAAGGAATCGCCCGATATTACTAATAGAGCTACACGTACTAAAGCGCTAGCTCGACGATAACCTTACAAAGGGGTTTATCTAGCCCTTACGCTCAAGCGCCTCGTTGCCTATCCTTATAGCCTAGAAGCTAGGCGGAGGTATTAGGATCTGCGTCAACTACTATAGTATTAATAACGCGACGCTAAAGAGCTAGTACCCTATCCTACTAATCTAGGAGACCCTAGACTCTATCTATAAGGCAAAGATCTTCACGAAGCTTAATATAATCGTAGCGTTTAACTAAGTGTACGTAGCGCCGGGCTACAAGTAGCTTATAGCGTTCATCACAAGATTCAGCCTATATAAGACGCTAGTTACGCCGTTCGGCCTATAGGGCGTACCCGCTACCTTCTAGCATTATATGAACGATATCCTCTACGACGCTCTAGATAACTACGTAACGGCGTACCTAGACAATATCCTAGTCTACTCTAGTACACTCGAGGAGTATATTAAGTAAGTTAGGGAGGTACTAAAGCGTATAATCGATATAGGCTTATAGGTAGATATTAACAAGTGCGAATTCTATATAAAGCGGACGAAGTACCTAGGGCTTATTATTACGCCTAGGGGTATTAAGATAGACCTAGATAAGGTCGAAGCGGTACGTAATTAGGAGGCTCTAGAGACAAGGAGGTACCTCTAGCGGTTCTTAGGGTTCGTGAACTTCTACTACCGATTTATACAAGGTTTTTCGAGCTATATACAGCTGCTATACAAGCTTACAAAGAAGATAGTAGACTAGGAGTGGTCCGAGTAGTACAAGGCGGCTTTCTAGCGCCTAAAGGTATGCTTTATTATAGTACTAGCACTATAGATATATAACTAGGAAAAGCAAGCAGTAGTAGAAGTCGATACGTCAGACTAGTCGGCAGGTAGAGCGCTACTATAGGAGGGGGATAATAGCAAGTTATATCTAGTTACTTACTTCTTAGCGAAGTACACTATAGCCGAGTGTAACTATAACATCTATAATAAGGAGCTCCTTACGATCGTTAAAGCGCTCGAGGAATAGCGCCCCGAGCTCGAAGGTATAGCTAAAAGGTTCGATATTATTACAGATTATAAGAACCTATAGACCTTTAGTATAACGAAGCAGCTATCGCTACGCTATATACGCTAGTCGGAGTTCTTATTGCGCTTTAACTTCTAGATTATCTACTATCTAGGCACGGCAAACAGCCGCCCTAACGCGCTTAGTAGGAAGCTAGAGTTTATACTAAAAGATATTAAAGATAATAGGCTATAGAATAGACGGCGCCCCCTGATCGACCCGAGCAAGTTCGACCTAGAGACCTTTAGTAGCAAATATAACGCTAAGCTACTAGGCGAGATACTAGAGCTCTTTAGCCTTAACGTTTCGCGCTATGCTAACGACCTTATTACGGAAAGCTACGTAACCTCGCTGTTTATAGTAGACGTAGTAGAGGCGCTTAGCGACTAGGAGGTACGCGCCTAGCTAAGTAAGATCAAGCAGGAGCTAAGAGTGCCATTCGCTAAGTATAAGTTAGTCTTAGGTAGGGCGTTCTACTACGGTAGGCTAATAATCGACCTAGGCAATACGGAGCTCTATTTGTAGCTTATCTACTAGATATACGCGTTAGGGCCTAGCAGGTACCTAGGGAGGACGAAGACGCTCGACCTAATGAACAGGGTCTACTAGTAGCTAGGGATAAGCGTATTAGTAAGGACATTCGTAGGAGCCTATATACTATACTTTAAGACGAAGAACCCCTACTCGAAGCCCGTAGGGTTCCTTAAGCTACTCCTGCTACTATTAGCGCTATAGTAAGATATATTAGTAGACTATATTACACTGTTCCTACTATATAAACAGAGGGGGTAGGAGTTTAGGTATATAGTAGTAGTAGTTAACCGGCTTATAAAGATACGCTACTTTATTACAATAGCGACATTAGAGGCTGACGAGCTAGCTAACTAGTTTATCGAGCGCGTATACTTGCTCTATAGTATACTAGAGACGATCGTGTTAGACAGAGGTACATAGTTCGTTTTAGGGTTCTAGAGGGCGCTGTCAGCGCGCCTTGCGATTACCCTAAAACCCTTATTAGCGTTCTACCCCTAGATAAACGGCCAGACAGAGCGGATTAACGCGGAACTAGAGCAGTACCTATAGCTATATATCGACTAGGCGTAGGATAACTAGGTTAACTAGCTCCCCCTAGTAGAGTTTATAGGGAACAATATAATCTCCAAGACGATAGGCGTATTACTGTTCTTCGCGAATTACAGCTTTAACCCTAGGATAGGCGTAGAGCCGTCGAAGCTGTACCTACCGAATATCTTAGAGTAGTAGAAGCAGGAGTTCTTCTAGGTATCTAAGCTTATAGACCGCTTTAAGGCGATCCTCGGGAAGGTTACGGCGCTAGTAAAGCAGTTACAGGACTACTACAAACAGAACGCAAACCGCTATAGGGAGGATATACTATAGTACCGCGTTAGCAATAGGGTAATGCTTAATATATAGAACTATAAGACTAGTAGGCTAACCGTAAAGCTCGCGCTATAGTAGGAGGGCCCGTTCGAGGTTACGAAGGCCTTGTTACACGTAGTAACTCTAAAGCTCCTAGCGAATATAACGATCTTCCCTACGTTCTACGTCTCGAAAGTAAAGCGCTACCTAGGGTAGGGGCTAGCTAGCTAAGAGAAGGTTAACGACGATGTAAGCGCTAACCGCAGGCGCGTAGTTATACGGACTAACAAAGGCGAAGACGTAGTAGAGTAAAGGTTCGAGAGGATCGTAGGGTTCGGCAAGGCGGCGAACAGTCGCTAGTAGTACTAAGTTAAGTAGGAAGGTTACAATAACCTGACTTAGCAACCTGTAACGGATCTACGTGGCTATAATAACGCTATCTAGGAGTTCTACAATACGTACCCCGAGCTTCCGGGCCCGCTATCGTAGACGCGGAGAAGGAAGGCGTAGCGCTAGGGTAGGCGCTAAGGTAACTCTGACTCTAGATACGAGCACCCGGGATAGGGGGCTATTTTTATATAGGGGGCTTGTTTGGAGAGGGAGGGTAGTGTTACAGGCACAGCCTATATTATATACTATATTATATGCTATACTATATAGTTGGCTAAGCACCCTGTAGCTAGAGGAGCGTAGCTCCACACTAGGTAGAGCTCGCCGCGCAGAGCCTTCAGCCCTCGCGAGCTCCTACGAAGGTTGCACTATTGTACAACCTTGTTGTATACGACTGTTACATTGTGTTATCCTAGCGGATCTTCCTCTATACTTAACTAAGCGGGGGTAGGGCGTAGGGGGGGGAACAGGGTCTAGGGAGTAGTCTCCTAGCGCTAGCTACTACCTCTACTAGCCTTAGTAATATAGGGGGCGGCGCTTCGACCGGTACGCCTATCGCTCCTAGTAGTACAAGCGTCCCCCGCGGGTCGGCCTACGCGCCTCCCTAGGACGCGGATCTCTGCCGTCTATAGGCCCGTCTCCGCCTATCGGACCGCCTAGCTCTCTCGTAGTTAGAGAGCTTGCTTGTAGCAATAGCGACCTTGTTGTCGTTACTAGAGGTACTATAGTCGTCGTCTTCGGGTACGTCCTCTACCGTTATATAGTACCGCTTACTATTCCTAGGGGGTAGAGGTACCCCTAGCTAGCCTACCTACCGAGCGACCTAGCTCCTAATATACTCTAGTAGGTACCTCCTACGGTAGTACTCCGTAAATTCAAGCTATAGGGTCTCCTAGTCGATCTATAGGTTATACTTCCGTAGCTATAGGAGGCCTAAGATCACTAGGGTCTCCTTTATAAGCGTTGTAACGAAGTATACTAGGGTCTCCTAGTAGTCGCTAATAACTAGCGTAAGCGCCGCTAAGTGCTCGATCTAGCGCGAGAACCCTCTATTAGCTAGAAATAGCAGCTACTATACCACTAGCCTCTCTAGTAGTAGCCTATTTGTAACTACAAAGCTAAAATCCACGAACGCCAGACCTATAAAACCTAAGTCTACAAGTGCTACGTACTCTATATTATACCTACTAACCGCTAGGTACAATAATAAGAGAATAGATTTAGCGCTACTACCTACGGTACTAATAACTAAACTATCTCCCTATCTCTCCTATAGCTAGCGGTACCCCTCCTATAAGCGACAGTTTATAGGAGCTCCTTGTTTCCCTAGTCGTTATATAAGAAGCCGAAACTAAGGGGTTGCTCTATACTCTAGTAAGCGCTATAGTCCTCCTGCTCGTCTACCTCCCTAACGATAAAACCGCTCTAGTTAGGGGCGTCCGCAAAACGTATAGCGATCCTGCCTTAACCCCTCTAATAGGCCCTAGCGTAGCCGCTTACGCCGCCGCGAGCTAGGAGGCCCCTAGAGGGGGCTTAACCAAAGCCTTACTAAGTAGGCTGCTACTATCCCTAAGGCTACTACTATCTCTACGCGCCGCCGTAGCCCTATACTCCGCCGTAGCCCTACGCTCCGCCGTAGCCCTGCGCCCTGCTATAGCCTTACACGCCGCTATAGCCCTGTACCTTGCTATAGCCCTACGCGCCGCTATAGCCCTACACGCCTCCGCGCTACAGCTAGCTGCTATAGCTACTATAGCCTCCTCGGCCAGCCTAGTAATACCTTAAGATATAGTCGCTAGCGCCGCACTTAAAGTATAGGCCGCTAGCCCTATAGCGCTCCTTTTCTTATAGTATAAGCGTAGCCAGGGTAATGGCGTCGATCTCTATAGCGTCGGGATCCTAGGCTCTCCTAGTACTCCCGCTACCGCTACTATAATATATAGCGAGCGTACTGTTACCGCTACGGATCTTCTTCCTAAAGTCCTTTATATCTAAGTTTATAGATAGGGTCTAGGCTATCTCGGCCTATACGTCGAAGTTATCCGACGCTAGTAGCCTAACCTATAACGTAAACGTAGCTAAAAGGTAGGCTAAGATCTATTCTCTAAATATATAGACCTACGTCGCGCTCTCGATATTAGTAGTGTTAGCTAGGTTCGAGAACCCTATTAGGAAGTTATTAAAGTTCGCGAACTTATTCTCCTAGACAAGTATATAGAGCTAGTTCGCGGCCGCTACAGTGACGTTATAGGTTATATACCGCTTCTCAAGGTCGTTTAAGAACTTAGTCCTAGTCTTCTAGTACTAGCGCCTATTATCGTTTAGGTAGTTCTTGATCGTCTAGAGCTTCGACTTAACCGCGCGGCTCGCGTTGCTACTAAGTATCGCCTTAGCGTATAGGATCTTCGTACGCTCGGTCGAGAACTCGCAAGGGCGTATTCTCTAGCGCCCCTAGACCTTATCTAACTAGTCGTCGAATAGGGTAGTCCGCTTAATAGTATCCTTCTCCTCCCCTATAAACGGTATCGGGTAAGGGAGGGACATTGTAGCTAGGTTATCCTTGTTACAAGGCTAGTATAATAGCTAGCTACTACCTCTACTACCTCTAGCTAGCATAGCGCTCGTTACCTTAAGCGCCTATAAGGTTATTAGTCTTTGCTCCTTAAGTATCTTCGAGATTACCGCGTTCGTATACTTCTACGCCTTGAGCTATTCGTAAAGCGCCTTGCCCTCGGTAACTACGTTGTTAGCTATTGCCTAGGTATTAGCGAGCGCAGCGAGTATCGCCTTCTACTCCGCTAGCGCGGCTCTTAGCTACTTACGTATAATAGCGGCATATAACAGGCTAGCTTGCTCTAGCGCCTATATTAGTATATTATTACTATCTTCTACCCTATCTATTATCCTAGTTCGTTAGGGTAGTTCTATAGAGGGTAGTCCTATATATTAGATATCCTATACATCAGACTATAAATAGAGGTAGAGTACTTGTTTTAACTTATACTATGTAGTTAAGGTTAAACAAAGTCCGGTACGTTGGAAAAAAGAAGCGTTCTAGCTAGTCTAAGGTGTTCGATCTGCCTCTAACGGTCTGACTAGCTACGCGCGCGAGTTAAAGGTACAACCTACTATAACGGTCGTATATAATAAGGTTGTATAACAGTGCAACCTTCGTAGGAGCTTGTAAGGGCTGAAGGCTCTACGCGGCGAGCTCTACCTAGTGTGGAGCTACGCTCCTCTAGCTACAGGGTGCTCAGCCAACCATATGGTATAGCACATGACATAGCACATGACACAGGCTGTGCCTGTGACACTAGGCAATGTTCTTCTTGTTTAGGTGTCACAGGCACAGCCTGTATCATGTGCCATATCAGGTGCTATGCTAAGACCGTGCACCTATCAATTGGTTAGCCTAGTAATCGATCAATTTGCCCTACACTAACACTCTATATCAATCAACCTTCCAAACCCCTATCATTAACCACTAGGTTAAAAATAGACTATTCTACTAGTATATCGTTAAGATTAAGGGTATTTGTAACCTATAGGGCTATTATTATCTTCCTAACTGCTTCCTTCGTCTTAATAACCTGCTTAATGCTTGCAAAACGGTCGTTAGGATCTATCTGGACCTTCTTCCTTCTAATAGGCCGTAACCTTTTAACCTTAGCTTCTAGCGTTTAGATCTTTTGCTTATATTGAACGATTTCGAGTATTTTAATATCTAAGCTCTTTGTAATCTTCGAAAAGGTTACCCGGGTAACAGGGTTAGCGCGGTAAAGTTGCTACAAATACCCAACTTACCCCCCTAGAAGTCTATAGACCTCCTAGCTTCGTTAGGGGGTCTAGATATTCCGAAAACCAGTCCTAGATAATAGAGGTTGTTAAATCGTAGGATCTAGCTACGTAGGTTAGCTTGTAAGCCGTTTTTTAGCCTCCTAGTTAGCCTTTAAAACTAAGCTGTTGCTTAGGGGCTTAGCTATATTGATTAGCTATAGACTAGTGGTTAACTAGCCTGCCTATATAACCTAACTAGTTCTAGCGATAGTCCTAGCTTAGTTATATACTATTAAGAAGTCCCGCTTAGTAAATAAAACTAGGCTATAGAGCAGAATAAGGTCCGCTAAGGCCTTCTAGTAGGCTGTTTTTAGGGGGCTAAAAAAGGAAAGATCTAATAGTTAGAGGACGTAGGAGGTATAGGGAGGTAAATAGACAATATAGATATTGTTAACGAAGCAATACTATATAAACTCGTTAGTAGTATAGCTACTATAGCTATTAACAATTAATAACCGCTTCTTGCTATAGGGGGGGAAAGGAATATAGATCTTAAGTAACTAGTATAGGGTAAGGTCGTTACTAGTCTATCCGTTCTCGCTTGTTATAAACTTCTAATCGCCTAGAGACTCTAAGAACGTTCGATTCTCTAGGGACTACTATTATTAAAGGTTATTCCCTTTGAAAATAACATATAGTAGTAGAAGTC
This sequence comes from Trichocladium antarcticum, assembly GCA_033297235.1. Classification (NCBI taxonomy): domain Eukaryota; kingdom Fungi; phylum Ascomycota; class Sordariomycetes; order Sordariales; family Chaetomiaceae; genus Trichocladium; species Trichocladium antarcticum. The sequence continues at coordinate 853,954 of MU853404.1, forward strand.
TTCCTATAGCTATAACCGCTTTAATGATAGTAGTTTAGATACGTAATTCCAGGTGTTTTACAAGGGCAAACTTAGTATTAGAACTCCTAAGGTATAGCCTATTAATACCTATACCTTCTATAATCCTATTCTTATCTATATTAATATAGTCGTTAGGTAGGATATCCTTAATTGCTAGGTTAAGTAGCTAGTGCTACTATTATATAATATTCTCGGTAGAAGCTCCTTTAAGTCGTTTAATGTCGATTCGCTTAGCCCTCTTAGTCTTAATAGCTAGGTATCGACGTAGGAACTTTGAAAGCTAGTGTTTCCATACCTAGCTAGGCGATCCGGATATAAGAAGTAGTCGATCTACAAAGAGCCGCATTTACGTATAGGAGATAGGGACTCCTAAGACCTCTTGCGTAATAACCTAGTTAGCTAACTGTTGTTTTTAACTAGGGCTTAACTTCTAGAGGGTAAGAGCTTCGAATTCGCCTTTGGGCCGGTGCCCTAACTTAATACAGCCTTGTAAAGTGGAAAAAGGGATAGAGAACTGTATAGCTACCCGGCGGATAGCTAGCCTAGCTTCTACTATAGATATTGCAGCCTGCAGATCATCCTTAGTATATCTAGGCATTGTGGTAAAAAGAGCTATATCTAAGCATTGCGGAGAGATTAGAATAGTTGTATTTAGGCTAGTATTAGTAAAGAAGTGATATTTTGTTAGGTAGGGTTAGGTATGCAGGCAGAGGCAGGGTGACTGACCGATTGGTGGGCTGACCGATTGATGGGTGCACGGTCTTATGTGGTTGGCTAAGCACCCTGTAGCTAGAGGAGCGTAGCTCCACACTAGGTGGAGCTCGCCGCGCAGAGCCTTCAGCCCTCGCGAGCTCCTACGAAGGTTGCACTGTTGTACAACCTTGTTATATATAACCGTTATAGTAGGTTGTACCTTTAACTCGCGCGCGTAGCTAGTTAGACCGTTAGAGGCAGATCGAATACCTTAGACTAGCTAGAACGCTTCTTTTTTCTAATATACTAGACTTTGTTTAACCTTGACTATATAGTATAAGTTAAAACGAGTACCCTACCCCTATTTACAGTCTGACGTATAGGATATCCGACGTATAGGACTACCCCCTATAGAACTACCCTAACGAACTAGGATAATAGATAGGTTAGAAGATAGTAATAATATACTAATGTAGGCGCTAGAGTAAGCTAGCCCGTTATATACTACTATTATACGTAAGTAGCTAAGAGCTACGCTAGTAGAGTAGAAGGCGATACTCGCTACGCTTGCTAATACCTAGGTAATAGCTAATAACGCGGTTACTAAGGGCAAGGCGCTCTACGAACAGCTTAAGGCGTAGAAGTATACGAACGTAGTAATCTCGAAGATACTTAAGGAGCAGAGACTAATAACCCTATAGGCGCTTAAGGCGACGAGCGCCGTGCTAGCTAGAGGTAGTAGAGGTAGTAGCTAGCCGTTATACTAGTACTGTAACGTGGACGACCTAGCTACAATGTCCCTCCCCTACCTAATACCGTTTATAAGGGAGGAGAAGGATACTATTAAACGGACTACTCTATTTAACGACTAGTTAGATAAGGTCTAGGGGCACTAGAGAATATACCCTTGTAAGTTCTCGACTAAGCGTACGAAGATCCTATACGCTAAGGCAATACTTAGTAGTAACGCGAGCCGCGTAGTTAAGTCGAAGCTCTAGACGATCAAGAACTACCTAGAAGACTAGGACTAAGTTCCTAAACGACCTTAAGAAGCGGTATACAATCTATAACGTTGCTATAGTAGCTACGAACTAGCTCTATATACTTATCTAGAAGAATAAGTTCGCGAACTTTAATAACTTCCTAACGGAGTTCTTGAACCTAGCCAACACCGCTAATATCGAGAGCGTAACGTAGGTCCGTATATTTAGAGAACGGATCTTAGCCTACCTCTCGGCCGCGTTTATATTATAGGTTAGGCTACTAGCGTCGGATGACTTTAACGTATAGGCTAAGATAGCCTAGACCCTATCTACGAACTTAGATACAGAGGACTTTAGGAAGAAGATCTGTAGCGGCAACGGCGCGCTCGCTATATATTATAGTAGTAGTAGCGGGGGTACCGGGAGAGCCTAGGATCCCGACGCTATAGAGATCGACGCCGTTACCCTAGCCGCGCTTATACCGTAAGAAAAGGAGCGCTATAGGGTTGCGGCCTATACTTCAAGTACGGCGCCGGCGACTATATCTTAAGGTATTGCCAGGCTAGCCGAGGAGGCTATAGTAGCTATAGCGGCTAGCCGTAGCGTAGAGACGCGTAGGGCTACGGTAGCGCGTAGGGCTATAGCAGGGTATAGGGCTACGGTAGCGCGTAAGGCTATAGCAGGGCGTAGGGCTATAGCGGAGCGTAGGGCTACAGCGGAGCGTAGGGCCACGGCGGCGCGTAGAGATAGTAGCAGCCTTAGGGATAGTAGTAGCCTACTTAGCAAGGCTTTAGTTAAGCCCCCTCTAGGGGCCTCCTAGCTCGCGGCAGCGTAAGCGGCCGCGCTAGGGCCTATTAGAGGGGTTAAGGCGGGCTCGCTATACGTTTTACAGACGCCCCTAACTAGAGCGGTTTTATCGTTAGGGAGGTAGATAAGCAGGAGGACTATAGCGCTTACTAGAGTATAGAGTAACCCCCTAGTTTCAGCTTCTTATATAATAACTAGGGAAACGAGGAGCTCCTATAAACTATTACTTATAGGAGGGGTACCGCTAGCTATAGGAGGGATAGGGAGATAGTTTAGTTATTAGTACTATAGGTAGTAGCGCTAAATCTATTCTCTTATTATTGTACCTAGCGGTTAGTAGGCGCAATATAGAGTATATAGCACTTATAGACTTAGGTTATACGGGTCTAGCGTTTGTAGATTTTAGCTTTGCGGTTATAAATAGGCTACTACTAGAGAGGCTAGCGGTATAGCGGCTGCTATTTCTAGCTAACGGAGGGTTCTTACGCTAGATCGAGCACTTAGTAGCGCTTACGCTAGTTATTAGCGACTACTAGGAGACCCTAGTATACTTTATTATAACGCTTGTAAAGGAGACCCTAGTAATCTTAGGCCTCCTATAGCTATAGAAGTATAACCTACGGATTAACTAGGAGACCCTATAGCTCGAATTTACGGAGCACTGCTATAGGAGGTACCTACTAGAGTATATTAAGAGCTAGGTCGCTCGGTAGATAGGCTAGCTAGAGGTACCCCTACCCCCTAGGAATAGCGAGCGGTACTATATAACGATAGAGGATGTACCTAAAGACAACGACTATAGTACCTCTAGTAACGACGACGAGGTCGCTATCGCTATAAGCAACCTCTCTAACTACAAGAGAGCTAGGCGGTCCGATAGGCAGAGACGGGCCTGTAGATAGTAGAGATCCGCGTCCTAGGGAGGCGCGTAGGCTAACCTATAGGGGACGCTTGTACCGCTAGGAGCGATAGGTATACCGGTCGAAGCGCTACCCCCTATATTACTAAGGCTAGTAGAGGTAGTAGCTAGCGCTAGGAGACTACCCCCTAGACCCTATTCCCCCCTCTACGCCCTGCCCCTACTTAGTTAAGTACAGGGGAAGATCCACTAGGATAATATAAAGATCCTAAATAGAGTAAGCTTCCTAGCGGTATACTAATAGAAGGGTATAGTAGTTATATAGACTATAATAGATAAGCTAGAGAGAGTAGTAGAGGCTAAGAAGAGAGACTATATACTAGTTCTACCTAAGTAGTTTTTAAAGGACCTACTAAGTTAAGAGAGTATACTAGAGTATATAAAGTCGATGCTCCTAGTAAGGTTCTATAGCTTTATCGACACGCTTACCAAAGGGGATAAGAAGCTTAATAAGATTATAGAGGAGGATTCTAAGAAGTTCTTTAATAAGGCGGATAGACTAGTGCCTACTCTAGACGAGATTAAGGCGCGCCTACTAAAGGAATACTACGACCTAGTAGCCGCCTTTATCCTATAGGACGCTAATATCTTACCCCCCTACCGTACGTATAACTATAGGATCGAGCTACTCCTAGGGAATATAGTCCTGTACTTAAGGAATCGCTCGATGTTGCTAATAGAGCTATATGTACTAAAGCGCTAGCTTAACGATAACTTCGCGAAGAGGTTTATCCGGCCTTTACGCTCAAGCGCCTCGTTACCTATCCTTATAGCCTAGAAGCTAGGCGGAGGCATCAGGATCTACGTTAACTACTATAGCATTAATAACGTAACGCTAAAGAGCTAGTACCCTATCCCGCTAATCTAGGAGACCTTAGACTCTATCTATAAGGTAAAGATCTTCATAAAGCTTAACGTAATCGTAGCGTTCAACTAAGTACGTATAGCGCTAGGCTATAAGTAGCTTATAGCGTTTATTATAAGATTCGGCCTATATAAGACGCTAGTTACGCCGTTCGGCCTATAGGGCGCGCCCGCTACCTTCTAGGATTATATAAACGACATCCTCTATAACGCTCTAAATAACTATATAACGGTATACCTAGACAATATCCTAGTCTACTCTAGTACGCTCAAGGAGTATATTAAGCAAGTTAGGGAGGTGCTAAAGCGTATAATCGATATAGGCCTATAGGTAGATATTAACAAGTGCGAATTCTACACGAAGCGGACGAAGTACCTAGGGCTTATTATTATACCTAGGGGCATTAAAATAGACCTAGATAAGGTCAAAGCCGTATATAATTAGGAGGCTCTAAAGATAAGGAGGTACCTCTAGGGGTTCCTAGGGTTCGCGAACTTCTACTACCGATTTATATAAGGTTTTTCGAGCTACGTACAGCCGCTATATAAGCTTACAAAGAAGACGGTAAACTAAGAGTAGTCCAAGTAGTATAAGGCGGCTTTCTAGCGCCTAAAGGTATGCTTTATTATAGCACTAGTACTATAGATATATAACTAGGAGAAGCAAGCGGTAGTAGAAGTTAATACATTAGACTAGTCGGTAGGTAGAGCGCTACTATAGGAGGGGGATAATAGTAAGTTATATCTAGTTGCTTACTTCTTAGCGAAGTATACTGTAGCTAAGTATAACTACAATATCTATAATAAAGAGCTCTTTACGATCGTTAAAGCGCTTGAGGAATAGCGCCTCGAGCTCGAAGGTATAGCTAAGAGGTTCAATATCATTATAGATTATAAGAACCTATAGACCTTCGGTATAACGAAGTAGCTATCGCTACGCTATATACGCTAGTCGGAGTTCTTATTACGCTTTAACTTCTAGATTATCTACTACCTAGGTACAGTAAACGGCCGCCCCGACGCGCTTAGTAGGAAGCTAGAGTTTATACTAAAAGACGTTAAAGATAATAGGCTATAGAATAGGCAGCGCCCCCTAATCGACCTAAGCAAGTTCGACCTAGAGACCTTTAGTAGTAAATACGACGCTAAGCTACTAGGCAAGACACTAGAGCTCTTTAGCCTTGACGTTTCGCGCTACGCTAACGACCTTATTATAAAGAGCTACGCGACCTTGCCGTTTATAGTAGACGTAGTAGAGGCGCTTAGGGACTAGGAGGTATATACCTAGCTAAGTAAGATCAAGCAGGAGCTAAAAGTACTATTCGCTAAGTATAAGTTAGTCTTAGGCAAGGCGTTCTACCGCGGTAGGCTAATGATCGACCTAGGTAATACGGAGCTCTATTTGTAGCTTATCTACTAGATATACGCGTTAGGGCCTAGCAAGTACCTAGGGAGGACAAAGACGCTCGACCTAATAAACAGGGTCTACTAGTAGCTAGGGATAAGCGTATTAGTAAGGACGTTCGTAGGAGCCTGTACACTATACTTTAAGACAAAGAACCCTTGCTTAAAGCCTATAGGGTTCCTTAAGCCGCTCCTACTACCGTTGGCGCTATAGCGAGATATATCGATAGACTATATTACACCGCTCCTACTATATAAACGGAGGGGGTAGGAGTTTAGGTATATAGTAGTAGTAGTTAACTAGCTTATAAAGATATACTACTTTATTATAATAGTAATACTAGAGGCTAACGAGCTAGCTAACCGGTTTATTAAGCGCGTGTACTTGCTCTATAGCGTACTAGAGACGATTATATTAGATAGAGGTATATAGTTTGTTTTAAGGTTCTAGAAGGTACTATTAGCGCGCCTTACAATTACCCTAAAACCCTTATTAGCGTTCTACCCCTAGACAAACAGCTAGATAAAGCGGATTAACGTAGAACTAGAGTAGTACCTATAGCTATATATCAACTAGGCGTAGGATAACTAGGTTAACTAGCTCCCCCTAGCGGAGTTTATAGGGAATAATATAGTCTCTAAGACAACGGGTGTGTTACTGTTCTTCGCGAATTATAGCTTTAACCCTAGGATAGGCGTAGAGCCGTCGAAGCTATACCTACTAAATATCTTAGAGTAGTAGAAGCGGGAGTTTCTCTAGGTATCTAAGCTTACGGACCGCTTTAGGGCGATCCTTAGGAAGGTTACGGCGCTAGTAAAGTAGTTATAGGACCGCTACAAACAGAACGCGAACCGCTATAGGGAGGATACGCTATAGTACTACGTTAGTAATAGGGCGATACTTAATATATAGAACTATAAGACTAGTAGGCTAACTATAAAGCTCGCGCTATAGTAGGAGGGCCTGTTCGAGGTTACAAAGGCCTTATTATACGAAGTAACTCTAAAGCTCCTAGCAAATATAACGATCTTCCCTACGTTCTACGTCTCGAGAGTAAAGCGCTACCTAGGGTAGGGGCTAGCTAGCTAAGAGAGGGTTAACGACAATATAAGCGCTAACTATAGGCGCGTAGTTATATAGACTAACGAAGGCGAAGATATAGTAAAGTAGAGGTTCGAGAGGATCGTAGGGTTTAGCAAGGCGGCGAACGGTCGCTAGTAGTACTAAGTTAAGTAGGAAGGTTATAATAACCTGACTTAGTAACCTATAATGGATCTACGTAGCTATAATAACGCTATCTAGGAGTTCTACAATACGTACCCCGAGCTTCTAGGCCTGCTATTGTAGACGCGGAGAAGGAAGGCGCAGCGCTAAGGTAGGCGCTAAGATAACTCTAACTCTAGATACGAGCACCCGGGATAGGGGGCTATTTTTATATAGGGGGCTTGTTTAGAGAGGGTGGGTAGTATTATAGGCACAGCCTATGTTATATGCTATGTCAGGTGCTATACTATATAGTTGGCTAAGCACCCTGTAGCTAGAGGAGCGTGGCTCCACACTAGGTAGAGCTTGCCGCGCAGAGCCTTTAGCCCTCGCGAGCTCCTACGAAGGTTGCACTATTGTGCAACCTTGTTGTATACGACCGTTACATTAGGCTAACTAGGGCGACTATACTATCGAGTATAGCCTTAATATTGCCTAATCCGCGTTGTTCCTAGCGAGGAGGGGGTTAGTGCTACTACAATTAGTGTTAACGGGGGGGTTAGCGGTAGGTCTACTAGTAGTTATAGGGGCTACTTAGGGGCGCTCCGCGGGGGGGTTCGGGTCCGTTATACCGGGACTCGGATAGGCCTTTTAGGGCAGGTAGGGTGCTCCTAGTAGCAGGGGCAGGGGGGGGGAGGTTGCTATCGACCTCTATACTAGGTCTAGTGTAAGCTATTAGGGCCGGCGCCAGGTAGATCCGCTATAGATCCGGGTTATAGGTCTAGGCGGTGTAGAAGAAAATTTCTAGGAGCTGTACGTAGCTCGTTTTCCCTATTTCCCTACGCCTGCAGCACCTACGTAGCGTCTCGCGCGTGGATGCACCCGGTACAGTTAGATAGAGCTCGTCGGGAGCTTTCTAGCGATGTAGGTTTCGGCCGTTTTAGCGCGCTGCTGCACTAGTTGGTTAGGTGTTCAATATACTTTGAACACTAGTAGCCTATATGTCAGGTACTTCCTAAGCGCTTAGGGGTTTCGCCTAGGATCCTTAGGATCCCTAGCGCTATTGCTATGGTAGCGGCGGTCCTGACGCGAATAGGGCTATAGCTAGGCCGAACTATAGTTAGCTCTATAACATGTCCTTGCTTACTATAGTAAGGCGACCTTTTAGCGTTAGGAACCTAGGTCTCTGTTACAGGCACAGCCTATATTATATGCTATATTATATGCTATACTATGTAGTTAGCTAAGCACCCTGTAGCTAGAGGAGCGTAGCTCTACACTAGGTAGAGCTCGCTATATAGAGCCTTCAGCCCTCGCGAGCTCCTACAAAGGTTGCACTATTATACAACTGTATTATATATAACCGTTATAGTAGGTTATACCTTTAACTTGCGCACGTAGCTAAGTCGTCTGCTCTAGAATAGAGAGTATACTAGACTAACTAGAATGTTTCTTTTGCTAACGTACTAGGCTTTGTTTTCATTTCTTAACTACCTACATAGTATAAGTTAACTACTAGGACAAGTGTCAAGGGCTCGGGCTTTGCCCAAGCTAGAGAGTCACAGGTTATACCTGTGACATTCTAGCACCTCGACGTGCGCGCGCTCCGGACCCGGTCCGTACGTAGCCTGGATCCGCTATATAACCTTTAGGCATCTTCTAACACTTTCTGGCGCTTGCGTTACGAATAACGTATATAACTAGTTGGTGCTTCTAGCACCTTCTAGCACGCGCGTACCCCGGCTCTAGCTCGGATCTAGTCTAGGCGCGCTTTATATACAGACTAGATCCTATAGGTATATTAAGGGAGGCTATTTATACTCTTATATCTTCTCTCTTTTTTCTATAAGATTAATAATTACTATATTATACGCCTATCTATAGTTACTATAGGGCTAGTACCTTTATATATTACTAATCTTCTATATAGACCTAGAGTTCTCTAATTTAGATAACAAGAGCTAGATAATACTTACAATAGAAAATAACTATCACAGGTAGTAAATGCCCAATGTTAGGGTACGTATATATTCGATATAGTTGTACAAGGAACTCAAGATCGTAGGTGTAGCTCGCCTAGGATATGCCCTGCAGCGGGCTCCACATACGCTGCAGGCTCTACAGGCCCCACATCGCACAACCGCTCCACAATGGCCATACGGCCATATGTCACGACTAGACCCGTGACACTACCCTCCCTTAAAACAAGCCTCCTCCTCTTCATATCAAGCCTACGGTTCGAATTGTAGCATCAGACCTTCCTCGGCACCTATACTAGGGGCCCTAGCTTGCTCGGATTAGCATCGTAGAACTTCTAAATCGCATTATTGCAGCTGCGTAGATCCGTTACTAGCTTAGGCGTAGCCTTCCTACTTAACTAGGTATTGCTACCTCCTATTGTCTACTTTCCTAAAGTCTCGAATCTCTTTAAACCTCTATTTAACTACTTCGAGGCTATGATCTTAGTGCTTTACTTCCCTACTATAGTTTGCCCTTATATCTCTCTATACGTTAGCTTCCCCTAGGATTCCCTGCTCGCTACGCTATAGCTAAACTAGTAATACGTAGAACGTATTGAATATCTTTATATTCGCTAGGAGGCGTAGCGTTACTATTGAACCGGGGCAGACAGTTCTTGGCCAGAACAGGGGTACGCGCATAGTGGATTTTTTGTTTTTGGCTGCTTGTAGCGCTACGCGTTGCTTTGCAGTCATATATATAGCCAGTCAGAGCACCTACTTAGGGAGACAACAACACTCTTAGGATATAAAACTCCCCCCCTAAATTTGACACTTTTAGCTCCAAGCATTCCCGCTGCCTCTAGGTATATGTTTTTATAGTGATCTTGTTCGCCTTCCTTTAAATAGGGGGAGACATATGTCTAGAGGGCGATATCTTAATCCGATCGGTTACAATTAAAGTCCAAAGATACGTCGGCAACCTTAGACGCTTGCCGACTTGTCTATCCCTACTATAGTCTTACCTACTACTATAGAGTAGGTTAGTTTGTAGTTTGCTCTAGTTTAAATAAGGGCTTAATCAGGGAGAAGCTCTGCTTTATGTCTAAACTAGACTTAAAGATCTAAGTACTACTCTTATATATATAGGAATATAATATCTACCGCTAAGACATTATAGAATTAGAGGCGTAAGAGGTCCTTGTATCGTTAGTACGTACTATTCGATAGATAATAAACCCTCCTTACTGCCTGTTTAGATAGCGACGGTTATAGCCGCCTTGCCGTCGAACCAGAGGGCTCCCGCGTTTAGCTATATAGGTTCCCTAGCGATTTGCTTACCTATACTAGGGATATATAACACAATCGGAAATAAGATCTCCCTAGACGCGAGACTCCCCCCATTTGCTACAAGCGCCTAGGCTTTGTAAGAACAGGGGGTTATAACATTTGTCTTTACTACTATAGCTATTATTAGGGCAGGTATACCTAGACATACGCTAGGACTTCATCGGAATAAGGGTAAGGGTCCTTAGTAACCTGCTTAGATATACTAGGGATATACGATACTATTAGAAAATAAGATCTTAGCCTCTATAGGCGCTAGACTCCCCCTGTTTACTATAAGCGCCTAGGCTTTGTAAGAACAGGGGGTTATTAATATTAATTTAATATAGTTTATTAGAACATTCGCCTTCACCGCTATAGCTATTATTAGGGCAGGCGCATTTGGAGTAGTCTAGACGTAGGTAAGGGTAGCCGATCGGATTAGGGCTACCGACTACGTCGTCTAGAAGGCGCACTCGGAAGGAATTAGAACCTAGAAAATAGCTAGGGCTTTATTCGAATATAGGGGGACGAAAGTTAGTTTATTACCCTAAATATATCCGCTTATACAATTAGAAAAACAGTATAAAGAACCAATATTAGGCAAACGCTCGAAAAGTCTTAAAAAGCCTCTAACCTTACCTTCTCCCCCTTTGTTATTATCTTTTCTAACCTCTCTATACCCCGATATATCTTTAGATACCTTAGCTAGCCTTACGCCTCCGTCTGAACATATAGAGACTATTGTCGAACCTTTGCTTAAGATAGCTACTAGAAGATACGTCCCCTTCCTAGGTCCTAAGGACTTTAGCCTCCCTAGTACCTTTATAGGACGTAACGTCTCCCTCTATACTAAGGCCTTCTACAACGCCTACCTTAAGGAAGACGTTACCGTTATCGATAACTAGATTCGTCGCTTCTAGCGTTAGTATAATAACCCTACCCGCTAGATTATCAAGAGCTTCCTAGCTAGTAACTGTAAGTCTTAGGATACCTTCTAGAAAAAGTGTTACAAGTAGTAGAAGTATCTCGACCCCCGCTAGGATAAGACTATTAAGACGGAGTTATAGAACTTCTACTATAACAAGATCAAGTGTACCGTAGTCGCTATCCTAGAGGCCTTTAGCTATATAGAGTACCTTATTGCCTGCCTCCCGGCTACTAATTACAAGTCCTACTAGGATGCCGCCCCCTATAACTTCTAGGGTAAGTTTCCTAAGCCGCTCTAAGTTAAACTCTAGTGCTAGTAGTTCGAGAAGGTCCTTGCTAAGAATATAGCGTATAACAACTTCTACAAGTAGCTCCTCTCTATCTACAAGGAGGGCTTCGTTATCTATAGTAAGGTCTAGAAGGCTAAGGCTTCTAACATCGTCGCTATTTACAATAATAAGATTATCTATAACGACAAGGATAGGGATACCGACTAAGATAATAGTAAGGAGACTATAGATAACCTCTCCGACCTTATTGAACAGATAGCTAAGCTTACGATCAAGAAGCAGGCTCTTCGCGAGCCTATCCGCTAGAAGTTTAAGAGCCTTAAGTTAGGTCGTTCTATATACTTAAACTCCTAGGAGCTCGAGGAGGTTTATACTTACCTCTAGACCTATAGCGCTAATGGCTTTAGCAACGCTAGCGGTTAGCGCCGCGGCTATAGTAGCAACCCTAGTCGAGTTACCTTTAACAAGGACGCCCGTAGTAACCCGAACAACTTCTTACAATGCTACTACTATAGCTAGCGCGATAGCTACGTATTGTTCGACTATCCTTCTAATAAGATAGACTACTAAGCTAGCCTATTCTAGCGGGTTAAGAATAAATGGCATATAGGCTATAAGGAGAGTCCCCCCCCTTACTTTACTATTGGTCGATTAGATCTAGTTGTAGCTTAGAATGCCGGCCGGATAAGTAACTTAATCCGCGCTTACGCCTCTATAATACTAGGCTACGAGTACTATAAGGCGTACCTTAACTAGGCCCGTGCTTACAAGCAGCGTGCTAGCGCGACCTACAAGCTAGACCTTAGCTTAATTAAGGACGTCTCTATCTTCAGTTAATACTAGAACGAAACTGTACGTACTTCCGTTAATCGTCTTAGCGTCCGGACCGTAGATACCAAGCGGTTAGTATACGACTATACTAAGGCTAGGGATCTTAACTTCTTTATAGACTAACGTAATATAGAGAGTTACGTTTAGCGCTTATCTTAGAAGACCCCTAAATAGATAGCTAATAAGGAAGCCGCCTCTATACTCGCCTAGGAAGTACTTAGAAAGTACGTCCGCTTTAAAGCTAAACAACCTATTAAAGACAGCGACTAGGCTATAAGTAGCGGCTTCGTACCTTGCCCGGACGACCGTTACATCCTCTAGCTAACCCTTCTAAAAAGACCCTCCCCTAAATAGTCGGCCGCGGCACCCTAGACCTCTAAGATTACCGCCCCTTAGAAGCCTTTGAGCGATCTAAAGACCCTAGAGCCTAAGTCTAAGGATACTACCGTCTTGGAACTCCGTTACCTTGTCGAGAAATCTATAGGCGTTAAAGCCTCTATTACTATAGAGGACCTTGTTCGCGTCTCCCCTAAGTACCGCGAAGCCCTTGTCGCCTATATTACCTAGCTAACTAGCGGCCTAGACGTTATCGATTATAAAGGATCTAGTACCCTAAGCAAAGATATAGCTTGTACTGCGCCTAAGGAAGGTAACGCCGCTCCCCGTTCCGTTTGTACGAATCTTAATATAGTCCTAAGCTCCTAGAACAAGGGGCGTAAAACTATCCCCGCTATATTTGGAGTTACTAGCGATAGGGAGTACGGTGTCGCTACTAGTAGATTCTAGGAGCGCCTTCTTCTTAACAAGCTACCTACTCCTCTATAAGAACAGGCAGTCGAGTTAATAAAGACGCCTATCTACCTGCTATCGCTAAAGCAAAAGGTAGAACTTAGGGTTGTTACACGAACGTATACCCTGCCTTCGTTATACTGTAATTTTAAGAATAGGCTCTTGGATAAGGAATTCGCGTTATTAGATTCTAGCTCTAAGTATAACGCTCTGTCGCTTTAGATAGTATAGAAATATAGTCTAGCTATCTAAGATACTAATATAGTTTCTAAAGGTTTCTATTAGTCTAAAAGATTTAAAGGAGAGACCTAGGCCTGTATATTCTTAGTAGGAAGGAGCGTTCTAGTCTATTTCTTTATGCTTTTAGATAATATAGGAGGGTACAATATACTCCTTAGTATACTATTCTTTAAGGATACTAACCTGACATTTGACTTTAAGGACAGCCGCCTAGTTACTACGAATATTACAATAGACGGTCTTATTATTAAGGCCTATATAGTCTCTAAAGAGCTAGCGAAGCGCCCTAAGCTAAGTAGCAAGGAGATAGCGAATTGACTCTACAAGAGCGCGTCTATATTCTATAGACTAGTACGACGAGAATAGGAGGAGATAGTCCCTAATTAGGTAGATCTTATAGAGGGAGAGATGCTACTAGGTTACCTAGATCGAGATCTAGGTGACGAGATTTTTAATTTTGTTTTACGTTTGTCTTCTTTACCCTTTCTTAATACCTTGTTTACCTTAGCTTCGGACACTATAGACCCCCCTATACTATTTATACTACCCCCTCCCCCTGTTTATACAAGCGAGACAAGGAATACTAGCTTGTTAGGATTGCCCTAGTTATTACAAAAAGGATCTCTTATATTAATAGGAAGTAGAAGGATACGTTTGGACGTCTAAAGGAGCAAGTAGCTACCTTTACATTAAGGAAGACCGTAGCTAATAAGGTACGCCCTATAGATAACGCCCTATCTAATGGTTTAGTCCTAGAAGGTAACCTACATTAGCTCGAGAAGCGGAAGAACAAGGCTAAAGAGAAAATGCAGGTAGGGACTAGATTAGGCGACCTTATTATACTACGGTTTATAGAGTTAGCTAGAGGGGCGAGACTAACAGTAGAGCAACTAGAGGCTATAATTAGCAAGGTCGAGACAACCCTTACTGAACAGGAGGCGGCGATCTTCGTTAAGATCCTTTTAAACCAGGAAGCGGCCCTAGCGTAGGATTTTATAGAGTATAGCCGGATCGACCCTAAGGTATTCCCCCCCTAATACGTTAAGATAGTGCCTTATAAAGTATAGCAGCGGAAGAGTATCCTAATCCTAAAGCTAATAGTCCCGAAGGTTATTAACCTACTTAAGGAGCGCCTATAGCAAGGTATTATTAAGGAAAGTTATAGTAGCTACTATAACAACTAGTTCCTAGTCCTTAAAAAGGATAGTAGTCTCCGCCTAATCAACGATATATAGAAGTATAACGCCGTTACACTACGCGATACCTTTATCCCCCCTACTACGGAAGAATTCAGCGAAGACTTCGGCGGATACAAAATAATCTCCCTCCTTGACTTGTTCTTAGGATATAACTAGATTAGCTTTAATAAGAAGAGCTAGGATATTACTACCTTCTAGACCCCTATTGGCCTCTTTCGGATATATATACTCCCTATAGGAGGCACTAACTCGGTAGTATAGTTCTAGCGCTATAACCTGTATCTTCTAGGACCTTATCCCTTACGTCTACCGGCCCTACTTGGACAATATATACATTAAAGGACTACGTAGCGACCTTAATAGCCGCCTATTCTCCCTAGGAGTACGCTAGTTTGTTACTAACTATCTTTATAACATTGACTAGGTCCTATTGCGAGCTAAGTTAGCTAGAGCAACCATCGCGGCAGTCAAATTGCAATGGTGCTAGATTAAGGCTACACTGCTTAGGTATCTCTATACCCCTAATAGCCGCTGCCTAGATAACGTAAAGATCAAGAAAATCGTCGAATAGGGCCTATACTACGAACTTAAAGACGTACGGTCTTTCCTTAGCCTTATAGGCTACTATCGGATCTAGATTCGCTGTTTCGCCATTATCGCTCGGCCGCTCTATAAGCTAATAAAGAAGGACGCTAAGTAGGAGTAGACTAAGGTATAGCAATAGTATATTAAGTATCTCTAGTACTAGATTACTAATGCCCTTATCCTTGCCCCTCTAATCTACAATAACCCGACGTACAGTATAGTTTTCCTTATAATAGACGCTAGCCTTAACGGCTAGGGCAGAGTCATCGAGCAGATAGGTCCTGACGGTAAATAGCACCCCTATTGCTTCGAGAGCGGCATCTAGTTAAACGCTAAACGCTATTACAATGCTACTAAGAGAGAATTAAAAGGTCTTATCTTCCTGCTTAAACGCTTCTACTACTACCTATTTAGGGTAAAGTTTATAGTCGAGACCAACGCTTAAGTCCTAGTCTACTAGCTCTATAGAGCCGCTAGCGACGTCCCCGGTACCCTAATTATACGGTAGATCGTGTAGATCCGGCTCTTTAACTTCGAGATTAGGTACATTCCCGGTTCTAAGAACGTAGTAGCTAACGCCCTCTTACAGAAGCCGCCCGGTCCGTCGGACTTGGCCGAAAAAGAGGTTAAAGGTAACCTCGATAACTAGGTTAACGTATAGATTTACAACTAGGAAATCGAAGAACTCTTACTAGAACCGGCCTTACCTCTACCTAAATAGGCGGACAAGCTTTATCCTAGATACTTAGCTTAGTCGCAACGTATCGTAAGGTACCTTGCAACCCTATTAGAACCTCTTAATATTACCCCGATTTAGAAGCGCCGCGCCTTTAAGTTAAACGCCCTTAAGTACTTCGTTAAAAGCGGCTACCTGTTCTTACAGCCTATAACCCCCTTATAGTAGCTAAGAAGGGTATTAGACACGGAGGAGGAATAGCGCTAAGTTTTCAAGGTATACTATAGCAAGATAGGTTATTGCGGCTAGGAAGGAACATACTACTATATAACTAACTACTATTACTAGAAGGGTATATACGCTACTATTAACAAATAGGTCAAGTCTTGTAAAGATTGTTAGCGGTAGGATCCCTACCGGTTTAAGGAATCGGCTTCCTTTACTACTCCTACCCCTATTCCGTTCGCTAAGTAGCACTTAGACATTTAGTATATACCCGGCTCAGACAGTAGTAAGACCTGCTACCTGCTTAAGGCCTAGGATAATCTAATAGGCTACTCTAAAGCGGCAATCCTTAAGAATAAGACCGCAGTAGTAGTAGAGGGGTTTATCCGTAGGGACATCCTCCTCCGCTAGGGCTATCCGGTTAAAGTCGTTGTAGATAGTAGCTCTAAGTTCAAAGGCAAGGCTAAGGAGATCCTGAATCGCCTTAATATTAATCGTATAGTTATCTCTCTATATAACTTACGAGCAAATAGGGTTAACAAGTAGGGCTATTTCCCTATTGTTGCTTCGTTAGCTAAGGCGACCTATAGAATAGGGAGGAAATAGAAGTCCTTGCTCCCCTACGTCCTCTTTATAGACCGGATAGCTATCCGTCAAGCGTCTAGATACTCCCCCTTCTTCCTCGCTTATAACTATAAGCTAATTACCCCCGTTAAGAAAGAGGTCCCCTCCTAGCGTATTATTAACTAGGAATCCGCTATCGCCGCTAGAACTAACGGAGGAGATAATCGTAAGGCCCGAGAACGCTTGCTATAGCTTAGGATCAACCTTCTTTAGGATACTAAAAACAACAGGGAGGTTGCTACGGAAAAAGTAGCGATTGCTCGAGAGAAGATAGCCGAGCGCCGGAACTACGCTATTCGATATAAGCTCCGTATAGAAGATATAGTTATTGCTATAGACGACCTTGTCCTTATATATAACGTAGTCCGCCAGATCGATATAAGCGCGGTACGTAAGCTATAGTTCCAATAGGACAGTCCCTACACTATCTAGAAGATTCCTAACTACTACTCCTACTTCCTAAGTACGCTCGACGGCGTCCCTATTCGGATACCCTTTATAGTAAACTACGTTAAGAAGTTCATTAAGTTTAAGGGCGTCTACCTCGAAGCGGACCTTACACAGGAACTAGTCCTATAGCCCGGCGATTTATATAGGACTAAAGTCGAAGAGATAGAGGAAAATCCTATCGTAGAAGAAACAACTTACTATATAAATAGGGAGGCAACTGCTTGGCTAGAGACTAGGTTGTAGTCGAAAGGGAAGAAAGACGATAATATACTCGTTATAGAGTTAAAGCGCGGAAAACTACTAGGGTTTTAAGAAGTTTAGGTGTCCTTTCCTATTTTATTAAAGTCCTTGTATTTACCCCCCCCCTCTTCTTGTTCTTTTCTTATATACTCCCCCTATATCCTTGTTTCCTTAAAAAATCTTCGCTTCCCCCTATATTCTATCGAGTCCCTCCCCTACCGCCTATTTTCCTATCTCTCCTACCTTGTTTTAAGGATATAACGTCGTCCGTCAAGAACGGTAGCCCGTTGCTACAAGCTAATCTCCATTCTAGTACGCCCCCTATTATCGACGGACTATAGCCTCGAGATTAAGCTCTAAGATTTCCCCGACTTGATATTTCACTAGAGAACAGGGAGTTAGCTTCTTAGTAACACTAGCCTTAAGGGGATAAGCCAGATAGCCTACGTTAATAGATTCCTAGCTATACCCTTTCCTAGACTATAGACAGTTGCTACACTTGCTATTAAGGACTTCAGGCACTAATATATAGCTAAAGACCCGTGGTGGACGGGCAAGGTGGAGGAGGCGTCGAAGGCGGCGAAGGAGGCGGAGAGGGAGCTCCGGAGGACCCCTACGTAGTTCTGTAAGGAGAAGCTGAACGAGAAGCAAAGAGAGCTGGCAACGGAAATGGCGGAAGAGAAGAGGCGCTCCTAGAGGAAGACGATCGAGGAAGCTAGGGAGGAGACCCTGTAGCAGCTCGAGCGTTAGGCAAGGCTCAGGAGCTTCCTCCCCCCCGAACTACCGAAACTCCCGGCCCTAAAGGGCCTAGATAGTAGCCTAGATCTAACGATATACTAGAATAAGGCGGAGGCGCTTGCAAAGAAGTTCTTCCTAAGCCTAGGGGCGGACCTTAGCGATATCTAGGACCCGGACCTTAAGGAGAAGTAGGAACAGGGGTTCGAGGTCTAGGAGCTTGTAAGCTTCCTAGCAATAGAAGCGGTATAGGATAAAGCGAGCCCGTAGAAGGCCCTAGGGGAGGATATACTCCCGATAGGATTCCTGAAGGCGTATGGCCGACCGCTAAGCCAGATCCTCGCGGCCCTAACTACAAGGTGCCTGCAGCTAGTATAGTTCCTAGCTACGTTTAAGAGAGCTAAGACGGTAGTCCTACGGAAGCTAGGAAAGACACCTGATATATACTGTACCCTAGGAGGTTACTGCCCTATTGCGCTGCTCCTAACTATAGGGAAGGTGATCGAGGTAGTAGTAGCGAGAAGGATTATAGCGGCGGCGGAGGTCTATAGGCTGCTCCCTACTAAGCAAATAGGCAACCGGGCGAGTAGATCGACCGAGCTAGCGGTCCAACTAGTCGTAGCCTAGGTCTAGGAGGTATAGCGCTAAGGCGCCTTAGTATCCCTCCTATAACTAGATATCGCTAGAGCCTTCGATATAGTTAACTACGTTAGACTACTAGCTACGCTCTAGGAGCTCGGCTACCTAAAGTAGATAGTACTCTAGATATAGGAATAGCTAACAGACAGGGTTACAATCCTCTACTTCGATAGGAAGGTAATAGATAATATCCTAGTTATAGCGGGGGTACTCTAGGGGTCCCTCCTATTACCTATCTAGTTTATCTTATATATTGTATTACTATATAAGGACCTAAGGAGAGAGTACCTACACTTTAGTATAGCAGGCTTCGCCGACGACACGAACCTACTAGTGTTTGGAAAGTCGGCTAAGGTGAATATCTACTAACTTGAGCGAGCGTAGGGAACCTACTTAAAGTAGGCGGGAACGTAGGGAATAGCGTTCGTAGCGTAGAAGTATAAACTAATCTACTTTAATAAGAACCAAAGGTAGTAGCTAGACCTAGCTAAGCTCGCCCTACCGGATAGAGGTAGGTATATAGATATTAGACTAGTTAAGTCCGCTAGGTTCCTTAGGGTCTAGCTAGACTAGAAGCTCTTATAGCAAGCGTACTACGGCGCGGTTAAGAAGAAGCTCGCTACCTAGGAGTTCGCGCTAACGAGGATCGCGGCGAAGACGTAGGGCCTAAGCCTCGCGAAGGCCTAGGAGGTATATACAAAGTGTATAAGGAGCGTAGTAGTATATAAAGCAGCGAGCTACTACGTCCTAACTACAGTCAGTAAGGGGAACAAGCTAAAAGGGATAGCTAAGAAGCTAGCGAAGGACTAGAGTAGGGGCCTCTACGTAGTAGCAGGAGGCTATAGAACTACGCTAATTAGGTACCTAGAGACAGAGGCCTAGGTCCTACTGGTAGACCTCTACCTAAACAAGCGGCTAGCTAACTTCGAAGCTAGGATATACAAACCACTCCTTTAGTTAGAGGAGGGACTAGGGCGCCCCCTAGTTGTAGTAGCAAGCTTAATCTAGGAGGCGTATACTAAGCTATTTAGGAGGTTCTAGAAGAGGAGTAGGAGGATATAAAGGAGGAAGCCTAGGCTAGGCCTATAAAGGCTAATAGTAGTCGAGAGAGTAGTAGCTATAGCAAACGAGTAGGCTAAGTAAAAGTAGAAGGTAGGGAAGCTTAAGAACAAGACCCTTGATATAGATAGAGTAGTAGAACTCGCCTAGTAGGAGCGTGAGATAGCGGCCTAGGAGAGGCGCGCCGCGCTTATAACGAGAGCAAGAAGACCTATATACCATTTAGCAGACAAGGACCCCCCGATATAACTATTTATAGACCTTGCCCTTAAGAGACACGAGGGTCTAAGCAAGGCTTAGAGCTCCCTACTCGCCTAGGTACATAGCGGGGACATCAGCCTCTAGGAGTACCTAAATAGGGTAAACGTCCTAGAGATTACTACGCTATACTGCGAGTGCGGCAAGGGCAAAGAAACGATCGAACACCTAGTAGTATAGTGCAAAGATCTACCAAAGTATAGAACCTAGGAAGAGTTACAAATACGGTTATAACGGGATCTATAGCTCGTCTTATAACGAGCTATATAGCTATATAAGAGCTTAGTAAAGGTAGTTATTAGCTGGTTAATAGATTCGGGGCGCCTGACGGAGTATAGCGTAGCTTATAGGCTGCAACTAGAAGCTACGATAGCCGCGAAAGCGGCTAAGAGCAGCGGAGAGGGTGCGGGAAGTGCCGAATCGAGCCGCTAAGGGAGATAGGGGCTACCTTTTATACGTAGTATGATAGATTCAAAGCGCTGAAGCAGAAGCGTAGGCAGGGGTTTTTACCCGGCCCTCTGTTCAGGGGGTACGGTTTCCTTTATATATAAACTAGTAGCAGGACCGGCGCGCCGTAAGGTATATCGGAGTACGAATAAATAATAATATATAGCTAAAGAAGGGCTATATCGTCTAGAACTCTACTTACTTGCTAGTTCTAGGATACGGACTGGTCGTTACAGTGCGTTAGTACGCCTCTTAATAGCAGCGATATAGAATCGAATTGCTATATCTAGGATCAGTATCGGCTTGCCTAGAATAGAGGGAGAGTTACTTACTTATACCCGAAGAACTAGATAAAGAACCCCTCGCGGCGATTCGGCCGACTACTAAAGTCGAAGAGCTAGCGCCTAAGATATAGACTATTGTACTATTCGACAAATACCGGCTAGAGTCGCCTAAAGAACCCCCTTTGTTTAAAGAGCGCCTAATACCTATCGTTAAGCTAAATCTACCCCTAAAGCTTAGATAGGGCCTGCTAATTACTTAGCAATTGCTACCGGAGGAACGGTATCTCCCCTTTATTCGCGTCTAGCACCTTCGAGACCTAGAGTAGTTAGACGACTAAGAACTAGAAGACTAGAAAAGTAGCAGGTTATATAGAGTTAGAAGGCCGAGCCTGGTTATTATTATAAGTAGGTTAGACTACCTAGACAAACTAACAGGGCGTGACGAATCTCCTGTTAGAAGATAGCGTCAAGTCCACTAGTTAGCTTATAATCCGAGGAAGCAAAGGAGGGAGAGAGGTATCGACCTAGATATCCGCCTAGGAGAGCTTGAGATCCTACTAAGAGGGAGCTATAGTATTACGAATTCGAAACGTAGAAGCGTAGTCAAGTTCAAAAAGGAAGAGAAACTATAAGCAAACAGGCGACTAACCCCCCCTTCTTATACTACTACCCTAGAGCAGAGGGCTAGTTTATCCTAAGTCGAGCTTCTAGCGTAACGGAAAGAGCTATAGGGGCCCCCCCCTTACTCTAGTTAGATAGCTAATCTTACTCTAATTATATAGAAGCGCTAGAAGGAGCTATAGTATTATAAATTCTAACGTAGGAGCGTAGTTAAATTCGAAAGGGAAGAGAAAACTATAAGCAAGCGAACAAGTAGCTAGACCCTCCTTCTAATACTACCGCCCTGCTAGTTTATCCTAAGATAAGTTATAAGAATCTTTCGACTCTATAGCTACTTTCTTACCTATAAAAGTCTTCCTTACTAGCTCTCTTTTTCGCTTCTTCCTCCCCTTTATAAATAACATCGACCTTAATCCGCTATCCCTCTCCCTATTCTGCTTAAGACAACGTAGAACTATTTAATTTTTTCGGCTCCCTCCCTATAATCATTAACTAGATTCTTCTAGCTATCTTCTTGATATATTAGCTAACTCCCCTATCCCGTTAAGCAGTACCGTAGTTTATCGCTAGTCGCTTAACTCCTAGAGAACAGGCGTGTTTACGGGCTAGAATAGGCTAGGCATCCTCGGAGCGGAGTTCTGGAACCCCGTCGACAGGAGAGTGCGTTTTCCTCCTTAGGTTTAGAGCAGATGGCTATACTAGCTACAGGCCGCCGGAACCTACAAGGAGGAAAGAATCGTAGCAAGTCTCTTCCCTAGACTTACCTACCCTAGAACAGAGGGCGGCAACTTCTTTACGACTACCTGGCCAACTATCGTATATATACTCTACGATCTCGAGGGTATAATAGATAATAAGGAATAGATCTAAGGCTATAACCTTATTATTACCCTATATTACTTCCTAAGCGGATATAAGGACTAAGTTTACGTCTATAACACTTAGATTAACGATAGCAAATTAGTCTAACTAGTAGAATCTAATAGAGACACTCGAAGGAGGATAGTATTAAAGAGATTCTAGGTTATCGTAGGTACCCTGAACTATAGTTACTAGGTCCTAATAATTTACGACCAAGCCTATAGTTAGGTATTCTATTTCGACTCGCTAAAGCCGCTAACAAACATATCCCGGTACTAGCGGAAGGTTATTACCTAGATCCGTAAGTCCAGCCTCTTCCCTAATAACGTTAAGGCACTCCTGTATACCCGTAGGGTAGTCTAAGCCAAGAACTAGGAGTATAGCGTGTAGGTTTTAGAGCATACCTACCTATTCTTCTAAGAAGGACTGCAATCTAGTAGTTACTACACCCTTCCGACATAGATATAGAGCCGAGTCTTTAATAGCATCGATATGCCAGCTAAAATCAAGAAGTTATATATAATCACTAGATAGTTAGTGTATGTTCGATATACCCTAGGCTCTAAGGGAAGCATACCTATCCGCCCTAAGGAGATAAAGCTTATAGCTTATAACGAAGGAAAAGTTAGATTTAGTCCTTCCCTACACCCTTCTGCCTCTAGTACCCTAGCACCAAGAGCCCCTTCCTCAGAACCAGCGGCTATAATAGGAGACGACGAACTCCGTAATATAATCGACGAGGGGGAGTGGTGTAATTGGAGTGTGTTGCACCTAGAAGCCGCAAGGCTGTCGGTTCGAATCCGGCCTCCCTCACCCTCTTTTCGGTTTTTCAGGATTAGTCCCCTGCAAATTCCGACGAGAGTTATACTAACCAAAGAAGGAAAACCCGAGGAATAGCCGTCGTCTTAGAGACTAGGATCTAGGCCCCTACGTTATATACCGATCGGCAAGAACCCTATGTTGCTCGCTATAGGATAAAAACAATCTAGCTATAGTAGCTAGGGACCGGTAAACTACCTAGGGTAGAAGCTGAACTGCCTAATAAAATACTACTAGGGGCTCCCCCTAGAAGAAACTAGACTTGAACGAAGAGCGGAAGAAGGAGGAGATTATTAGCTACCCTAGAACTAATCACATCTAACAAAGGGGGCAGGTGGGGTTAGAGAAGGCTAGGGCATTACGTAGTATAAAGGAAATAGAAGCGGGGAGATTAAATCGAAGAGTGGAGGTTTTTATCTAGCCTAGCGAGGGTACGGTTTCCTATACTAAACAAACCAGTAGAAGGACCGGCGCGCTATAAGGCATATCGGTATACGAATAAATAATAAATAATATAATCGACGAATTTACTAAGTTGCTTCGAGATAACAACTAAGTCAGTTTCGCCTCTAGGCCCTATATACCTTCGTAGCAAACAACGCTAGCTACCTATATAGGGACAATCCTATTGGCTAACCGTTAATCGTTATTATAGCTACCTAGCCTCGGACTTATAAGGACAACCTCTAGGGGTTCCGCGATTAGCTTCCTCTTACAATAGATATTAAACCTCCTTAGACCTAGCTTACTATACTTATTATCGTCCCTAGCTATTATCGGGATCCCGTCTTCGCCTGTTCATAGACGACTAGAGGATAGCCCGAGACAATCGGCGCCCTAGCCCGAAGTCCTTAGGCAAGTAAAGCCCTCTAACAAAACGGTAACGCCTAAAACGCCTAGGTCGAAGAAACCGGCTATATCTTAGATACTAACTAGACGCTTATATCGTCTGGCTAGTATTCCCGCAGAAGGTGTTAATCTTCTAGTACTACTACCGTTACCCCCTATCTAAGAGGAGCCTACTCCCTAGGTAATTATCCGCCCTTCTACCTTTCGGGACTTGTACCTATATAGGTTCTAGATACTACTATACTATATACTGTAGTTTGGGGGAGTGGTGTAATTGGAGTGTGTTACACCTAGAAGCCGCAAGGCTGTCGGTTCAAATCCGGCCTCCCTTACCCTCTTTTCGGTTTTTCAGGATTAGTCCCCTGCAAATTCCAACGAGAGTCACACTAACCAAAGAAGGAAAACCCAAGGAATAGCCGTCGTCTCGGAGACTAGGATCTAGGCCCCTACGTCATATACCGATCGGCAAGAACCCTATATTGCTCGCTGTAGGATAAAAACAATCTAGCTATAGTAGCTAGGGACTAGTAAACTACCTAGGGTAGAAGCTAAACTGCCTAATAAAATACTACTAGGGGCCCCCCCTAGAAGAAACTGGACTTAAAGGAAGGAAGAGCGGAAGAAGGAGGAGATTGTTAGCTACCCTAGAACTAATCACATCTAACAAAGGGGGCAGGTAGGGTTAGAGAAGGCTAGGGCATTACGTAGTATAAAGGAAACAGAAGCGGGGAGATCAAATCGAAGAGTGGAGGTTTTCATCCGGCCTAGAGGGTACGGTTTCCTGTACTAAACAAACTAGTAGAAGGACCGGCGCGCCGTAAGGCATATCGGTGTACGAATAAATAAATAAATAATATATACTGTAGTTTGCTAGATAGGATAATATTAATAGACAAGCTAAGGAGCTTTAGCGCCGTGAGTAAGGTACGTAAGTATAGGATTAGCGGCTAAGCTATACTAAGAGAGCTCGCCGTCGAGAACAGGGACGTTAATAGAGATAGATAGAGCTTGGTTTTATACGAGTTCTAGGGTAGGAGCCCTAGCAAACTCGAAAGGGAAGTGTGAACCAGGGTAGATAGTTCTTAGCTAGAACAGGGGTACGCGTATAGTGGATTTTTTGTTTTTAGCTGCTTATAGCGCTACGCGTTGCTTTGTAGTTATATATATTGCCAGTTAGAGCACCTACTTAGCGAGACGACAACACTCTTAGGATATAAAACTCCCCCCCTAAATTTGACACTTTTAGCTCTAAGCCTTCCCGCTACCTTTAGGCATATGTTTTTATAGTGATCTTGTTCGCCTTCCTCTGAATAGGGGGAGACATATGTCTGGAGGGCGATATCTTGATCCGATCGGTTATAATTGAAGTCCGAAGATACGTCGGCAACCTTAGACGCTTGCCAACTTGTCTATCCCTACTATGGTCTTGCCTACTACTATGGAGTGGGTTGGTTTGTGGGTTGCTCCAGTTCACTATATATAACGCTACCTTAGTAACTTCGAATAGTCCTTCCTAGTGTAGTTCGAGCTTCTTCGTCGGGCGCCCTGTCTTATAATGCTATATATTAAGCAGTACCTTGTCGCCAATTCTATAGACTAGGGCGTCGCTACGTTTAGCGTTCGCGTTAATCTTGTAATAGTCCTACGCTTGCCTTACTAGTACCTTCGCTATATCTAGTACTGCTTTAAAGCGTATAGATATCTCTATTACCTAGAAAAACTCCCTCTTCTAAGCTTCTAAGAGTTCTAGTAGATATAGCCTACTTGGCTCTACGCCTATACGTAGGTAGAAGCTATAGTTCGCGAAGAAGGGTAATACTCCCGTTATCTCTAACGATATATTGTTCCCTATAAACTCTATAAGCGGTACCTAATCCGCCTAGTTATCCTATACCTAGTCGACGAAAAGGTGCAAATACTACTCTAACTCTACGTTAATCCGTTTAGTCTAGCCGTTCGTTTGTAGGTAGAACGCTAATATTACCTTTAGGGTTACCGCTAATTGTAATAATAGCGTTCTCTAGAACGTTAAAACGAACTACGTACCTCTATCTAATATAATCGTCTTAGGCAGTGTCATAGGCACAGCCTGTGTCATGTGCCATGTCATGTGCTATGCTATATAGTTGGCTAAGCACCCTGTAGCTAGAGGAGCGTAGCTCTATACTAGGTGGAGCTCGCCGCGTAGAGCCTTCAGCCCTCGCGAGCTCCTACGAAGGTTACACTATTGTGCAACCTTGTTATATACGACCGTTATAGTAGGTTGTACCTTCAACTCGCGCGCGTAGCTAAGTCGTCTGCTCTAGAATAGAGAGCGTATTAGACCGACTAGAACGCTTCTTTTCCTAACGTACTAGGCTTTGTTTTCATTTCTTAACTACCTACGTAGTACAAGTTAACTACTAGGACAAGCATCCTATATATAATAGTAGTCCGCCGAATAGGACTATAAGACTCTAACGAATAGGACTATAGTATTCTAACGAACCGGACAACGCTCCTATAAAGATAAGCGCGAAGATAATAAGCGGCGCTAACCTTACGGCATCGCTGCCGCTAAGACTTATAGCGCTGTGCGTAGCGCTAAGAGAATAATAGTAGAACAAGGTCTCTAATACTATACCTGCTTTTATAGTATCGATCGACGACGATAAAGGGTATAACCTCTTAGGGTTCGCTATAGCTATAAATACAATAGTTAGCGAGCTAAAGAGAAAGCTTGATAAGTCTATTAGGAGGTTTAAGGCGTCTATTGTAGCTAGTACGGCGCTTAAGAAGGAGCTTAAGGAGCATAAGTTGCTACTCGCGAACTAGAGGACGCTAATAGCAATAGCCCTAGACTAGGCTCGCGGTAGTAGCGCTAGTAGCGGCTATAGCGTATTAATCTCCCTCCCCTACCCCGATCCGTTTACTAGAGAAGAGAAGGATACCGTTAAGCATACCCTGCTCTTCGAAAACTAGGAGGACAAGGTATATAGCTACTAGTAAATACGCCCGCGGGAGTTCCTAGACAAGTATACTAAGATCCTATACGCAAAGGCTATACTAGGCGGCAGCGCGTGCTAGGTAGTTATAGCGAAGCTCGAGCAGGTTAAGGAGAACCTATATAGCGTAGTAGTGTAGCTATAGAAGACTAGGTCCAACCTCCTAAAGACCCTCTATACCTAGTATATAACGTACAACGTAGTTGCTATAGCGAGCAATAAGCTAGAACTACTAGCGTAGAAGAACAAGTTCGTAGCGTTTAATAACTTCCTTACTAAATTCACTACCCTAGCCAACACCGCTAGCGTCGATAACGCAACGAGGGTCTAGATACTCCGGCTTAAGATCTCCCCCTACCTTTCAAGCGCTATAGTTATATAGGTAGTACTCCCGCTAGCTAATAACTTTAAGCTCTAGGCTATACTAGCCGGCTAGCTCGCGACTAACCTAGAAGGAGAGGACTTTAGGTAGAAGCTACGCGGCGGAACTAGGAGCGGCGGAACCGGGGGTAGTAGCAACAACAACGGCGGAGGTAGATACCCTAACGCGATAGAGATCGACGTAGTAACGCTCGCGGCGCTTACCCCCTAGGAGAAGGAATAGCGTAGAGCAAGTAGCTTGTACTATAAGTATAGCGGGGCCGACTATATCGCAAGGGCGTGCCAAGCAGGCTATAGAGGCTAAGGGGACCGCGGTAACGCCCGTAGCGCCGGGTAGTTATAGCGTAGGGGCGCCTAAGGCGGTAGAGGATCTAGTTTCGGTAGAGGTTTCGGTAGTAACGCGCAAGGATAGTAGCAGCCTACCTAGGGATAGTAGCAGCCTACGTAACAAGGCTACGGCTAAAGTGGGTTCCTAGGCTTCGGGCAAGCTCCCTCTAGGGGCCTTCTAGCTCGTAGCGGCGCAAGCGGCCGCGCTAGGGCCTACTAGAGGGGTTAAGGCGGGCTCGCTATACGCTTTGCGGATACCCCCGACTAGAGCGGTTTTGTCGTTAGAGAGGTAGATAAGTAGGAGGAGTATAGCGCTTACTAGTCTATAGTAGAGTAACCCCCTAGCTTCGGCTTCTTATATAACAACTAGGGAAATAAGGAGCTCCTATAAACTGTCGCTTATAGGAGGGATACCGCTAGCCGTAGGAGGGATAGGGAGATAGTTTAGTTATTAGTATAGTAGGTAGTAGCGCTAAATCTATTCTCTTGTTATTGTACCTAGCGGTTAGTAGGCGCAATGTAAAGTACGTAGCACTTATAGACTTAGGTTATACGGGTTTAGCGTTTGTGGATTTTAGCTTTGCGGTTACAAATAGACTACTACTAGAGAGGCTAGCGGTATAGCGGCCGCTATTTCTAGCTAATAGAGGGTTCTTACGCTAGATCAAGCACTTAGTAGCGCTTACGCTAGTCGTTAGCAACTACTAGGAGACCTTAGTATATTTCGTTACGACGCTTGTAAAAGAGACCCTAGTAATCTTAGGCCTCTTGTAGCTACGGAAGTACAACCTACGGATCGACTAGGAGACCCTATAGCTCGAATTTACGGAGTACTGCCGTAGGAGGTACCTTCTAGAGTATATTAGAAGCTAGGTCGCTTAGTAGGTAGGCTAGCTAGAGGTAGCACCCCTACCCCTAGAGAGTAGCGGGCGGTACTACGTAATAGTAAAGGACGTACCTAAAGACGACGACTTTAGTACCTCTAGTAATAACAACGAGGTCGCTATCGCTACGAGCAAGCTATCCGACTACGAGAGGGCTAGGCGGTCCGATAGGTAGAGACGGGCCTATAGACGGTAGAGATCCGCGTCCTAGGGAGACGTATAGGCCGACCTATAGGGGACGTTCGTACCGCCGGGAGCGATGGGCGTTCCGGTCGAAGCGCCACCCCCTATATTACTAAGGCCGGTAGAGGTAGTAGCGGGCGCTAGGAGACTACCCCCTAGACCCTAGTCCCCCCCCCCTACCACCCTGCCCCTGCTTAGTTAAGCGTAGGGGAAGATCCGCTAGGACAACGCGAAGATCCTAAATAGAGCGAGCTTCCTAGCGGTATACTAATAGAAGGGTGTAATGGTTATATAGACTACGATAGGTAAACTAGAGAGAGCGGTAGAAGCTAAGAAGAGAGACTATATACTAGTTCTACCTAAGTAGTTCTTTAAAGACCTACTAAGTCAAGAGAGTATACTAGAGTACGTAAAGTCAATGCTTCTAGTAAGGTTCTATAGCTTTATCGACGCGCTTACCAAAGGGGATAAGAAGCTTAATAAGATTACAGAGGAGGATTCTAAGAAGTTCTTCGATAAAGCGGATAGACTAGCGCCTACCCTAGATAAGATCAAGGCGCGCCTACCGAAGGAATACTAAGACTTAGTAGCTGCTTTTGTCCTATAAGACGCTAATATCTTACCCCCCTACCGTACGTATAACTATAGGATCGAGCTGCTCCTAGAGAGTATAGTCCTATATTCGAGGAATCGCCTGATATTGCCGATAGAGCTACGTATACTAAAGCGCTAGCTCGACAACAACCTAGCGA
Organism: Trichocladium antarcticum; assembly: GCA_033297235.1. Classification (NCBI taxonomy): domain Eukaryota; kingdom Fungi; phylum Ascomycota; class Sordariomycetes; order Sordariales; family Chaetomiaceae; genus Trichocladium; species Trichocladium antarcticum. The sequence goes on from MU853404.1 coordinate 883,295, forward strand.
AGGGGTTTATCCAGCCCTTACAATCGAGCGCCTTGTTGCCTATCCTAATGGCGTAGAAGCTAGGCGGAGGTATTAGAATCTATATTAACTACCGCGGTATTAACAACGCGACGCTAAAGAGCTAGTACCCTATCCTACTAATCTAGGAGACCCTAGACTCTATCTACAAGGCGAAGATCTTCACGAAGCTCGACGTAATTATAGCGTTTAACCAAGTACGTATAGCGCTAGGCTACAAGTAGCTTATAGCGTTTATTACGAGATTCAGCCTATACGAAACGCTAGTTACGCTATTCGGCCTATAGGGTACGCCTACTACCTTCTAGCATTATATTAACGACATCCTCTACAATGCTCTAGATAACTACGTAACGGTGTACCTAGACGATATCCTAGTCTACTCGGGCACGCTCGAGGAGTATATTAAGTAGGTTAGGGAGGTACTAAAGCGTATAATCGACGTAGGTCTATAGGTGGATATCGACAAGTGCGAATTCTATACGAAGCGGACGAAGTACCTAGGGCTTATTATTACGCCTAGGGGTATTAAGATAGACCTAGATAAGGTCGAAGCAGTACGTAATTAGGAGGCTCTAGAAATAAAGAGGTACCTCTAGCGGTTCTTAGGGTTCGCGAACTTCTACCGCCGATTTATATAAGGTTTTTCGAGCTACATATAGCTGCTATATAAGCTTATAAAGAAGATAGTAGACTAGGAGTAGTCTAAGTAGTATAAAGCGGCTTTCTAGCGCCTAAAGGTATACTTTGTTACGGCACCGGTACTATAGATATATAACTAGGAGAAGCGCGCTATAGTAGAAGTTAATACGTCAGACTAGTTAGTAGGTAGAGCGCTACTATAGGAAGGGGATAATAGCAAGTTACATCTAGTTACTTATTTCTTAGCGAAGTATACTATAGCTAAGTACAACTATAACATCTATAACAAGGAGCTCCTTACGATCGTTAAGGCGCTCGAAGAATAGCGCCCTAAGCTCGAAGGCGTAGCTAAGAGGTTCGAGATTATTACGGACTATAAGAACCTACAGACCTTCGGTATAACGAAGCAGCTATCGCTACGCTATATACGCTAGTCGGAGTTCTTATTACGTTTTGACTTCTAGATTATCTACCGCCTAGGTATAGTAAACAGCTACCCTAACGCGCTAAGCAGGAAGCTAGAGTTTATACTAAAGGACGTTAAAGATAATAGGCTACGGAATAGGCGGCACCCCCTGATCGACCCGAGCAAGTTCGACCTAGAGACCTTTAGTAGTAAGTATAACTCTAAGCTACTAGGCGAGACACTAGAGCTCTTTAGCCTTAACGTTTTATACTATACTAACGACCTTATTATAGAGAGCTACGCGAGCTCGCTATTTATAGCAGACGTAGTAGAGTCGCTTAGCGACTAGAAGGTACGCGCCTAGCTAAGCAAGATCAAGCGGGAGCTAAGAGTGCCATTTGCTAAGTACAAGTTAGTCTCGGGCAGGGCGTTCTACTATAGCAGGCTAATGATCGACCTAGGTAATATAGAGCTCTATTTGTAGCTTATCTACTAGATATACGCGTTAGGGCCTAGCGGGTACCTAGGGAGGACGAAGACGCTTGACCTAATGAACAGGGTCTACTAGTAGCTAGGGATAAGCGTATTAGTAAGGACGTTTATTAAAGCCTATATTCTATACTTTAAGACGAAGAACCCCCGCTTAAAGCCTATAGGGTTCCTTAAGCCGCTCCCGCTACCGTTAGCGCCGTAGCGAGATATATCGGTAGACTATATTACGCTACTCCCGCTATATAACTAGAGGGGGTAGGAGTTTAGGTACGTAGCAGTAGTAGTAAACCGGCTTATAAAGATACGCTACTTTATTACAACGGCGATACTAGAGGCCGACGAGCTAGCTAACCGGTTTATTAAGCGCGTATACTTGCTCTATAGCGTACTAGAGACGATTATATTAGATAGAGGTATATAGTTCGTTTCAGGGTTCTAGAGGGCGCTATTAGCGCGCCTTACGATTACCCTAAGACCCTTGTTAGCGTTTTACCCCTAGACAAACGGCTAGATAGAGCGGATTAACGCGGAACTAAAGTAGTACCTACAGCTATATATTAACTAGGCGTAGGATAACTAGGTTAACTAGCTCCCCCTAGTAGAGTTTATAGGGAATAATATAGTCTCTAGGACAACGGGCGTATTACCGTTCTTTGTAAATTATAGCTTTAACCTAAGGATAGGCGTAGAGCCGTCGAAGCTATACCTACTAAACATCTTAGAGTAGTAGAAGCGGGAGTTTTTCTAGGCATTAGAGCTTACGGACTGCTTTAGGGCGATCCTCGGGAAGGTTACAGCGCTAGTAAAGTAGTTATAGGACCGCTATAAGCAGAACGCGAACCGCTATAGGGAGGACGCGCCGTAGTACCGCGTTAGCGATATAGCAATACTTAATATATAGAACTATAAGACTAGTAGGCCGACCGCGAAGCTCGCGCTATAGTAGAAGGGCCCGTTCGAGGTTACAAAGGCCTTGTTATACGCAGTAACTCTAAAGCTCCTAGCGAATATAACGATCTTCCCTACGTTCTACGTCTCGAGAGTAAGGCGCTACCTAGGGTAGGGGCTAGCTAGCTAAGAGAGGGTTAACGACAACGTAAGCGCTAACCGCGGGCGCGTAGTCACGCGGACTAACGAAGGCGAAGACGTAGTAGAGTAGAGGTTCGAGAAGATCGTAGGGTTTAGTAAGGCGGCAAACGGCCGCTAGTAGTACTAAGTTAAGTAGGAAGGTTATAACAACCCGACTTAGTAACCTATAACGGATCTATAGGGCTATAATAACGCTATCTAGGAGTTCTACAACGCGTACCCTAAGCTCCCGGGGCTACTATTATAGACGCGAAGAAGGAGGGCGTAGCGGCAGGAGGCAAGGCGCTAAGCAAAAGGAACGGGCTATAGATACAAGTATCTAAAATCGAGCGTGTAGAATAGGATAGGCTCTAGATATAAGCATCCAAAATCGGGTGTTTTAGGAGCGTTTAAGATAGCTCTAGAGGCAAGTATCTAGAATTGAACGGTTAGGATAGCTCTAGATACAAGTATCTAAGATTAAGTGAGCGGTTAGGATAGCTCTGGATGCAAGTATCTAAAATAGGGGCTATTTTTATATAGGGGGGTTTGTTTAGAGAGGGAGGGTAGTGTCATAGGTATAGCCTGTGTTATGTGCTATGTTATATGCTATGCTATATGGTTAGCTGAGCACCCTGTAGCTAGAGGAGCGTGGCTCTATACTAGGTGGAGCTCGCCGGGCAGAACCTTCAGCCCTCGCGAGCTCCTACGAAGGTTACACTGTTGTGCAACCTTGTTGTATACGACCGTTACAGGCAGGCTATAAAGGCTATAGTCCTATTCTACAAATTAGTCCGTTAACTTATCTACTTCTAAGGTCTCTATTAGAATAAAGTAGCGTATTTTCGTTAGTCGGTCTACTACTACTATAATATAGTTAAAGGTCCGGTTTCTCCTTATATATAGCAGGAGTAGTATAATATAATCCACTAATATATCTTGCAATAGCGAGAGTAGTACTAGTAGCGGCTTTAGAAAGCCTGTTAGTAGTACCCTCGGCGTTTTCGTCTTGTTATATAGCAAGCAGGCGTTATAGTAGTCGCGGATCGTACCGGTTATCCTAGTCCACTAGTATTTCTAGTTTATTAGATTAATGGTCTTAGTCCTCCTAGGGTAGCCCCTAGGTCCTATTACGTAAGTTCGATAGATTAGCTATAGCTATATTTCGTCGTTATCTAGGTTAATAAGTATCCTCCTATAGTAGTAAGCCTTACCTACAATAGCTTAGCACTCTACGTATAGCACTTTGAGCTTCGTTTTTATATCCTTTAGCTACGCCCTAGTTCCAGGGTCTACTAACGCCTTAAGCGTTACCTTTAGTAGATCTAAGCTTGTATATATCTTGTTTAGTAGATTGTCGATATACCTTAATAGGTCTAACTAGTTAACTGTAATCGCATTGTTATATAGTCTTAGTAGTTTAAATGTCTCTAGATCGAACTAGTTAGGGTTGATTAGTAGCCTCTTATAGTTCTAGAGTCGGTTATCCTCTATGCCCTATAGTATATGTTCTAGCTTACGGCTAAGCGTATCTAGTATCGCGTTTGCTAATCCCGGCTAATAGATAATATAGAAGTTAAATTATAATAGGATTTCGGACTACTGTATATACTTTAGGGATAGTTGTTTCGTTATTATAAAGGTCTAATGGTTCTTATAGTCTGAAATAATGTTAAACTAGCTATTTGCTCCCTCTAGCTCTAGTCGCTATTCCTCTAGTGCCTTAATCACCGCTAATAGATCCTTGTTATAGATATTGTAATTGCATTCCTATACTAAGTGCTTCGCGCTAAAGTAGGCTACTAGGTACTAGTCGCTATTGTTGTCTTGTTATAGTAGCGTTCTACCTACTAACTAGTCTAAAGCGTTAGTTTCAATAACTATAGGCTTATCCTAGTTATAGATCCTTAGCGCTAGTACTATCGAAAAGTATGTTTTTAGTTATTCGAAAGCAGATTAGTATAGTCTGCTCTATTCCTAGCTTGTTATCTTCTTTGTTAAGTTGTAAAGTAGCCTCGCTACTCCTAAGAAGTTCTTAATAAATCGTTGTAGAAGTTCGCGAAGCCTAGGAAGCGTTGTAACTACCGTCTTATTGTTAGTAGCTCCTAAGATATAATCGCCGCTACCTTCTCTTTGTCTATATCGATACCGCCCGGTGTAATAGTCAGGCCTAGGTATTTCGTTCTTATAGTATAGATTTCGCACTTGTTAATATTAACCTAGAGGCCCGCCTAGTATAGTCTCTTTAGCACCTCCTTCACTTACTTAACGTAGTCTGCTATATTCGTAGAGTAGATTAGTATATCGTCTAAGTAAGCTATAGTATATACGTCTAGTATATTGTATAGCGTATTATTAATATAGTATTGAAACGTAGCGGGTACTCCCTATAGCCCGAACAATATAACTAGCGATTCGTAGAGGCTGAATCGTATTACGAACGCTATTAACTATTTGTAGCCTTCCGCTACTTAGACTCTATTAAACGCCGCGATAATATCTAGCTTTATAAAGATCTACGCTCTATAGATAGAATCGAGTGTTTCCTTAATTAGTAGTATTAGATATTGACTTTTTATTGAAACGTTATTTAAACCTTAGAAGTTAGTATAAATCTACACTCCGCCTTCTAGCTTCTAGGTAAGTAGTAGAGGCGCTCCCGTACTCGATTTTAATAGTTAGATAAAGCCTTTCGTTAGGTAGTTATCTAGCTAGCGCTTAACTACGCGTAGTTCTATTAGTAAGAACAGTCTATTCCTTAAGAACGGTAGCTTGCTTCCTAGTATTAGCTCGATTTTATAGTTATATAATCTATATAGTAGTAGCGTATCTACCTCCTAAGGAAGAGAAGTCTTGAATATATTACAATACTCCGCTAGTAGGCGTTTTAAGATATCCGTTACTATTAGCTAGGGTTTGTTACTCTTCTTGAAGAGTTTCTAGGTATCCTCCTCTATAATCCTATAAATTGTCTTTATATTACTCTAGAGGGCGTTTACGAACTTGTAGTGTCGTTCTAGGAGTACTAAAGTATAGTCCTCTAGCAAGCCTTTATAGTTTAGTATCCGCTTATAAAAGTCGTCTAGTAAGGTATAAAGCGCAGCCCTTTCCTTATCCTTCTTCTTATTTAGTATTACTTATTCTAGTTAATCGACCGTTATACGTATTACTATTACGCCCTTCTAGTAGTAGAAAAGTATAAAGTTCGGCGCGTTTAGTAGCTTAATATTGTTTCTATTAATTGCTTCGTTATACGGTAGTAGCTTCGGGAGTTGTTTTAGTAGTAGCGGCGCCTATAGGTACCTACGCCCGTTTACCCTTTTCGCTAGTTATAGCCTCTTTGTAGGCGTATTAGGAATAACTACTTCTCTTGATCCTAGTAGGGATAAGGTCTACTACGGTCCGTTCTTAAGTACCCTCTAGTAACGCTATAATAGGGATAGCCTCCTCTTCTTCTTCCTCTTCTATAGGTTCTCTAGGCTCTAGCTATATTCTCCATCCTCTAGTTCTCCCTTATCCGGGACTTCCTCGATCAATACTTAGTATTCTATAGTGTTTTTTATAGTTGTAGGTTCTACGGTTGTAGGTTCTATAGTTATAGGTTTCGCTTACGGTGCTATTAGCTTGGTTATATATTCTAGTAAGTAGCGTTACTCCTAGTAACGCTCCTTAAACGTAAGCTTTAGGTCCGCCTAGTTAATTATTAGGTTATATCTTCTTAGCTATAGGAGGCCTAGAATAATTAGATTGTCTTTCGCTAGTATAGTAATAAAGAACTAGAGCTTCTCCCAATACTAGCTAATCCGTAGTTCTAGTACTATACTCTATTTAATCTATAACTTTAGTACGCTATTAGTTAAGTAAAGTAGCTTCCTCGTTTCTAGTCTACTTAGCAGTATATCGTTACGTACTATGAAACTAAAGTCTATAAAGGCAAGACCTATATAGCCTAAATCTACAAGCGCTATATACGCTATTTTACGCTTACTTATTACAATATAGGAGGTTAATAGGATCAAATTAGCTATCTAACTAATAGTGCTAATAACTAAATCGCTGCTACCTCCCCTATAATAGCCTCTATACCCCTATATACGTCTTCGTATAGAGGCTAGGCATTTCCCTGGTACTATTATTACTATTCTAGGTCTTCTGTACTCTATTTAGGTTTGTAGTACTTAGTATCGTTATAATCGACTTCTCCTAGAACGTAGCCTTAGTCTATAAATCGCATATAGTATACGCTATAGCCTCCGCTGCTATTACCGAAGTTCTAGTTGTTATTATTCTATCGATATAGGTATCCGCTACCGCCGTAGCCTCCGCAGCCTCCGAATCCGCCGTTATTGCCGAATCTACCGTTATTGCCGAATCCGCCGTTATTGCCGAATCTACCGTTGTTACCGAATCCGCCGTTGTTATTGCCGAATCCGCTATTATAGTTATTCTAGTTCGGGCTACTATTATTATTCTAGTTTAGGCCGCTACTATAGTTGCTGAATCCGCTGTAGTTACTGTAGCCGCCCTACTACCCTCTACCTCTAGCGCCTTAGTCATTCTAGGCTTACTTGCCTTTCTCTATACATTTCGCCGTAATATAGCCCCTTATACTATAGAGGAAATAGAGACCTATAGCTATATACTACTCCTTCTTTAAGTTAGAGAGTTATAAGATAGTCGCCTTATCCTTAGTAGTAGTTACCTAGTTAACGTCTATAGCGTTTAGGTCTTTACCTTCTTTCTTAGCGTTATAGCTATTATAGTAGTTCGGCTTATTAGCCTTCTTTAAATGTTCCTCTATTTTAAGGTTATTAGCCTAGGCCTAGGCTATCACGGTTAGTAAATGCCCAATGTTAGGGTACGTATATATTCGATGTGGTTGTACGAGGAACTCAAGATAGTAGGTGTAGCCCGCCGGGGATATGCCCTGCGGCGGGCTCCACATACGCTGCAGGCTCTGCAGGCCCTACATCGCACAACCGCTCCACAATGGCCATACGGCTATATATCACGGCTAGACCCGTGACACTACCCTCCCTCAAAACAAGCCTCCTTCAAATCAAGCCCATGGTTCGAACGCTCGAATCGTGGCTTCAGTTCCTTCTCGGCACCTACGCTAGGGGCCCTAGCTTGTTCGGATTAGCATCGTGGAACTTCCAAATAGCATTATCGCAGCCGCGTAGATCCGTTGCTAGCTGCTAAGTCGGCTAGGCGTAGCCCTCCTACTTAACCAGGTATTGCTACCTCCTGTTCTCTACCTTCCTAAAGTCTCGAATCTCTTCAAACCTCCATTCAACTACTTCGACGCCGTTATCTTAGCGTCTTACCTCCCTACTACGGTTCGCTTATATATCTCTCTACGCGTTAGCTTGCCCTAGGATTCCCTACTCGCCCCGCTATAGCCGAACTAGTAATACGTAGAACGTGTCGAATATCTTTATATTCGCTAGAAGGCGCAGCGTTACTGCGTGTAACGCCGCTTTAGTAACTTCGAATAGTCCCTCCTAGTGTAGTTCGAGCTTCTTCGTCGGGCGCCCTGTCTTATAATACCGTATATTAAGCATTACCTTATCGCCGATTCTATAGACCGGGGCGTTGCTACGTTTAGCGTTTACGTTAATCTCGTAACGGTCCTGCGCTTGCCTCGCTAGTGCCTTCGCTATATCTAGCACTACTTTAAAGCGTATAGATATCTCTATCGCCTAGAAAAACTCCCTCTTCTAAGCTTCCGAGAGTTCTAGTAGGTATAGTCTACTTAGTTCTACGCCTATACGTAGGTAGAAACTGTAGTTCGCGAAGAAGGGCGATACTCCCGTTGTCTCTAATAATATATTGTTCCCTACGAACTCTACAAGCGGTACCTAATCCGCCTAGTTATCTTATACCTAGTTGACGAAAAGGCGCAAATACTACTCTAACTTTACGTTAATCTATTTAGTCTGGCCGTTCATCTACGGGTAGAACGCCGATAATAGTTTTAGAGTTACCGCTAATCTTAACAATAGTATTCTCTAGAACGTTAAAACGAACTATATACCTCTATCTAATATAATCGTCTCGGGTAGGCTATATAGGCTATAGACCCGTTCTACAAAGCGGTCCGTTAACTTATCTACTTCTAAGGTCTCTATTAGGATAAAGTAGCGCATTTTCGTCAGTCGGTCCACTACTACTGTAATATAGTTGAAGGTTCGGTTTCTCCTTATATATAGCGGCAGTGGTATAATATAATCCACCGATATATCCCGCTATAGCGAGAGTAGTACTAGCAGCGGCTTTAGAAAACCCGTCGGTAGCACCCTCGGCGTTTTCGTCTTGTTATACAGTAAGCAAGCGTTGTAGTAATCGCGAATAGTACCAGTTATCCCGGTCTACTAGTATTTCTAATTCATTAGGTCGATAGTCTTAGTTCTTCCTGGGTAGCCCCTAGGTCCCGATACGTAGGTTCGGTAAATCAGTTATAGTTATATCTCGTCGTCGTCTAGGTCAATAAGCATTCTCCTACGGTAATATACCTTGCCTGCAATAGCATAGCACTCCGCGTATAGCACTTTAAGCCTCGTTTTAATATCCTTTGGCCAAGCTCTGGTCCCAGGGTCTGCTAGCGCCCTAAGCGTTGCCTTTAGTAGATCTAAGCTTATATACATTTCGTTTAGCAGATCGTCGATATGTCTTAATAGGTCCAACTAGTTAACTGTAATCGCCTCGTTATATAGTCTTAGCAGTTTAAATATCTCTAGATTAAACCGGTCTAGGTCGATTAGTAGCCTTTTATAGTTCCGGAGTTAGTTATCCTCTACGCCCTATAGTATATGTTCTAGCTTACGGCTTAGCGTATCTAGCATCGCGTTTGCCGATCCTAGCCAGTAGATAATACGGAAGTTAAATCGTAATAGGAATTCGGACTACCGTATATGCCTTAGGGATAGTTGCTTCGTCGTTACGAAGGTCTGAAGGTTCTTATAGTCTGTAATAATGTCAAACCGGCCGTTTGCTCCCTCTAGTTCTAGTCGCTATTCCTCTAGTGCCTTGATTACCGCTAATAGCTCCTTGTTATAGATGTTGTAATTGCATTCCTATACTAAGTGCTTCGCGCTAAAGTAGGCTACTAGGTACTAGTCGCCGTTGTTGTCTTATTGTAGTAGCGTTCTGCCTACTAACTAGTCTAAAGCGTTAGTTTCGACAACTGCGGGCTTGTCCTAGTTGTAGATCCTTAGCGCTAGTGCTATCGAAAAGTATGTTTTTAGTTGTTCGAAAGTAGATTAGTATAGTCTGCTCTATTCCTAGCTTATTATCTTCTTCGTAAGGTTGTAAAGTAGCTATACTATTCCTAAGAAGTTCTTAATAAATCGTCGGTAGAAGTTCGCGAAGCCTAAGAACCGTTATAGCTGCCGCCTTGTTATTAGCGGTTCCTAGGATATAATAGCTACTACCTTCTCTTTGTCTATATCGATACCGCCCGGCGTAATGATTAGGCCTAGGTATTTCGTTCTTATAGTATAGAACTCGCACTTATTAATATCGACCTAGAGCCCTGCCTAGTGTAGTCTCTTTAGCACCTCCTTCACTTACTTAACGTAGTCTGCTATATTCGTAGAGTAGATTAGTATATCGTCTAGGTACGCTATAGCGTATACGTCTAGCATATTGTATAGCGTGTTATTAATATAGTGCTAAAACGTAGCGGGTACTCCCTATAGCCCGAACGGTGTAACTAGCGATTCGTAGAGGCCGAATCGTATTACGAACGCTATTAACTATTCGTAGCCTTCCGCTACTCGGACTCTGTTAAACGCCGCGATAACATCTAGCTTTGTAAAGATCCGCGCTCTATAGATAGAATCGAGTATCTCCTTAATCAGTAGTATTAGATATCGACTCTTTATCGAAACGTTGTTCAAACCTTAGAAGTTAGCGCAAATCTACACTCTACCTCCTAGCTTCTAGGCAAGTAGTAGAGGCGCTCCTATACTTGATTTTAATAGTCGGATAAAGCCTTTCGTTAGGTGGTTATCTAGCTAGCGCTTAACTACGCGTAGTTCTATTAGTAAGAACAGTCTATTCCTTAAGAACGGTAGCTTGCTTCCTAGTATTAGCTCGATTTTATAGTTATATAATCTATACGGTAGTAGCGTATCCGCCTCCTAGGGAAGAAAAGTCTCGAACGTATCGCGATACTCCGCTAGTAGGCGTTTCAAGATATCCGCTACTATTAGCTAGGGTTTGTTACTCTTCTCGAAGAATTTCCAAGCATCCTCCTCTATAATCCTATAAATCGTCTCTACGTCGCTCTAAAGGGCGTTTACAAACTCATAGTACCGTTCTAGGAGTACTAAAGTATAGTCCTCTAGCGAGCCTTCGCGGTTTAACATCCGCTTATAAAAGTCGTCTAGCAGGGCGTAGAGCGCAGCCCTCTCCTTGTCCTTCTTCTCGTTTAGTATTGCTTATTCTAGTTAGTCGACCGTTACGCGTATTACTATTACGCCCTTCTAGCGGTAGAAAAGTATAAAGTTTAGCGCGTTTAGTATCTTAATGTCGTTTTTATTAATCGCCTTATTATATAGTAGTAGCTTCGGGAGTCGTTTCGGTAGTAGCGGCGCCTACAGGTACCTACGCCCGTTCACCTTCTTCGCTAGTTATAGCCTCCTTATAAGCTTATTTGGAATAACTACCGCTCTTGATCCCAGCGGGGATAAGGTCTACCGCGGTCCGTTCTCAAGCGCTCTCTAATAGCGTTACAATAGGGATAACTTCCTCTTCCTTTTCTTCTACGGGTTCTCTAGACCCTGGTTATACTCCCTGTCCTCTAGTTCTCCCTTATCTAGGACTTCCTCGACCGATGCTTAGTATTTCGCTATGTTTTTTATAGTTGTAGGTTCTACGGTTATAGGTTCTATAGTTATAGGCTTCGCTTATAGTGCCGTTAGCTCGGTTATATATTCTAGTAAGTAACGTTACTCTTAGTAACGCTTCCTAAATGTAAGCTTTAGGTCCGCCTAGTTAATTATTAGGTTATGTCTTCTTAGCTATAGGAGGCCTAGAATAATCGGATTGTCTTTCGCTAGTATAGTAATAAAGAACCGAAGCTTCTCCCTATACTAGCCGATCCTTAGTTCTAGTACTATGCTCTATTCGATCTATAACTTTAGTATACTATTAGCCAAGTAGAGTAGCTTCCTCGTTTCTAGTCTGCTTAGTAGTATATCGTTACGTACCGCGAAACTAAAGTCTATAAAGGCGAGACCTATATAGCCTAAATCTACAAGCGCTATATACGCTATCTTACGCTTGCTTATTACAATATAGGAGGATAATAGGATTGAATTAGCTATCTAACCGATAGCGCTAATAACTAAATCGCTACTACCTCCTCTATAATAGCCTCCGTACCCCTATACACGTCTTCGCGTAAAGGCTAGGCATTTCCCTGGTGCTATTGTTACTATTCTAGGTCTTCCGTGCTCTATTCGGGTTCGTAGTGCTTAGCATCGTTATAACCAACTTCTCCCAGAACGTAGCCTTAATCTATAAATCGCACGCAGTATACGCCATAGCCTCCGCCGTTATTGCCGAAGTTCTAGTTATTGTTACCGAAGTTCTAGCTATTATTGCCAAAGTTCTAGTTGTTATTGTTCTGTCGATATAGGTATCCGCCGCCGCTATAGCCTCCGCCGCCTCCGAATCCACCGTTATAGTTGTTCCAGTTCGGGCCGCTATTGTTGTTCTAGTTCGGGCTGCCGTTATTGCCGAATCCGCCGTTGTTGCCGAATCCGCCGTTGTTACCGAATCCGCCGTTGTTGCCGAATCTGCTGTAGTTGCCGCGGCCGCCCCGCTACCCTCTACCTCTAGCGCCTAGGTTATTCTAGGCTTGCTTGCCTTTCTCTATGCATTTCGCTACGATATAGCCCCTTGTGCTATAGAGGAAACAGAGACCTATAGCTATATACTACTCCCTCTCTAAGTTAGAGAGTTGTAAGATAGTTGCCTTATCCTCGGTAGTAGTTACCCGGTTAACGTCCATAGCGTTCGGGTCCTTGCCTTCCTTCTTAGTATTATAGCCGTTATAGTAGTTCGGCTCGTTAGCCTTCTTTAAATGTTCCTCTATTTTAAGGTTGTTAGCCTAGGCCTAGGCTATAGTAACCTATCCTTAGAAGTCATCCCAGGCCGGGAGGTTCGTCTGCGGTAGGATCAGGTCCTGTATTAGCTTCGAAAGCTTCTCCCTTAGTACGCGTACGTAGGTAGCGTCGTCCTAGTTACTTAGGTTATAAAGGTTCGAGAACTCCGTAATAAAGTCTGTAAACTTCGTGTACTTATCCTTCTACGCTATCTTACGTAGCTTGTTCTCTACGTTAGCTACTAGATCTATTGTTATATACTTCTTAGAAAGGAACTTAATAAACTCGTTAGTAGTTGTCTATACCTAGGCTTGCTTATCGCCTAGATTCGTAACAATAGTATCGATATAGTTACTAATTCCTATAGCTACAATTCCCTCTAGTAGCGAAGCTACGTAGAGGATCTTCGCTTTCTTAGTCGCGTATTTTAGCGGCCTTACAGCCTATCGCGCTATAATCAGCGTCTTCTATATTCTAAATTATATAGTTCGCTTCGCTAAGTCCCGCTTGGAGCCCGAAAACGTAGATATATATAGTATACTACCCTCTCTAGTACCGCCGCCGCCGCCGCCTAGCTTCCTAGACTCGATTAGCCTTGTTAAAACGTTATTCTCTACTTACAGTACTACGGCCTTCTTATTCGCCTCGTTCGCCCTAACTATCTATCTCTGGATTTCCTCGGTCGCGCCCCTAAGGATATATTCGGCTAGGTTCGCTATTATCCTCTCCGTTGTATTATCCTTTCTAGTTCTTTTAAGCGCTTTAAGCAGGAGGTCGTTACCTATAAACGGCCTATAGTATCCTTCGAAATAACCCTTTAGCTTCGGGTATATCTCTTCCTTTAGGGCTATAGCGGCCTCGCTACGTATATCCTTAATAGGAATAGGCACTTAGGCCGCGGAGCTTGCGTTAACGTCTATAGTGCTTATTCTTCTTTATTCGGGGGTTTGGTTTCTTAGGTTCAGGGGTTCGGTTTCTTAGGTTCGGGGGTTCAGTTTCTTAGGTTCTGGTTCTTAGGACTATCTTGTTGTTTTAGGACCGACTATCTTATTGGTTTCTTAGGTTCGGGGCGGTCGAATTGTGATTTCGGTTAGTTCGCGCAACGCAAATTCGTCGTAATCAATCGACGAAGGTCTGCGCATACGAACAGAAGGTACAACCAACTATCACGGTTGGTAAATGCCCAATGTTAGGGTACGTATATATTCGATATAGTTGTACGAGGAACTTAAGATAGTGGGTATAGCCCGCTGGGGATATGCCCTGCAGCGGGCTCCACATACGCTGCAGGCTCTGCAGGCCCCACATCGCACAACCGCTCCACAATGGCCATACGGCCATATGTCACGGCTAGACCCGTGACATAGGCTATAGTAACCTATCCCTAGAAGTTATCTTAGGCTAGAAGGCTCGTCTATAGTAGGATCAGGTCCTATATTAGTTTTAAAAGCTTCTCTCTTAGCGCGTATATATAGGTAGCGTTATCCTAGTTACTTAGGTTATAAAGGTTTAAGAACTCTATAATAAAGTCTATAAACTTTACGTACTTATTCTTCTATACTATCTTACGTAGCTTATTCTCTATATTAGCTACTAGGTCTATCGTTATATACTTCTTAGAGAGGGATTTAATAAACTCGTTAGTAGTTGCCTATACCTAGGTCTAATTATCGCCTAGGTTTGTAATAATAGTATTAATCTAGTTACTAATCCCTATAGCCGCGATTCCCTTTAGTAGCGACGCTATATAGAGGATCTTCTCTTCCTTAGTCACATATTCTAGCGGCCTTACGGCCTATCGCGCCGTAATTAGCGTTTTCTACATTCTGAATTATATAGTTCGCTTCGCTAAGTCCTGCTTAGAGCCTAAGAACGCGGAGGCGTATAGTATACTGCCCTCCCTAGCGCCGCCGGCGCCTAGCTTCCTAGACTCGATCAGCCTTATTAAAACGTTATTCTTTACTTATAGTACTATAGCCTTCTCGTTTACCTTGTTCGCCTTAACTATCTACCTCTAGATTTCCTCGGTCGCGTCCCTAAGGATATATTCGGTAAGGTTCGCTATTATTATCTCTATTGAATTATCCTTTCTAGCTCTCTTAAGTACTTTAAGTAGAAGGTTGTTACCTATAAACAACCTATAGTATCCTTCGAAATAACCCTTTAGTTTCAGGTATATATCTTCCTTTAGGGCTATAATAGCCTTACTATATATATCCTTAATAGGAATAGGCACTTAGGCTATAGAGCTTACATTAACCTCTATAGTACTTAGGTATTATAATCTAGGTTCTTAGGTTCAGGTTCTTAGGTTCAGGTTCTTAGTTCTTAGGTTCGGGTTCTAACTATCCTATTGTTTTAGGGCCAACTATCTTATTAGTTTCTTAGGTTTAGGGCGAGTCGGTCTTGAATTGTAATTTAGGTTAGTTCGCGCAACGTAAATTCGTTATAATTAATCGACGAAGGTCTATATACACGAATAGAAGGTACAACTAACTATTACAGGTAGTAAATGCCTAATGTTAGGGTACGTATATATTCGATATGGTTGTACAAGGAACTTAAGATCGTGGGTGTAGCCCGCCTAGGATATACCCTGCGGCGGGCTCCACATGCGCTGCAGGCTCTACAGGCCCCACATCGCACAACCGCTCCACAATGGCTATACGGCCATATGTCACGGCTAGACCCGTGACAATAACTTTACGTACCTAGCTAGTACCTAGGCTAGAGCCGCTAATAACGGCTTAGCCTAGGTCTAGGATAACTTCTAGATTTTCCAAGAGACAATCGCTAACTAGTATAAACAGATCTATACCCTCTAGGTAGCCTAGGCTATCCTAGCAAATAACCTAGCACCCCTCTAACCTTAATGTAAATAACTTCCTATTAGACCGCCGTTCGATAGTAAGAAGGAGCTCTTCCCTACCTAAAGGACTATAATAATCTATATCCTCGAAGTAGACTAGGAATTCATCGGTTCTAACCGTAACTAGTAGGTCTTTATTTAGGAGAATCTTTCGCGCTAGGTTCAGACCTATGTCGCTGCCTTCTATAAGTTAGACGGCGGATTACGTACTTATAACCTATAGGAGTTCCTTACTTATCTTAAGGCTATATTTAACAACCTAAATGGTAGAGTCGTTATACTCTTAAAGCTAAATAGTCTTACCTAGGGAAATAACGAGCCTTTCTTATTATCACAGGTAGTAAATGCCCAATGTTAGGGTACGTATATATTCGATATGGTTGTACGAGGAACTCAAGATAGTAGGTGTGGCCCGCTAGGGATAAGCCCTGCGGCGGGCTCCACATGCGCGCTACAGGCTCTGCAGGCCCTACATCGCACAACCGCTCTACAATGGCTATACGGCCATATGTTACGGCTAGACCCGTGATACTACCCTCCCTTAAAACAAGCCTCCGCTTTAAATCAAGCCTATAGTTCGAACGCTCGAATCGTAGCTTCAGTTCCTTCTTAGCACCTACGCTAGGGGCCCTAGCTTGTTCGGATTAGCATCGTAGAACTTCCAAATCGTATTATCGCAGCTACGTAGATCCGTTACTAGCTACTATATCGGCTAGGCGTAGCCCTCCTACTTAACTAGGTATTGCTACCTCCTATTATCCGCTTTCCTAAAGTCTTAAATCTCTTCAAACCTCTATTCAACTACTTCGACACTATTATCCTAGCGCCTAACTTCCCTACTATAGTTCGCCCTTATATCTCTCTATACGTTAGCTTGCCCTAGTATTCCCCGCTCGCTACGCTATAGCCGAACCAGTAATACGTAGAACGTGTTAAATATCTTCATGTTCGCTAGCAGGCGTAACGTTACTATATATAACGCTGCCTTAGTAACCTCGAATAGCCCCTCCTAGCGCGGTTCGAGCTTCTTCGTCAGGCGCCCTATCTTATAATACTATATATTAAGCATTACCTTATCGCCGATTCTATAGACTAGGGCGTTGCTACGTTTAGCGTTTACGTTAATCTTATAACGGTCCTATACTTACCTTGCTAGTGCCTTCGCTATATCTAGCACTACTTTAAAGCGTATAGATATCTCTATCGCCTAGAAAAACTCCCTCTTCTAAGCTTCCGAGAGTTCTGGTAGGTATAGCCTGCTCGGTTCTATACCTATACGTAGGTAGAAGCCGTAGTTCGCGAAGAAGGGCGACACTCCTGTCGTTTCTAACGATATATTATTCCCTATAAACTCTACAAGCGGTACCTAATCCGCCTAGTTATCCTATATCTAGTTAACGAAAAGGCGTAAATATTGCTCTAACTCTACGTTAATCCGTTTAGTCTAGCCGTTCGTTTATAGGTAGAACGCTAATAATAGGTTTAGAGTCACCGCTAATCGTAACGATAGTATTCTCTAGAACGTTAAAACGAACTACGTGTCTCTATCTAATATAATCGTCTTAGACAGGCCGTATAGGCTATAGACCTATTCTACAAAGCAGTCCGTTAACTTATCTACTTCTAAGGTCTCTATCGGGATAAAGTAGCGTATTTTCGTTAGTCGGTCCACTACTACTATAATATAGTTAAAGGTCCGGTTCCTCCTTATATATAGCGGGAGTAGTATAATATAATCTACCGATATATCCCGCTATAGCGAGAGTAGTACTAGTAGCGGCTTTAGAAAGCCTGTTAGTAGCGCCCTTAGCGTTTTCGTCTTATTATATAGTAAGTAGGTATTGTAGTAATTACGGATTGTACTAGTTATCCTAGTCTGCTAGTATTTCCAGTTTATTAGATTAATAGTCTTAGTCCTTCTAGGGTAGCCTCTAGGTCCTAATATATAAGTTCGGTAGATTAGCTATAGCTATATTTTATTATTGTCTAGGTCAATAAGCATCCTCCTATAGTAGTAAGCCTTACCTACGATAGCTTAGTACTCCGCGTATAGTACTTTGAGCTTCGTTTTTATATCCTTTAGCTAAGCCCTAGTCCTAGGGTCTGCTAATGCCTTAAGCGTTACCTTTAGTAGATCCGAGCTCGTATATATCTCGTTTAGTAGATCGTTAATATACCTTAATAGGTCTAGCTAGTTAATTGTAATCGCCTTGTTATATAGTCTTAGTAGCTTGAACGTTTCTAGATCGAACCTGTTAGGGTTAATTAGTAGCCTGTTACGGTTCTAAAGTTAATTATCCTCTACGCCCTATAGTATATGTTCTAGCTTACGGCTTAACGTATCTAGCATTACGTTTGCTAATCCTAGCTAGTAGATAATACGGAAGTTAAACCGTAATAGGAATTTAGACTACTATATATGCCTCGGGGACAGTTGCTTCGTCGTTATAAAGGTCTAAAGGTTCTTATAGTCTATAATAATGTTAAACTAGCCGTTTGCTCCCTCTAGTTCTAGTCGCTATTCTTCTAGTACTTTAATTACTACTAATAGCTCCTTGTTATAGATATTATAATTACATTCCTATACTAAGTGCTTTACGCTAAAGTAGGCTACTAGGTACTAGTTGCTATTATCGTCTTACTATAGTAGCGTTCTACCTACTAACTAGTCTAAAGCGTTAGTTTCGATAACTACAGGCTTATCCTAGTTATAGATCCTTAGCGCTAGTGCCGTCGAAAAGTATATTTTTAGTTACTTAAAAGCTAAATAGTATAGTCTGCTTTATTCCTAGCTCGTTATTTTCTTCGTTAGGTTATAAAGTGGCCGCGCTACTCCTAAGAAGTTCTTAATAAATCGTCGGTAGAAGTTCGCGAAGCCTAAGAACCGTTGTAGCTACCGCTTTATTATTAGCGGTTCCTAGGATATAATAGCTACTACCTTCTCTTTGTCTATATCGATACTACCTAGCGTAATGATTAGGCCTAGGTATTTCGTTCTTATAGTATAGAATTTGTACTTGTTAATATCGACCTAGAGGCCCGCCTAGTGTATTCTCTTTAGTACCTCCTTTACTTGCTTAATATAGTCTGCTATATTTGTAGAGTAGATTAGTATATTATCTAAGTAAGCTATAGCGTATACGTCTAGTATATTATATAGCGTATTATTAATATAGTGCTAAAACGTAGCGGGCGTTCCCTATAGCCCGAACGGTATAACTAGCGATTTATAGAGGCCGAATCGTATTACAAACGCTATTAACTATTCGTGGCCTTCCGCTACTTGGACTCTATTAAACGCCGTAATAACATCTAGCTTTGTAAAGATCCGCGCTCTATAGATAGAATCGAGTATTTCCTTAATTAGTAGTATTAGATATCGACTCTTTATTAAAACGTTGTTTAAACCTTAAAAGTTAGTATAAATCTATACTCTACCTCCTAGCTTCTAGGCAAGTAGTAGAGGCGTTCCCGTACTCGATTTTCATAGTTAGATAAAGCCTTTCGTTAGGTAGTTATCTAGCTAGCGCTTAACTATATATAGTTCTATTAGTAAGAACAGTCTGTTCTTTAAGAATAGTAGCTTACTTCTTAGTATTAGCTCGATTTTATAGTTATATAATCTATATAGTAGTAGCGTACTAGGGGCTTGGAGCCCGCTGTCGCGAGCTCGCACAGTTTAACTTATTTCGAGGGCTTAGCAAGGCCACACTCTTTTCCCTATACACCTATACAACAACGCCACCACTAAGTCGCCGCTATTGAAGCTATTACACAACTTGGTATTAAAGCATTAAACTAACTCGGTATATTAAGAAATTGATATTGATTAATATATTAATTTTTTGAAGCTATTCCAACAATTGCGCGCTCTACGTAAGTAGTTTTATCGCAATAGCCGACTTTAACGCGGCTGTACCCGGCTCCTAGCAACGCAACCCACTTGGCCGTACCTAGCTCCCGGCAACGCGGCCCACCCGGCCACACCCAGCTCCCGGCTCCCGGCAACCCGGCCACACCCAGCTCCCGGCAACGCGGCCCACCCAGCCACACCCAGCTCCCAGCTCCCAGCAACCCGGCCACACCCAGCTCCTAGCAACGCAGCCCACCCGGCCATACCCAGCTCCTAGCTCCTAGCAACCCGGCCACACCCAGCTCCCAGCAACGCGGCCCACGCGGCTGTGC
>MU853404.1:903099-915787 GCA_033297235.1 Trichocladium antarcticum
GCTCCCAGCAACCCGGCCACACCCAGCTCCTAGCAACGCAGCCCACCCGGCCGTACCCAGCTCCTAGCTCCTAGCAACCCGGCCACACCCAGCTCCTAGCAACGCGGCCCACGCGGCCGTGCCCGGCTCCCGACAACGCGGCCCACCCGGCCACACCCAGCTCCTAGCAACGTAGCCCACGCGGCCGTGCCCGGCTCCCGACAACGCGGCCCACCCGGCCACACCCAGCTCCTAGCAACGTAGCCCACGCGGCCGTGCCTGGCTCCCGACAACGCGGCCCACCCGGCCACACCTAGCTCCCAGCAACGCGGCCCACGCGGCCGTGCCCGGCTCCTAGCAACGCGGCCCACCCGGCTACACCCAGCTCCCGGCAACGTAGCTCACGCAGCCATACCCGGCTCCCGGCAACGTAGCCTACCCGGCGCGGCCCACCCGGCCACACCCAGCTCCCAGCTCCTAGCAACCCGGCCACACCCAGCTCCTAGCAACGCAGCCCACCCGGCCGTACCTAGCTCCCAGCTCCTGGCAACCCGGCCACACCCAGCTCCCAGCAACGCGGCCCACGCGGCCGTGCCCGGCTCCCGACAACGCGGCCCACCCGGCTACACCTAGCTCCTAGCAACGTAGCCCACGCGGCCGTGCCCGGCTCCCAACAACGCGGCCCACCCGGCCACACCTAGCTCCTAGCAACGCGGCCCACGCGGCCGTGCCCGGCTCCCGACAACGCGGCCCACCCGGCCACACCCAGCTCCTAGCAACGTAGCCTACGCGGCCGTGCCCGGCTCCCGACAACGCGGCCCACCCGGCCACACCCAGCTCCTAGCAACGCGGCTCACGCAGCCATACCCGGCTCCCGGCAACGTAGCCTACCCGGCGCGGCCTACCCGGCCACACCTAGCTCCCAGCTCCTAGCAACCCGGCCACACCCAGCTCCTAGCAACGCGGCCTACCCGGCCACACCCAGCTCCTAGCTCCTAGCAACCCGGCCACACCCAGCTCCTAGCAACGCAGCCTACCCGGCCGTACCTAGCTCCTAGCTCCTAGCAACCCGGCCACACCTAGCTCCTAGCAACGCGGCCCACGCGGCCGTGCCCGGCTCCCGACAACGCGGCCCACCCGGCTACACCCAGCTCCTAGCAACGCAGCCCACGCGGCCGTGCCCGGCTCCCGACAACGCGGCCTACCCGGCCACACCCAGCTCCCAGCAACGCGGCCCACGCGGCCGTGCCAGGCTCCCAGCAACGCGGCCCACCCGGCCACACCTAGCTCCCGGCAACGTAGCTCACGCAGCTATACCCGGCTCCTAGCAACGTAGCCTACCCGGCCCTACTCAGCTCTTGGCAATATAGCCTATATAGCCGTACTTAGGTCCCAGAGTGAGCGTAACAGGAAGTATACTACTGTATATAGGATATAGGTGAATGTAATGGTAGGGCCGGTAAATAATATACAGAAGGAAAATCCTAGGAGAGAAATTCGCAGCGGAAGAATTTGTATACCTATGCGAGAGCGTGGTAGGAGAGCGTAGCAGGCTTGGCGAAAAATTAACAGCCAACTATAAATCACTAACAACTATGTACCTTGCAATGTTAGTGTTAACAGCTAAAGAAGCAGGTTATACTACCAAATTGTTAAGAAAAGATCGATGCACCTGCAAAAAAGACTATTGTGATACCCGCACTTTTTCAAACCTAGCTGTAGTATCATATATAGAGATCCGCCTCCTAGGGAAGAAAAGTCTCGAACGTATTGCAATACTCCGCTAGTAGGCGTTTTAAGATATCCGCTACTATTAGCTAGGGTTTATTACTCTTCTCGAAGAATTTCTAAGCGTCCTCCTCTATAATGCTATAAATCGTCTCTACGTTGCTCTAGAGGGCGTTTACAAACTTGTAGTATCGTTCTAGGAGTACTAAAGTATAGTCCTCTAGCGAGCCTTTACAGTTTAACATCCGCTTGTAAAAGTTATCTAGTAGGGCGTAGAGCGTAGCCCTCTCTTTGTCTTTCTTCTCCTTTAGTATTACTTATTCTAGTTAGTCGACCGTTACGCGTATTACTATTATACCCTTCTAGCGGTAGAAAAGTATAAAGTTTAGTACGTTTAGTAGCTTAATGTTATCTCTATTAATCGCTTCGTTATATAGTAGTAACTTTAGGAGTCGTTTTAGTAGTAACGGCGCCTATAGGTACCTACGCCCGTTTACCCTTTTCGCTAGTTATAGCCTTTTTATAGGTATATTAGAAATAACTACTACTTTCGATCCTAGTAGGGATAAGGTCTACTATAGTCTATTCTCAAGCGCTCTTTAGTAGCGTTATAACGGGGATAGTCTCCTTTTCCTCTTTTTCTATAGGTTCTCTAGACCTTGGTTATACTCCCTATCCTCTAGTTCTCCCTTATCTAGGACTTCCTCGATCGATACTTAGTATTTCACGGTGTTTTTTATAGTTGTAGGTTCTATAGTTATAGGTTCTATAGTTATAGGTTTCGCTTATAGTACCATTAGCTTAGTTATATATTCTAGTAAGTAGCGTTGCTCCTAGTAACGCTCTCTAAACGTAAGCTTTAGATCCGTCTAGTTAATTGTTAGGTTGTATCTTCTTAGCTATAGGAGGCCTAGAATAATCGGATTGTCTTTCGCTAGTATAGTAATAAAGAAGCGGAGCTTCTCCCTATACTAGCTAATCCTTAGTTCTAGTACTATACTCTATTCGATCTATAACTTTAGTACGCTATTAGCTAAGTAGAGTAGCTTCTTCGTTTCTAGTCTACTTAGTAGTATATTATTACATACCGCGAAACTAAAGTCTATAAAGGCGAGACCTATATAGCCTAAATCTACAAACGATATATACGCTATCTTACGCTTGCTTATTATAATATAGGAGGATAATAGGATTAAATTAGCTATCTAGCTAATAGCGCTAATAACTAAATCGCTACTACCTCCCCTATAATAGCCTCTATACCCCTATACGCGTCTTCGCGTAGAGGCTAGACATTTCCCTAGTACTATTGTTACTATTCTAGGTCTTCCGTACTCTATTTAGGTTCGTAGTACTTAGTATCGTTATAATCGACTTCTCCTAGAATATAGCCTTAGTCTATAAATCGTATATAGTACGCGCTATAGCCTCTACCGCTATTGCTAAAGTTCTAGTTATTATTATTCTATTAATATAAGTATCTGCCGCTACTATAGCCTCTGCTACCTTTAAATCCGCCGTTGTTACTAAATCTACCGTTATTACCGAATCCGCCGTTATTATTACCGAATCCGCCGTTATAGTTGTTCTAGTTTAGGCCGCTATTATTATTCTAGTTCGGGCCGCTATTATTATTCTAGTTTAGGCCGCTACTATTAAATCCGCCGTAGTTGCTATAGCCGCCCCGCTACCCTCTGCCTCTAGTGCCCTAGTTGTTCTAGGCTTGCTTGCCTTTCTCTATATATTTCGCCGCGATATATTTATTTATTTGTACTCCGATATGCCTTACGGCGCGCCGGTCCTGCTACTGGTTTATATACAAAGGAAACCGTACCCCCTGAACAGGGGGCCGGGTAAAAACCCCTGCCTACGCTTCTGCTTTAGCGCTTTGAATCTATTATACTACGTGTTAAAGGTAGCCCCTATCTCCCTTAGCGGCTCGATTCGGCACTTCCTACACCCTCTCCGCTACTCTTAGCCGCTTTCGCGGCTATCGTAGCTTCTAGTTACAGCCTACGAGCTACACTATACTCCGTTAGGCGCCCCGAATCTATCAACTAGCTGATAACCACCTTTGCTAAGCTCTTATACGGCTATATAGCTCGTCGTAAGACGAGCTATAGATCCTGTTGTAACCGTATTTGTAACTCCTCCTAGGTTCTATACTTCGGTAGATCTTTGTACTATACTACTAGGTGTTCGATCGTTTCTTTTCCCTTACTACACTCGTAGTACAGCGTAGTAATCTCTAGGACGTTTACCCTATTCAGGTACTCCCAGAGGCTAATGTCCCCGCTATACGCCTAGGCGAGCAGGGAGCTCTAAGCCTTACTTAGACCCTTGTGTCTTTTAAGGGCAAGGTCTGTAAATAGTTATATCGGGGGGTCCTTATCTACCGAGCGGTATATAGGTCTTCTTGCTCTCGTTACAAGCGCGGCGCGCCTCTCCCGGGCCGCTATCTCGCGCTCCTACTAGGCGAGTTCCACTACTTTATCCGTATTAAAGGTCTTGTTCTTTAGCTTCCCTATCTTCTACTTTTGCTTAGCCTACTCGTTTACTATAGCTACTACTCTCTCGACCGCTATTAGCCCCTATAGGCCTAGCCTAGGCTTCCTCCCTTACGTCCTCCTACTCCTCTTCTAGAACCTCCTAAACAGCTTAGTATACGCCTCCTAGATTAAGCTTGCTACTACGACTAGGGGGCGCCCTAGTCCCTCCCCTAACTAAAGGAGTAGTTTGTATATCCTAGCTTCAAAGTTAGCTAGCCGCTTGTTTAGGTAGAGGTCCACCGGTAGGACCTAGGCCTCCGTCTCTAGGTACCTGATTAGCGTAGTTCTATAGCCTCCCGCTACTATACGGAGGCCCCTACTCTAGTCCTTCGCTAGCTTCTTAGCTATCCCCTTTAGCTCGCTCCCCTTGCTAACTGTAGTTAGGACGTAGTAGCTCGCTGCTCCGTATACTACTACGCTCCTTATATACTTCGTATATACCTCCTAGGCCTTCGTAAGGCTCGGGCCCTACGTCTTCGCCGCGATCCTCATTAGCGCGAACTCCTAGGTAGCGAGCTTCTTCTTAACCGCGCCGCAGCACGCTTGCTATAAGAGCTTCTAGTCTAGCTAGACCCTAAGGAACCTAGCGGACTTAACTGGTTTAATATCTATATACCTACCTTTATCTAGGAGGGCGAGCTTAGCTAGGTCTAGCTACTACCTTTGGTTCTTATTAAAGTAGATTAGTTTGTACTTCTACGCTACGAACGCTATTCCCTACGTTCCCGCCTACTTTAAGCAGGTTCCCTACGCTCGCTCGAGCTAGCGGATATTTACCTTGGCCGACTTTCCGAACACTAGTAGGTTCGTGTCGTTAGCGAAGCCTGCTATACTAAGGTATAGGTACTCTCTCCTTAGGTCCTTGTATAGCGATACAATGTATAAGATAAACAGGACGGGCGATAGGGGGGACCCCTAGGGCACCCCTGCTATAACTAGGATATCGTCTGTTACCTTCCCGTTAAAGTAGAGGATTGTAACCCTATCCGTTAGCTATTCCTATACCTAGAGTACTATCTACTTTAGGTAGCTAAGCTCCCGGAGCGTAGCTAGTAGTCTAACGTAGTTGACTATATCGAAGGCTCTAGCGATATCTAGTTACAGGAGGGATACTAAGGCGCCTTAGTACTATACCTCCTAGACTTAGGCTATAACTAGTCGGACCGCTAGCTTAGTCGATCTACTCGCCCGGTTACCTATCTACTTAGTAGGGAGCAGCCTATAGACCTCCGCCGCCGCTATAATCCTTCTTGCTACTACTGCCTCGATCACCTTCCCTATAGTTAGGAGCAGCGTAATAGGGTAGTAACCTCCTAGGGTACGGTATATGTCGGGTGTCTTTCCTAGCTTCTGTAGGACTACCGTCTTAGCTCTTTTAAACGCGGCTAGGAACTATACTAGCTGTAGGCACCTTGTGGTCAGGGCCGTAAGGATCTAGCTTAGCGGTTGGCCGTACGCCTTTAGGAATCCTATTAGGAGTATATCCTCCCCTAGGGCCTTCTACGGGCTTGCTTTATCCTATGCCGCTTCTATCGCTAGGAAGCTTACGAGCTCCTAGACCTCGAACCCCTGTTCCTACTCCTCTTTAAGGTCCAGGTCCTAGATATTACTAAGGTCCGCCCCTAGGCTTAGGAAAAACTTCTTCGTAAGCGCCTCCGCCTTATTCTAGTACGTTGTTAGATCTAGGCCGCCGTCTAGGCCCTTTAGGGCCGGGAGTTTCGGTAGCTTAGGGGGGAGGAAGCTCCTAAGCCTTGCCTATCGCTCGAGCTACTATAGGGTCTTCTCCCTAGCTTCCTCGATCGTCTTCCTCTAGAAGCGCCTCTTTTCTTCCGCTATTTCCGTTACTAGCTCTCTCTACTTCTCGTTAAGCTTCTCCTTATAGAATTACGTAGGGGTCCTCCGGAGCTCCCTCTCCGCCTCCTTTGCTACCTTCGACGCCTCCTCTACCTTTCCTATCTACTATAGGGAGCTCCTCCCCCTTAATTCCTTCCTCCTAGGGGCTATCGCGTAGGCGATAGCTATTAGCTCCGTAGCTAGCTCTTCGAACACCTCCTCTAGCCCCTTTCTCGTCCTGATCCTTGCCTTTAGCCCCTCTGGTCCTCCGTCGTCAAGCCGTATCCTTAGCAGCAAGTACGCTACCTCTACCTTTATTAGCTTCTCTAAGACCTTCTTCTAGTTCTACCTTTCTAGCGCCTTCCCCTTTGGGAATAGGCTATTAAGCTTCACTTCGAGCACCTACAGGTAGTAGTCCGACCCTCCCTTGATCTTCTTCCCTAAGTACGTTATCGTTAGGTCTATTAAAGCCTAGATATAGTCGATCGTTAATGTCTTGCCCCTTTGCTCTCCTATAGGGGTTCTTATAACTATACCCTATAGGGTTTATAGGCTTAGGTCCTACTTGTAAGCTAGCTTAAGGAGCTCCTTAGACTTCCTTTTGTATTGCCCGAACTTATCCTAGACTAGGTTCTAGAGGTTAAAGTCTCCCGCTAGGATTGTAGCGTAGGCCGGGCCCCGATAGGCTAGGAGGCTCTTTAGGATAGTCTTATCTACTATATAGTTATTATATACTAACCAGAGCTCCAGACCCCTCTTCCCTAGCTCCAGGAACCATACCCTATACTACTACGCGCTCGCCTTATATTCCCACTATCCGATATTAAACTTCTTATATACGTATATCGCTGCTTTTCCCTATTATATATAAACCAGGTGGTACCGTAAGCTCCGGGGGTAGTAGGCTACCCCCTACTTACTAAGCTATAGTTCCTAGACCGCGATTATATCGAACTCCGCCTCCTCTAGTAGAATCTCTATATTCTACTTCACGCCTCTAGTGTTCTAGAGTATAGTTTTAAAGATTATCCTCTCCGCTAGTTATACCTTTATCCTCCGGCTCGTTTTGGGTTAGGGGGATAGTTACTACTACTAGTAGACCCTAGGGCTAGGTGTTCTATATACTTAGGACACTAGTAGCCTATATGTCAGGTACTTCCTAGGCGCTTGGGGGTTCCGCCTAGGATCCTTAGGATCCCTGGCGCCATTGCTACGGTAGCGGCAGTCCCGATATAAATAGGGCTATAGCCAGGCCGAACTATAGTCGGCTCTACAATATATCCTTACTTACTACGGTAGGGCGACCTTTTGGTATTAGGAACCTAGGCCTCTTCGCTCTAACCCTCTAGTATCCCTCCCTATCCTCCTCCTCTATACCTTAGCGTATAAATACAAACAGTAGCTTCGTAGGCTCTAGTCTAGTAGGTTCGAATGTTCTAGGCCTATGTTAGTACGCTTCTTTAGCCCCCTCCTATACTCTTACCCTCTCCCTGCACTCCTTCGACTACCTAGTGTACTTTCCGCCGTACGCTAGGTACCTTAGCGGGAGGTAGCCCTTGTAGGTAGGGTACTAGGCCTCTCCCTCCTTCCCTCCTACTCTATAGGCCCTTACCCCGCATCTTCCGTATAGGGGTTCCTTCAGGTAGTACCTCTAGATATATCCCTACTTCTAGCACTTAAAGCACTACTTTAGCTCGAGCGCTACCTAGTACAGTTCGTAGTCTAGTACTTGGGCGTCCTAAATAACTCCAAAGTCATACGCCGCTCTCGCCTTATCTTAGCTCTCGAAGGTTACTAGTACCGTCGCTCTTATAAGCTCCGGCTTACTAAGGATCCTAAACTTGACTATATTTACCGTATAGAAATCTAGTCCCTAGGCGAACTCCGCTTCGGTAACTCCCTAGATCTCTAACCTTGTTAGACCCTTTAGGAGCACCGCAAAGGTCCTATAGGCTTCCTTCGCCTACTTCCTAAACGCTTAGTAGATCTACTAGTTGTTCTTAGTATACTAGTCCTTCGCTACTTCATCCCTAAAGGTAATAATAGTGTCCCTACTAAGGAGCTTCCTTATAGCGACTACTCCCTTTTATATAGACTAGTTATTAATTGCCTAGATAATCTCTAGGGGGGTTCTCTTCGCAAGGTTAGCTAGCAGGCCGTTACCTTGGACAAGGATTTCTTTAGCGATCCTTCAGGGGATTGCCTTTACGGGTTACGCTTAAGGCGCTAGGGCTCCTGCTACGATCGTTACCTAGGAGCAGTTAGGACCCTATCCTACGCTCGTAGTAGCTAGGGCGCTCGTAAGCGCAGCCCGTACTTCCTTAGCGACAATCTTCCTTATAGTTATATAGTTAAGGCCTTCTAGGCCTCCTTTAGCGCTCTATAGCTAGTTAATAGCGCTCTATACCTAGGCTAGGATCTCTCTCGCTATTCCCTAGGCGATGTTCTTCTTATTTAGGCTAACTAGAGCGACTATACTATCGAGCATAGCCTTAATATCGCCTAATCCGCGTTGTTCCTAGCAGGGGGGGGGTTAGTGCTACTACTGTTAGTATTAACGGGGGGGTTAGCGGTAGGTCTACTAGTAGTTACAGGGGCCGCTCGGGGGCGCTCCGCAGGGGGGTTCGGGTCCGTTATACCGAGACTTGGATAGGCCTCTCGGGGCAGGTAGGGTACTCCTAGTAGCGGGGGCAGGGGGAGGGAGGTCGCTATCGACCTCTATGCTAGGTCCGGTATGGGCTATCGGGGCCGGCGCCGGGTAGATCCGTTATAGATCCGGGTTATAGGTCTGGGCAGTGTAGAAGAAGATTTCTAGGAGCCGCACGCAGCTCGTTTTCCCTATCTTCCTACGCCTGCAGCACCTACGCAGCGTCTCGCGCGCAGATGCACCTGGTATAGTTAGATAGAGCTCGTCGGGAGCTTTCTAGCGATGTAGGTTTCGGCCGTTTTAGCGCGCTGCTGCACCAGTTGGTGCGGGCCTGTTTACAAAGAAAGTCTTTTTTTTTTCGCCGCGATATAGCCCCTCGTACTATAGAGGAAATAGAGACCTATAGCTATATACTGCTCCTTCTCTAAGTTAGAGAGTTATAAGATAGTTACCTTGTCCTTAGTAGTAGTTACCTAGTTAATGTCTATAGCGTTTAGGTCTTTACCTTCCTTCTTAGCGTTATAGCTATTATAGTAGTTTAGCTCGTTAGCCTTCTTTAAGTATTCCTTTATTTTAAGGTTATTAGCCTAGGCCTAGGCTATAGTAACCTATCTTTAGAAGTTATCTTAGGCTAGGAGGCTCGTCTATAGTAGGATTAGGTCCTATATTAGCTTTGAAAGCTTCTCTCTTAGCGCGCGTATATAGGTAGCGTTATCCTAGTTACTTAGGTTATAGAGGTTCGAGAACTCTATAATAAAGTCTATAAACTTTGTATACTTGTCCTTCTATACTATCTTACGTAGCTTGTTTTCTATATTTGCTACTAGGTCTATCGTTACGTACTTCTCAGAGAGGAATTTAATAAACTCGTTAGTAGTTATCTATACCTAGGTCTAATTATTACCTAGGTTTGTAACAATAGTGTTAATCTAGTTACTAATCCCTATAGCTACGATCCCCTCTAGTAGCGACGCTATATAGAGGATCTTCGCTTTCTCGGTCGCGTATTCTAGCGGCCTTACAGCCTATCGCGCCGTAATCAGCGTCTTCTACATTCTAAATTATATAGTTCGCTTTACTAAGTCCCGCTTAGAGCCTAAGAACGTAAAGGCATATAGTATACTACCCTCCCTAGCGCTACCGCCGCCTAGCTTCCTGGACTTAATTAGCCTTGTTAAAACGTTATTCTCTACTTATAGTACTATAGCCTTCTCGTTTGCTTTATTCGCCCTAACTATCTATCTCTAGATTTCCTTGGTTACGCCTCTAAGGATATATTCGGCAAGGTTCGCTATTATCCTCTCCGTTATATGGTCCTTTCTAGCTCTCTTAAGCGCTTTAAGCAGGAGGTTGTTACCTATAAATAGCCTATAGTATCCTTTGAAATAACCCTTTAGTTTCAGGTATATCTCTTCCTTTAGGGCTATAACGGCCTCGCTATATATATCCTTAACAAAACTTTCTTTGCAAACAGGCCCGCACTAACTAGTGCAGCAGCGCGCTAAAACGGCCGAAACCTATATCGCTAGAAAGCTCCCAACGAGCTCTATCTAACTATGCTAGGTGCATCTACGCGCGAGACGCTACGTAGGTACTACAGGCGTAGGAAGATAGGGAAAACGAGCTACGTATAGCTCCTAGAAATCTTCTTCTATACCGCCTAGACCTATAACCCGGATCTATAGCGAATCTACCTAGCGCCGGCCCTAATAGCTTATACCGGACCTAGTATAGAGGTTAATAGCAACCTCCCCCCCTATACCCTCGCTACTAGGAGCACCCTACCTGCCCTGAGAGGCCTATCTAAGTCCCGGTATAACGGACCCGAACCCCCCTACGGAGCGCCCTTAAGCGGCCCCTGTAACTACTAGCAGACCTACCGCTAACCCCTTTAGTAACACTAATAGTAGCAGCACTAACCCCCCCCCCGCTAGGAACAACGTAGACTAGGCGATATTAAGGCTATATGTCACAGGCACAGCCTGTGTCATGTGCCATGTCATGTGCTATGCTATATGGTTGGCTAAGCACCCTGTAGCTAGAGGAGCGTGGCTCTATACTAGGTGGAGCTCGCTACGCAGAGCCTTCAGCCCTCGCGAGCTCCTACGAAGGTTACACTGTTATATAACCTTGTTATATACGACCGTTATAGTAGGTTGTACCTTTAACTTGCGCGCGTAGCTAAGTCGTCTGCTCTAGAATAGAGAGTGTACTAGACCGACTAGAACGCTTCTTTTTCTAACGTACTAGGCTTTGCTTTTATTTCTTAACTACCTATATAGTATAAGTTAACTACTAGGATAAGTATCCTACGTACAATAGTAGTCCGCCGAATAGGACTATAAAACTCCGACGAACAGGACTATAGTATTCCGACAAACCGGACAACGCTCCTACAAAGATAAGCGCGAAGATAATAAGCGGCGCCGACCTTGCGGTATCGCTACCGCTAAGACTTATAGCGCTATACGTAGCGCTAAGAGAATAATAGTAGAACGAGGTCTCTAATACTATACCTGCTTTTATAGTATCGATCAACAACAATAGGGGGTATAACCTCTTAAGGTTCGCTATAGCTATAAATACAATAGTTAGCAAGCTAAAGAGAAAGCTCGATAAGTCTATTAGGAGGTTCGAGGCGTCTATTGTAGCTAGTACGGCGCTTAAGAAGGAGCTTAAGGAGTATAAGTTACTACTTACAAACTAAAGGACGCTAATAGCGATGGCCCTAGACTAGGCTTACAGTAGTAGCGCTAGTAGCGGCTATAGCGTATCGATCTCCCTCTTTTACCTTGATCCGTTTACTAGAGAAGAGAAGGATACTATTAAGCGTACCCTGCTCTTCGAAGACTAGGAGGACAAGGTGTACAGCCGCTAGCGAATATACCCGCAGGAGTTCCTAGACAAGTATACTAAGATCCTATATATAAAGGCTATACTAGGCGGTAGCGCGCGCCGGGCAGTTGCGGCGAAGCTCGAGCAGGTTAAGGAGAACCTATATAGTATAGTAATATAGCTATAGAAGACTAGGTCCGACCTCCTAAAGACCCTCTATACCTAGTATATAACGTATAACGTAGTTGCTATAGCAAGTAACAAGCTAGAACTACTAGCGTAGAAGAACGAGTTCGTAGCGTTTAACGACTTCCTTACTAAATTCACTACCCTAGCCGATACCGCTAGTGTCGACAACGTAACGAAGGTCTAGATACTCTAGCTTAAGATCTCCCCCTACCTTTTAAGCACTATAGTTACGTAGGTAGTGCTCCTACTAGCTAATAACTTTAAGCTCTAGGCTACGCTAGCCGGCTAGCTTACAACTAACCTAGAGGGAGAGGACTTTAGGTAGAAGCTACGCGGCGGAACTAGGAGCGGCGGAACTAGGGGCGGTAGCAATAACAACGGCGGAGGCAGATACCCTAACGTAATAGAGATCGACGCAGTAACGCTTGTAGCGCTTACCCCCTAGGAAAAGGAATAGCGTAGAGCAAGTAGCTTATACTATAAGTGTAGCGGGGCCGACTATATCGTAAGGGCGTACTAAGCAGGCTATAAAGGCCGAGGGGACTGCGGTAACGCCCGCGGTACCGGGTAGTTGTAGCGTAGGGGCGCCTAAGGCGGTAGAGGATCTAGTTTCGGTAGAGGACCTGGTTTCGGTAGCAACGTACAAGGATAGTAGCAGCCTACCTAGGGATAGCAGCAGCCCGCGTAACAAGGCTACGGCCAAGGCGGGTTCCTAGGCTTTGGGCAAGCTCCCTCTAGAGGCCTTCTAGCTTGTAGTAGCGTAAGCGGCTACGCTAGGGCCTACTAGAGGGGTTAAGGCGGGCTCGCTATACGCTTTGCGGATACCCCCGACTAGAGCGGTTTTGTCGTTAGAGAGGTAGACAAGTAGGAGGAGCACGGCGCTTACTAGTCTATAGTAGAGCAACCCCCTAGCTTCGGCTTCTTATAT
>MU853404.1:915797-950170 GCA_033297235.1 Trichocladium antarcticum
ACTCCGACGAACAGGACTATAGTATTCCGACAAACCGGACAACGCTCCTACAAAGATAAGCGCGAAGATAATAAGCGGCGCCGACCTTGCGGTATCGCTACCGCTAAGACTTATAGCGCTATACGTAGCGCTAAGAGAATAATAGTAGAACGAGGTCTCTAATACTATACCTGCTTTTATAGTATCGATCAACAACAATAGGGGGTATAACCTCTTAAGGTTCGCTATAGCTATAAATACAATAGTTAGCAAGCTAAAGAGAAAGCTCGATAAGTCTATTAGGAGGTTCGAGGCGTCTATTGTAGCTAGTACGGCGCTTAAGAAGGAGCTTAAGGAGTATAAGTTACTACTTACAAACTAAAGGACGCTAATAGCGATGGCCCTAGACTAGGCTTACAGTAGTAGCGCTAGTAGCGGCTATAGCGTATCGATCTCCCTCTTTTACCTTGATCCGTTTACTAGAGAAGAGAAGGATACTATTAAGCGTACCCTGCTCTTCGAAGACTAGGAGGACAAGGTGTACAGCCGCTAGCGAATATACCCGCAGGAGTTCCTAGACAAGTATACTAAGATCCTATATATAAAGGCTATACTAGGCGGTAGCGCGCGCCGGGCAGTTGCGGCGAAGCTCGAGCAGGTTAAGGAGAACCTATATAGTATAGTAATATAGCTATAGAAGACTAGGTCCGACCTCCTAAAGACCCTCTATACCTAGTATATAACGTATAACGTAGTTGCTATAGCAAGTAACAAGCTAGAACTACTAGCGTAGAAGAACGAGTTCGTAGCGTTTAACGACTTCCTTACTAAATTCACTACCCTAGCCGATACCGCTAGTGTCGACAACGTAACGAAGGTCTAGATACTCTAGCTTAAGATCTCCCCCTACCTTTTAAGCACTATAGTTACGTAGGTAGTGCTCCTACTAGCTAATAACTTTAAGCTCTAGGCTACGCTAGCCGGCTAGCTTACAACTAACCTAGAGGGAGAGGACTTTAGGTAGAAGCTACGCGGCGGAACTAGGAGCGGCGGAACTAGGGGCGGTAGCAATAACAACGGCGGAGGCAGATACCCTAACGTAATAGAGATCGACGCAGTAACGCTTGTAGCGCTTACCCCCTAGGAAAAGGAATAGCGTAGAGCAAGTAGCTTATACTATAAGTGTAGCGGGGCCGACTATATCGTAAGGGCGTACTAAGCAGGCTATAAAGGCCGAGGGGACTGCGGTAACGCCCGCGGTACCGGGTAGTTGTAGCGTAGGGGCGCCTAAGGCGGTAGAGGATCTAGTTTCGGTAGAGGACCTGGTTTCGGTAGCAACGTACAAGGATAGTAGCAGCCTACCTAGGGATAGCAGCAGCCCGCGTAACAAGGCTACGGCCAAGGCGGGTTCCTAGGCTTTGGGCAAGCTCCCTCTAGAGGCCTTCTAGCTTGTAGTAGCGTAAGCGGCTACGCTAGGGCCTACTAGAGGGGTTAAGGCGGGCTCGCTATACGCTTTGCGGATACCCCCGACTAGAGCGGTTTTGTCGTTAGAGAGGTAGACAAGTAGGAGGAGCACGGCGCTTACTAGTCTATAGTAGAGCAACCCCCTAGCTTCGGCTTCTTATATAACGACTAGGGAAACGAGGAGCTCCTATAAACTATTGCTTATAGGAGGGGTACCGCTAGCCGTAGGAGGGATAGGGAGATAGTTTAGTCATTAGTATAGTAGGTAGCGGCGCTAAATCTATTCTCTTATTATTGTACCTAGTAGTTAGTAGGCGCAATGTAAAGTACGTAGCACTTATAGACTTAGGTTATATAGGTTTAGCGTTTGTGGATTTTAGCTTTGTAGTTGCAAATAGACTACTACTAGAGAGGCTAGTAGTATAGTAGCTACTATTTCTAGCCGATAGAGGGTTCTTACGCTAGATCGAGCACTTAGTAGTACTTACGCTAGTCGTTAGCAACTACTAGGAGACCCTAGTGTACTTCGTTACAACGCTTGTAAAAGAGACACTAGTAATCTTAGGCCTCCTGTAGCTACGGAAGTACAACCTGCGGATTAACTAGGAGACCCTATAGCTCGAATTTACAAAGCACTACCGTAGGAGGTGCCTTCTAGAGTATATTAGAAGCTAGGTTACTTAGTAGGTAGGCTAGCTAGAGGCGATACCCCTACCCCTAGAGAGTAGTAGGCGGTACTATATAACGATAGAGGACGTACCTAAAGACAACGACTCTAGTACCTCTAGTAATAACAACAAGGTTGCTATTGCTACGAGTAAGCTATCCGACTACGAGAGGGCTAGGCGGTCCGATAGGCGGAGACAGGCCTATAGACGGTAGAGATCCGCGTCCTAGGGAGACGTATAGGCCGACCTATAGGGGACGCTTATACTACTAGGAGCGATAGGCGTTCCGGTCGAAGCGCTACCCCCTACGTTACTAAGGCTACTAGAGGCAGTAGCGGGCGCTAGAAGACTACCCCCTAGACCCTAGTCCCCCCCCCCTGCCCCCCCCCTACTTAGTTAAGCGTAGGGGAAGATCCACTAGGACAACGCGAAGATCCTAAACGGAGCGAGCTTCCTAGCGGTATACCGATAGAAGGGCGTAGTAGTTATACAGACTATAATAGATAAACTAGAGAGAGCGGTAGAAGCTAAGAAGAGAGACTATATACTAGTTCTACCTAAGTAGTTCTTTAAAGACCTACTAAGTTAAGAGAGTATACTAGAGTACACGAAGTCAATGCTCCTAGTAAGGTTCTATAGCTTTATCGACGTACTTGCCAAAGGGGATAAGAAGCTTAATAAGATTATAGAGGAGGATTCTAAGAAGTTCTTTAATAAAGCGGATAGACTAGCGCCTACTCTAGACGAGATTAAGGCGCGCCTACCGAAGGAATACTAAGACTTAGTAGCTACTTTTATTCTATAGGACGCTAATATCTTACCCCTCTACTATATGTATAACTATAGGATCGAGCTACTCCTAGGGAGCGTAGTCCTATATTCGAGGAATCGCCCGATATTGCCGATAGAGCTACGCGTACTAAAGCGCTAGCTTAACGATAACCTTACAAAGGGGTTTATCCGGCCCTTACGATCGAGCGCCTCGTTGCCTATCCTAATAGCGTAGAAGCTAGGTAAAGGTATTAGAATCTACGTTAACTACTACGGTATTAATAACGCGACGCTAAAGAGCTAGTACCCTATCCTACTAATCTAGGAGACTCTAGACTCTATCTATAAGGCAAAGATCTTTATAAAGCTCGACGTAATTATAGCGTTTAACCGAGTGCACGTAGCGCTAGGCTACAAATGGCTTATAGCGTTCATTATAAGATTCGGCCTATATAAGACGCTAGTTACGCCGTTCGGCCTATAGGGCGCGCCCGCTACCTTCTAGCATTACGTTAACGATATCCTCTATAACGCTCTAGATAACTATATAACGGCGTACCTAGACGATATCCTAGTCTACTCGGGTATACTTAAGGAGTATATCAAGTAGGTTAGGGAGGTGCTAAAGCGTATAATCGATATAGGTCTATAGGTAGATATTAATAAGTGCGAATTCTACACGAAGCGAACGAAGTACCTAGGGCTTATTATTACACCTAGGGGCATCGAGATAGACCTAGATAAGGTCGAAGCAGTATGTAATTAGGAGGCTCCGGAGACAAGGAGGTACCTCTAGTAGTTCTTAGGGTTCGCGAACTTCTACCGCCGATTTATACGAGGTTTTTCGAGCTATATATAGCCGCTATACGAGCTTACGAAGAAGATAGTAGACTAGGAGTAGTCTAAGTAGTACGAAGCGGCTTTCTAGCGCCTAAAGGTGTGCTTTGTTACAGTACTAGCACTGCGGATATATAACTAGGAGAAGCGCGCTATAGTAGAAGTTCTTGCGTGGGCTTACAGTGACACTAGAAGAGCATATAGGACAGATGCGTTGCATTGATTGTTATATATCGAAGGAAGAGACAGAGGAAAGAGAGTGTGTAAGAACATAGCTATATATATAACAGGAAATGGAAAGCGGGGCGCTAAGTAGGTACGAAGCAGCCAATCAGAGCGGACTGTAGAGACAGGGCTAGCTATGTAGGTCGTGACACACCCCCTAGCTACGAAGCAGCTGAAAGACAACACCTAGCTAGCTAGCGGCGGCGAGATGCTGAAAATAGGAGGTCGAAGGCTCGAATTGCTAAAGTAGGGTTAATGACATGTGACCTGGCGTCGCGTTGTATAAAATCGAAGATATACTAATATAGATCCTGGCTAATTAGAACGCGGTCGTATTGGTCGGTTGTATACGATCTTTAGTCGCCTATTTTACGAAGTTAAATCCGAACTGTCCTACAATAATAAAAAAACAAACAATCCGCTACTAACCCCTCTAACTACAACTATAATAACAACAAAAATAACAATAGCTCCAAGCACTTAGGGCGCTACTGCTTCTATTGCCTATATAGCGTCTTTGGAGAAGGCCCGCGCGGCTAGACGCGAGAATCTATACGCGGTGTATAAAGAAGAGGAAGAAGAAGAGGTTGTCGCCGTTAGCGCCGACGATGCCGCTCCCGTTACAAAGAGCGTAACTAGGGTTTCGAAGACCCTAAACAAAAGAAAGAGGGATATAGTTCCCGCTACGCCTAGGTATATTAATCGCGTTTCTATTAATTAAAGCGTTTTTATTAATTAACGCGCTAACTTTTAGATACCTAGTTATAATAGCAACGAGGATATCGCTACCTTTACGTCCTACGCTATAGTTTGCTATCGTTACCTACGTTCGGCCCTATATAGGTTATTAAACGGCGCTTGTTTAGCTCGCCTAGATACTAAGGATAAGGACAAAGCCTACGTTCGGTGCTTACGTACTAGATATCTATATAAGAAGTTGCTAGAACTTATAGTCGAGACGGCTATAGAGTTCCTCTCTACAAAGTAGAGTAGCGAGGCTATAGCTAGTGTAAGTTCCTTCTCTATTCCTATTAATCGCTATATACTAATAATAGCATAGTAATTGCAATAGGTTCGCCTTATAGCGAAGCACTTAATAGAATAGGAGGAGAAGAAGGAGAAGGTAGCGGCGGATATAGCTACTAAGGTCCGGGCTAAGGTAATTACTAAGTCTTAGGCTAAGGTAGCTACTAAGGTAGTTGCTATATTAAGGGCTAAGGCTAAGGAGAGGTGTGCCGCTACTATAGCTACCGCCGATGTAGCTACCTTAGATAATAGGTTAGTAGTAGTTAGCTCCCGTAAGGTTACTAACTAGGGAGAGGCTCCCGCTCTAGTTAGGATAGTTGCTAGTAGCGTTTCGGCCGTTCTAGCTACCGAGTTAGCTAGATTAGTAAAGGAGGCTCGGGAGTTAGATAACGTAGAGGCGTCGTTAGCTTTAAGGTTATCGATAGCTGTAATTAGTGGTTTGTACTACGTATTAGCCGCGATAGATACCTATTGTATGGAGTTAAAGAGGAGGAAGGCGGGCTAGTAAGCCTAGGAGTACGTATATATATAGCCGCGTTGTTTTTACATTTAGTGATTTTCTTATATACTGTTTTGCTCTTTTAGGCCGGATACCTAGTGTTAGATACCTACTTAATTACAAAGATCCGTTTTACTATGTTCAATAATATAGCAAGCGTCTTAGAGGTTCAATATAGCGTGGAAGTGCTTGAACTTCTAGCGTAGTAGCCGTTTTGTAAGACCGTCTGCCGGTATATCGGCCGTAGGCAGGTACTTAACCTTAAATAACCTATTAGTATACTCCTAACGTACCTATATATTATAGATGTCTATATAGCGAAGCTTAGTAACTACGCGCTGGTTATCTCCCGTAACGAGGCGGATAGTTTGCTAATTGTTATAGAAGATACAGTATAGTTTGCTAATTGTTATAGAAGATACAGTATAGTTCGCTAAGATCGAACCGAATGTTAGCGAAGAAGCGCTTTAACGCTATAGTCTTATATATAGTGAGAGAAACAGTAAGTAACTTAGCTTCTATCGAAGAAGTTATAACGGTCTTTTAGTAGTAGGCTTTCTAGTTAATAACCCTACCGTATAGTATTATAATATACCCCTAGGATAAGCGGCGCGTCTTCTTAATATCTACGAACGAGGCGTCGCTAGCAATAAGCAGGATATATATCCTGAAGGCAATACCGTACTAAATAGCTAAAAACTAGGTACTAAAGAGGTAAACAATAACGTATTCCGTAGCCTCGATGTATATAGGGCTAGGATTCTTCAAGAACTAAGAGAGCTATAATATAGCGAAGGCTACATTAGGGCGGATTATAATAGCTATATATAGAATAGAGCCGACAAGTTCCTAGAACCGCTTAATATCCTTAAATAGAGCAAGACCTTTAAATAGGTAAAGGTCGTGTTCTAGGGGGATATATAGGAAGCAAGTCTCCTTATTAAGATTAAAGCGCTTAGCGATCCGCTCGATATACTAATCGTAGACTAGATAGACTATACGATCTTTGCAGTTTCTTAAAACGTAGATACTAAGGAACTATAAGACGTCGCCTTAACTATACACTTTGTACTTTATAGCTAGCGTATCTATAATCCGGTTTGCCTTATTAGCGTAATCCTTATAGTAGAATATAAGGTAGTCGTCTATATAAAACAGAACCACTACGTAGTAGTGTTAGTCGTAAAACAAGCATAGTTCCTTAACCGATACTATTAGACTAAGTTCGCGGAGCGAAGAGAAGAACTCTTTGTACTATAAAAGGGGGGATTCGCGTAAGCTATATAACGCTCGTTTAAGTTCGACGAAGGTATCGCCTTGCTTAAAGCTAGCTAGGAGGTAATAATCCTCCCTAAACCCCTAAGGGAGCTTATAGACGATTCCTTTATCCATTTTAGCGTTTAGGAATACCTAGGTAACGTTAAACTACTTAACTTCTATATCCGCGTTAGCGGCGATAGCTATTATAGCCTAGAAGGAACAGGATACAAGTGTTATAGCGTATATATTTTATAACGAATCAGCGCTCTAAAGATCACCTCTTACGTAGATATACGCCTTATATTTCTCTAAGAATCTGTCCTTATCCTATTTATAGGTAAATACCTACTTTAGGGGCAAGGGCTTCTCCTTAGAGAGTTTAGATATAGAGGACCAAGTAATATATCTCTAGGTTTTACAATTTATAAGATTCTAAATCTCCGATTCGGTAGCTCTAACAAACTCTTTGCCTATTAGATACTTAGTAAGTTGCTTCTAAGACTTTAGAGCTTTAAGAAGGGTGTCTCGGTAAACGTAGGGAGGGGCTAGGGTAGTGTTAAGTCTAGCTACGTACTAGGGTATAATCGCAGCGGCGATAACTATATATAGAGTATAGTATACCCGATCTCCCTTATCGAGTACCTCCTTATAGTATAGTATATACGTTTTATAAAACGCTTGCTATATTCTAAGTTCAGGGACGTAGATATAGTCTAGAGTATATATTTCCGAAGTAAATCTAACAATCCTAGCGGCGGATATAGAAGGACCGTTGTTAGTAGGGTCTTCTAGGTCTATTCCCCTAAGCTACTAGCTCGTATAAGATACTAGGGTAAATACCCGCTTAGTATACTTACGTTTTACACGTTCGTAGGTAAAGGACTTAGGTTAGTTAGTATCGTCTGAGTTATCTAAGCTAGAGGAGTAGTAGCTAGGGTTTGAAGATTCTAGGCTATAATTCTTAGGAAGTAGGTTATTTAAGTATATAGAGTGCTTAGGATAGTAATCGACCAAGTCCTCGAAAACAGTGCTTATATTAGAGGCAATGCTTTATATACTTCTAAGGCCGTCTCTAGAAGTATATATATAATCCCTTTTATTATTTAGGCTCGTAGGCCCGGTAGGGGTAGAGGCTGAACTTTAAAATGACTAATCCGGTATTAGGAGTCCTCTATATACGTAGTCTCTAGAAACTAAAGGTAGCTTGCTTATGTTACGCTAGGCTACCGTTCTAGATATAGTTACCCCCAAGTCCTAACTAGGATTTGGAGTTTCTATACCCCCGAGCTCGTCTTTAGAATACTTAGGGGATATAGACGTAGGAGTTATCGCTTCTAGATTGTCCATCTCGCCGTCCTTAACGCCGCCTAGTACTACGTTTATAGCGGGCAAGTGTAGCTAAAGCTCTAGGGAGTCTACTAGATTCCGCTTCTTAGCGATAGTCTATAGATCGAACCTCCTTTCGCCCTTCTTGAAGAACTAGTTCTTGTTAAAGGTAACGTTACAAGTTATAACGACTTTATAGAGTGCTAGAACCTAGATTCGGTAGATATTTAATACCTTAAAACTAACAAGGTAACTAATATACGCTCTAGGCTTTAACTTATATATACGTTTCTACTTATCCCTTTCTCTCTCTTTATATAGAGGATATACGTAGTAACTATATACGTAGATACCGCTCTAGTTAAGCTATAGATCCGCTATAAGGGAGACGATCGCGTCTTGCTAAAAGAACTAGAAGTAGGTTTAGAACTAAGTAAGGAGGACGTTGTTTAGTAACTTTATCGAAGGATACGTTTAACTTAGGCTTATACTAATAAGCTACATAGATACCTCCTCTCCTTCTAGCTAGAGGTTACCTAGGAGACTAGCTCTAGCTATTATCTTAATGGAGCGGGTAATAACTTCTTAACTAGTACGTTCGATAGCGCTAGTTAGTTCGTATATATTAGACAGAGGGAGTTTAAGCTCGATACCTAGTTCTATATACTATTTCTAGTACTAGGTATAGCTACGATCTCTAGTTTTATTAAAGGAGCCTTCGTTATTATACTTAAACTTGTAGATTGCTACGCTAAACTAGCGTTATACCTAGGCCTTAAAGTATTAAAGAATTAGGAGAAGGAGGTCCTAGGTCTTGTCTTTAAGACAGAAGACGAAGGGTTTGCTAGAGAACTTGTCTTTAAGAATTAGAGAGTAAATAGATCTATTATACCTATATATATAATAGAAAAGGTCCTAAAATACTTGCTAGAACGGCCGTACTAACTTGGTTATAGGAGGCCTATAGGAGATGACTTTTCCCTAGTGTATAATAGAGTAAGCCTTGTAGTTAATGCGTTTAGTTCCGTTAATTCGAACGTTCTAGCCTCTCTAGACGAGAGCCTTAAGCGTATTCTAGCTAAAATAACTAGCGTAGATATACCAAAGGTGTTTGGAATCCTCGTAGGGTAGAAGAGGGTACCTTGATCCTAGTCCTTAACGAACTTGTTTTATAGTGTTGCTTATTGTAGCTAATATTATAAGCGTAGCGGAACTAATAGCGAAGTTGTCTAGACAGCTAGGTTAGATGTTATAGATTAT
Source organism: Trichocladium antarcticum (assembly GCA_033297235.1). NCBI lineage: Eukaryota > Fungi > Ascomycota > Sordariomycetes > Sordariales > Chaetomiaceae > Trichocladium > Trichocladium antarcticum. The sequence continues at coordinate 925,113 of MU853404.1, forward strand.
AGCAAGGGACTGCTCCGAAGGTATAGTAGGAGGATTCTTATAGATCTTAGCGAGAGCTCGTTCTTTATCGTAAGAAACGGCAAGGGAAGAGTTACAATTATAAGGATATAGTAGGTAGGCAGAGAGAGGCTTATATTCTAAAAACACTAGCTTATACCTATAAAGGAAAGACGCGATAACAATGTTACTCTCTATCGAACCGAAACGTAATGTATAGTCTAAACTATAGTACTAGATGTTAGCCTTATAGAGGGCCGCCTCTAAGATAATGTTAGAGTAGAATCCTTTAATAACTATAATGTTATTAAGAACTAGATCCTTAGATCTTAGGCCGTTAACGCTATTAAGTGCTCCCTTAATGCGCTATTTGCCCCTTCTAGAGATAGGGAAACGGGTAGTGCTAGCCTTAATATAGTTATCCTTCCTTGCTTTAACAAGGGACCCTTCTTCTAAGAGTATAGGGTCGTTAATAAGGTAGGTTACTCTATAGTTATTAACTAGGATACTATCCGATAGGATATATTTGCTAGAATTAACGGTTATAAAGATACCGAAGCTATTGCTAAGGCCGGTTTCTTTACCGAGGGCTGAGAGTTCTATAGGATCAATGATTGCAGCTATTACTATACTAGGAACGCCCGGTTTAGTAGACGAAGTAGAGCTAGATAGAGATATAGGCTAGGGTTTGATTACCTAACCTTCCTTTTTAAGCTAGGCGCAGAGGTTATCCTACTTTTTCTTAGTAAACCGTTTGTAGATCTACGAAACGAACTTAGGATTAACCGGGCCTTTTGGATATTTGAACCTAGTTAATATAGATTTAAGCGTATTATAGTTAATCGGCTTCTAAACGTAATTGGAGATTATATATAGGCAAGGGTGCTTAGGCTTAGTAGACGAAGATTTTTCACCTCCCTTACCCCGATCGCGGCGTTTACTAGAACTAGTGGATTTATTATTTATTCGTACACCGATATGCCTTACGGCGCGCCGGTCCTTCTACTGGTTTGTTTAGTACAGGAAACCGTACCCTCGCTAGGCCGGATGAAAACCTCTACTCTTCGATTTGATCTCCCCGCTTCTGTTTCCTTTATACTATATAATGCCCTAGCCTTCTCTAACCCCACCTGCCCCCTTTGTTAGATATAATTAGTTCTAGGGTAGCTAATAATCTCCTCCTTCTTCTACTCTTTGTTTAAGTCTAGTTTCTTCTAGGGGGGGCCCCTAGTAGTATTTTATTAGGTAGTTTAGCTTCTACCCTAGGTAGTTTACTAGTCCCTAGCTACTACGGCTAGATTGTTTTTATCCTATAGCGAGCAATATAGGGTTCTTGCCGATCGGTATATAACGTAGGGGCCTAGATCCTAGTCTCCAAGACGATGGCTATTCCTTGGGTTTTCCTTCTTTGGTTAGTGTAACTCTCGTCGGAATTTGTAGGGGACTAATCCTAAAAAACCGAAAAGAGGGTGAGGGAGGCCGGATTCGAACCGACAGCCTTGCGGCTTCTAGGTGCAACACACTCTAATTACACCACTCCCCCGAACTAGTGGATTTAGTAGTAGCGAAGCTGCCGTTAAAGTCCGGCTTGCTATAGCTAATAACGGTCTTAGCGGCTTAGATAAGGTCCTTAAGGCTTTAAAAAGGTTTGCTAATACAGTTGTTAATAATTGTAGCGTTATATTCGTAGCGGCCCTATTCTAGGATAAGACAATCCTTAATTGCACGAAGGAAGTCTAGAACAGGTAGAGTACTACGAATGTACTTAAGACTAGCTACTTTAGCGCGTTAGTAAGCCTAGCGGTAGTTAGCGATCTAGGTCTATAGGTCTATATTAGATTGCTTAGCCTCTTTAAGATAAGCGAGATACCGTTAGTAGGTTATATTCGTAATTATATTATCTAAGATTCCGACTTAGCGTTCTAGAGTACGGAGGAGCGCGCGTATACTAAGTTGCTACACCGCAAGGTTAGTCTCGTTAGTAACGTTATAACGCTCGCGATCGACAGTAGCGATAATGACTTTACGTAGCGTATTTAGGTTCTTCTTATTAACGCTTATACCTAGAGTAAGTTGCTAAGCGGCGTACCTAGTCTAGTTAGCTTAGTACTAGACAAGGATCCTCTCTAGACTTAGGCGTTAAGGAGGGACAGGCTCTAGACTATAAGTAGCAACTAGCTTCTCGTTCTAGGCGGTTACTTTAGCGAGCTATTCCGCTTAGTCTTATACTATTAGCGTAGTAATAGCCTCTATAGTAGAGGGCGGCTAAAAACCACTAAGCATCGCCTCCTTAGTAATATCGTTCTGATCGAAACGAACGATATTATAAACGTAGAGGGTAATAGCGGCGCTTTCGATGTAACGCTTCTAGATCGGCCAATCCGTAGGACCCTTGAGCAGGATGTCCGTTAGGATAGTAATGTTCCCGATTATATCTATAGTAGTAGAAGTCTCTATTATAGAAGAACGATAGAGGCAGACGGAGATCTAGAAGGTACAGCGGTACGGCGGAACAGGTAGAGAGTAGCGCTAAAGAGCGGCTTAACTTATATACAGGCGGGGCGACTTTAAAGGACTTCGCGGAACGGCTATATAAGAGCGGTTCAAGCGGAAAACGAGGGAAGCTATATAAGGGCTTTAGCGATAGCGATTGTAAAGAACGAGGCGGCGGGACTTGTAAGAATAGTAAAACCAGTTATAAGGATTATAGAATAATAATGCTTCTAAGCTATAACGGGTTTAGCTACTATATAAAGGGAAACGAGCACTAGGCTTATAACTCTTACGTAGGCTTATAGTAGCACTAGAAGAGTATATAGGAGAGATACGTTGTATTAATTATTATATATCGAAGGAAGAGATAGAGGAAAGAGAGTGTGTAAGAATATAGCTATATATATGACAGGAAATGGAAAACGGGGCGCTGAGTAGGTGCGAAGCAGCCAATCAGAGCGGACTGCAGAGACAGGGCTGGCTAGGTCGTGACAGAAGTTAATACGTCAGACTAGTTAGCAGGTAGAGCGCTACTATAGGAAGGGGATAACGGCAAGTTATATCTAGTTGCTTATTTCTTAGCAAAGTATACTATAGCTAAGTGTAACTATAACATCTATAATAAGGAGCTCCTTGCGATCGTTAAGGCGCTCGAAGAATAGCGCCCTAAGCTCGAAGGCGCGGCTAAGAGGTTCGATATTATTATAGACTATAAGAACCTATAGACCTTTAGTATAACGAAGTAGCTGTCGCTACGCTATATACGCTAGTTGGAGTTCTTGTTACGTTTTGACTTCTAGATTATCTACCGCCTAGGTACGGCAAACGGCCGCCCTAACGCGCTAAGTAGGAAGCCGGAGTTTATACTAAAGGACGTTAAAAATAATAGGCTATAGAATAGGCGGCGCCCCCTGATCAACCTAAGTAAGTTTAACCTAGAGACCTTTAGTAGTAAATACGATACTAAGCTACTAGGTAAGATACTAGAGCTCTTTAGCCTTGACGTTTCGCGCTACGCTAACGACCTTATTACAGAGAGCTATACGACCTTACTGTTTATAGTAGATGTAGTAGAGGCGCTTAGTAACTAGGAGGTATATACCTAGCTAAGTAAGATTAAGCAGGAGCTAAGAGTACTATTTGCTAAGTGTAAGTTAGTCTCGGGCAGGGCGTTCTACTATAGTAGGCTAATGATCGACCTAGGTAATATAAAGCTCTATTTGTAGCTTATCTACTGGATATATACGTTAGGGCCTAGCGGGTACCTAGGGAGGACAAAGACGCTCGACCTAATAAATAGGGTCTACTAGTAGCTAGGGATAAGCGTATTAGTAAGGACGTTCGTAGGAGCCTATACGCTATACTTTAAGACGAAGAACCCTCGCTTGAAGCCTATAGGGTTCCTTAAGCCGCTCCTACTACCGTTAGCGCCGTAGTAAGATATATCGGTAGACTATATTACGCCGTTCCTGCTATATAAACGGAGGGGGTAGGAGTTTAGGTATATAGTAGTAGTAGTTAACCGGCTTACGAAGATACGCTACTTTATTGCAACGGCGACACTAGAGGCTAACGAGCTAGCTAACTGGTTTATTAAGCGCGTGTACTTGCTTTATAGCGTACTAGAGACGATTGTGTCGGATAGAGGTACGTAGTTCGTTTTAGGGTTCTAGAGGGCGCTATTAGCGCGCCTTATAATTACCCTAAAACCCTTATTAGTATTCTACCCCTAGATAAACGGCTAGATAGAGCGGATTAACGCGGAACTAGAGTAGTACCTATAGCTATATATCGACTAGGCGTAGAATAACTAGGTTAACTAGCTCCCCCTAGTAGAGTTTGTAGGGAATAATATAGTCTCTAAGACGATAGGCGTATTACTGTTCTTCGCGAATTATAGCTTTAACCCTAGGATCGGTATAGAGCCGTCGAAGCTATACCTACCGAATATCTTAGAGTAGTAGAAGCGGGAGTTTTTCTAGGTATCTAAGCTCGCAGACTGCTTTAGGGCGATCCTTAGGAAGGTTACGGCGCTAGCAAAGTAGTTATAGGACCGCTACGAATAGAACGCGAACCGCTATAGGGAGGATACGCTATAGTACCGCGTTAGCGATAGGGCGATGCTCGATATATAGAACTATAAGACTAGTAGGCCGACTGTAAAGCTCGCGCTATAGTAGGAGGGCCTGTTCAAGGTTACAAAGGCCTCGTTATATATAGTAACTCTAAAGCTCCTAGCGAATATAACGATCTTCCCTACGTTCTACGTCCCGAGAGTAAGGCGCTACCTAGGGCAGGGGCTAGCTAGCTAAGAGAGGGTTAACGACAACGTAAGCGCTAACCGTAGGCGCGTAGTTATATAGACTAACGAGGGCGAAGACATAGTAGAGTAGAGGTTCGAGAAGATCGTAGGGTTCAGCAAGGTAGCGAACGGCCGCTAGTAGTACTAAGTCAAGTAGGAAGGTTACAACAACCTGACTTAGTAACCTATAATAGATCTACGCGGCTATAATAACGCTATCTAGGAGTTCTACGACGTGTACCCCGAGCTCCTAGGGCTACTATTGTAGACGCGAAGAAGGAGGGCGTAGCGGCAGGAGGCAAGGCGCTAAGCAAAAGGAACGGGCTATAGATACAAGTATCTAAAATCGAGCGTGTAGAATAGGATAGGCTCTAGATACAAGTATCTAAAATCGGGTATTTTAGGAGCGTTTAAGATAGCTCTAGACATAAGCATCTAGAATTGAACGGTTAGGATAGCTCTAGATACAAGCATCTAAGATTGAGTAAGAGGTTAGGATAGCTCTAGATACAAGCATCTAAAATAGGGGCTATTTTTATATAGGGGGGCTTGTTTAGAGAGGGAGGGTAGTGTCACAGGCACAGCCTATGTTTTATACTATGTTATATGCTATACTATGTAGTTGGCTGAGTACCCTGTAGCTAGAGGAGCGTAGCTCCACACTAGGTGGAGCTCGCTGCGCAGAGCCTTCAGCCCTCGCGAGCTCCTACGAAGGTTGCACTGTTGTGCAACCTTGTTGTATACGACCGTTACACTATACTTAATAGTATAGTCGCTCTAGTTAGCCTAAACAAGAAGAACATTGCCTAGGGAGTAGCAAGAGAGATCCTAGCTTAGGTATAGAGCGCTATTAACTAGCTATAGAGCGCTAAAGGAGGCCTAGAAGGCCTTAACTATACGACTATAAGGAAGATCGTCGCTAAGGAAGTATAGGCCGTGCTTACGAGCGCCCTAGCTACTACGAGCGTAGGACAGGGTCCTAACCGCTCCTAGGTAACGATCGCAGCAGGAGCCCTAGCGCCCTAAGCGTAACCTACAAAGGCAATCCCCCGAAGGATCGCTAAGGAAATCCTTGTCCGAGGTAACGGCCTACTAGCTAACCTTACAAAGAGAACCCCCCTAGAGATTATCTAGGCGATTAATAACTAGTCTATATAAAAGGGAGTAGTTACTATAAGGAAGCTCCCTAGCAGGGATACTATTATTACCTTTAGGGATAAAGTAGCGAAGGAATAGTATACTAAGAACAACTAGTAGATCTACTAAGCGTTTAGGGAGTAGGCGAAGGAAGCCTATAGGACCTTTGTAGTGCTCCTAAAGGGTATAATAAGGTTAGAGATCTAGGGAGTTACTAAAGCGGAGTTCGCCTAGGGACTGGATTTCTATATAGTAAATATAGTTAAGTTTAGGATCCCTAGTAAGCCGGAGCTTATAAGAGCAACGGCACTAGTAACCTTCAAGAGCTAAGATAAGGTAAGAGCGGCGTATAACTTCGGAGTTATCTAGGACGCCTAAGTACTAGACTATAAACTATACTAGGTAGCGCTCGAGCCGAAGTAGTGCTTTAAGTACTAGAAGTAGGGATATATCTAGAGGTACCTAAAGGAACCCCTATATAGAAGATATAGAGCAAGGGCCTATAGAGTAGGAGGAAAGGAAGGGGAGGCCTAGTACCCTACCTACAAGGGCTACCTCCTACTAAGGTACCTAGCGTACAGCGGAAAGTACACTAGGTAGTCGAAGGAGTGTAGGGAGAGGGTAAGAGCGTAGGAGGGGGCTAAGGAAGCGTACTAGTATAGGCCTAGAACATTCGAACCTACTAGACTAGAGCCTACGAAGCTACTATTCGCGTTTATACGCTAAGGCGTAGAGGAAGAGGATAGGGAGGGGTATTAGAGGGTCGGAGCGAAGAGACCTAGGTTCCTAATACTAAAAGGCCGCCCTACTATAGTAAGTAAGGATATATCGTAGAGCCGACTGTAGTTCGGCCTAGCTATAGCCCTATTTGCGTTAGGACCGCTACTACCGTAGTAATAGTACCGGGGATCCCAAGGATCCTAGGTAGAACCCCTGAGCGCCTAGGAAGTACCTAATATATAGGCTACTAGTATCCTAAGTATATAGAATACCTAGCCCTAGGGTCTACTAGTAGCGGCAACTATCCCCTTAACCTAAAACGAGCTAGAGGACGAAGGTATAGCTAGCGGAGAGGATAATCTTTAAAACTATACTCTAGAATACTAGAGGCGTAAAGTAGAATATAAAGATTCTACTAGAGGAGGCGGAGTTCGATATAATCGCGGTCTAGGAACTATAGCTTAGTAAGTAGGGGGTAGCCTACTGCCCCCGGAGCTTACGGTACTACCTGGTTTATACGTAATAGGGAAAAGCAGCGATATACGTATATAAGAAGTTCAACATCAGATAGTAGGAATATAAAGCAAGTACGTAGTAGTATAGGGTATAGTTCCTAGAGCTAGGGAGAAGGGGTCTAGAGCTCTAGTTAGTATATAACAACTATATAGTAGATAAGACTATCCTAAAGAGCCTCCTAGCCTATCGGGGCCTAGCCTACGCTATAATCCTAGCAGGAGACTTTAACCTCTAGAACCTAGTCTAGGACAAGTTCGGGCAATATAAAAGGAAGTCCAAGGAGCTCCTTAAGTTAGCTTATAAGTAGGACCTAAGCCTATAAACCCTATAGGGTATAGTTATAAGAACCCCTATAGGAGAGCAAAGGGGCAAGACATTAACGATTGACTATATCTAGGCCTTAATAGACCTAACGATAACGTATTTAAGGAAGAAGATTAGGGGAAGGTTAGACTACTACCTATAGGTGCTCGAAGTAAAGCTTAACGGCCTATTCCTAAAGGGGAAGGTACTAGAAGGGTAGAACTAGAAGAAGGTTTTAAAGAAGCTAATAAAGGTAGAGGTAGCGCATTTGCCGCTAAGGATACGGCTTAACGACAGAGGACCAGAGGGGCTAAAGGTAAGGATTAAGACGATAAAGGGGCTAGAGGAGGTGTTTAAAAAGCTAGCTACGGAGCTAATAGCTATTGCCTATATAATAGCCCCTAGGAGGAAGGAGTTAAGGGGGAGGAGCTCCCTATAGTAGACGGGCAAGGTAGAGGAGGCATCGAAGGTAGCGAAGGAGGTAGAGAGGGAGCTTCGGAGGACCTTTATATATTTATTTATTTATTCGTACTCCGATATGCCTTACGGCGCGCCGGTCCTGCTACTGGTTTATATACAAAGGAAACCGTACCCCCTGAACAGAGGGCCGGGTAAAAACCCCTGCCTACGCTTCTGCTTCAGCGCTTTGAATCCATCATGCTACGTGTAAGGACCTTTATATAGTTCTATAAGGAGAAGCTTAATACAAAGCAAAGAGAGCTAGTAACGGAAATAGCGGAAGAAAAGAGGCGCTCCTAGAGGAAGACGATCAAAGAAGCTATAGAGGAGACCCTATAGTAGCTTAAGCGATAGGCAAGGCTTAGGAGCTTCCTCCCCCCTAAGCTACCGAAACTCCTAGCCCTAAAGGGCCTAGATAGTAGCCTAGATCTAATAACGTACTAGAACAAGGTAGAAGCGCTCGCGAAGAAGTTCTTCCTAAGCCTAGGGGTAGACCTTAGCGATATCTAGGACCTGGACCTTAAGGAGGAGTAGGAACAAGGGTTTAAGGTCTAGGAGCTTATAAGCTTCCTAGCGATAGAAGCGATATAGGATAAAGCGAGCCTATAGAAGGCCCTAGGGGAGGATATACTCCTAATAGGATTCCTAAAGGCGTATAGCTAACTACTAAGCTAGATCCTTATAGCCCTAACTACAAGGTACCTGTAGCTAGTGTAGTTCCTAGCTACGTTTAAGAGAGCTAAAACAGTAGTCCTACGGAAGCTAGGAAAGACACCTAATATATACTATACCCTAGGAGGTTACTACCCTATTATACTACTCCTAACTATAGGGAAGGTAATTAAGGTAGTAGTAGCAAGAAGGATTATAGCGGCGGCGGAGGTCTATAGGCTGCTCCCTACTAAGTAGATAGGTAACCGGGCGAGTAGATCGACCGAGCTAGCGGTCTAACTAGTTGTAGCCTAGGTCTAGGAGGTATAGCGCTAAGGCGCCTTAGTATCCCTCCTACAACTAGATATTGCCAGAGCCTTCGATATAGTTAATTACGTTAGACTACTAGCTACGCTCTAGGAGCTTAGCTACCTAAAGTAGATAGTACTCTAGGTGTAGGAATAGCTAACAGATAGGGTTGCGATCCTCTACTTCGATAGGAAGGTAATAGACAATATCCTAGTTATAGCGAGGGTACCCTAGGGGTCCCCCCTATTACCTATCCTATTTATCTTATATATTGCATTACTATATAAGGACCTAAGGAGAGAGTACCTATACCTTAGTATAGCAGGCTTCGCTAACGACACGAACCTACTAGTGTTTAGAAAGTTAGCTAAGGTAAACGTCCGCTAACTCGAGCAAGCGTAGGGAACCTACCTAAAGTAGGCAGGAACGTAGGGAATAGCGTTCGTAGCGTAGAAGTATAAACTAATCTACTTTAACAAGAACTAAAGGTAGTAGCTAGACCTAGCTAAGCTCGCCCTCCTAGATAGAGGTAAGTATATAGATATTAAACTAGTTAAGTCCGCTAGGTTCCTTAGGGTCTAGCTAGACTAGAAGCTCTTATAGCAAGCGCACTATAGTGTAGTTAAGAAGAAGCTCGCTACCTAAGAGTTCGCGCTAACAAGGATCGCAGCGAAGATATAGGGCCCGAGCCTTACGAAGGCCTAGGAGGTATATACGAAGTATATAAGGAGCGTAGTAGTATATAGAGTAGCGAGCTACTATATCCTAACTATAGTTAGTAAGGGGAGCAAGCTAAAGGGGATAGCTAAGAAGCTAGCGAAGGACTAGAGCAGGGGCCTCTACGTAGTAGTAGGAGACTATAGAACTACGCTAATTAGGTACCTAGAGACAGAGGCCTAGGTCCTACTAGTAGACCTCTACCTAAACAAGCGGCTAGCTAACTTCGAAGCTAGGATATATAAACTACTCCTCTAGTTAGAGGAGGGACTAGGGCGCCCCCTAGTTATAGTAGCGAGCTTAATCTAGGAGGTATATACTAAACTATTTAGGAGGTTCTAGAAAAGGAGTAGGAGGATATAAGGGAAGAAGCCTAGGCTAGGCCTATAGGGGCTAATAGTAGTTAAGAGAGTAGTAGCTATAGTAAACAAGTAGGCTAAGTAAAAGTAGAAGATAGGGAAGCTAAAGAATAAGACCCTTAATATAGATAGAGTAGTAGAACTTGCCTAGTAGGAGCGTAAGATAGCGGCCTAGGAGGGGCGCGCCGCGCTTGTAACGAGAGTAAGAAGACCTACGTACCGCTTAGCAGACAAGGACCCCCTGATATAACTATTTATAGACCTTACCCTTAAGAGATACAAGGGTCTAAGTAAGGCTTAGAGCTCCCTACTTACCTAGGCGCGTAGTAGGGACATTAGCCTCTAGGAGTACCTAAATAAGGTAAACGTCCTAGAGATTACTATACTATACTATAAGTATAGCGAGGGCAAAGAAACGATCGAACACCTAGTAGTATAGTATAAAGATCTACTAAAGTATAGAACCTAGGAAGAGTTACAAATATAGTTATAACAGGATCTATAGCTTGTCTTATAATAAGCTATATAGCTATATAAGAGCTTAGTAAAGGTAGTTATTAGCTAGTTAATAGATTCGAGGCGCCTAATAGAGTATAGCGTAGCTTATAGGCTATAGCTAGAAGCTACAAAGGCCGTAAAAGCAGCTAAGAGTAGCGGAGAGGGTGCGGGAAGTGCCGAATCGAGCCGCTAAGGGAGATAGGGGCTATCTTTTTACACGTAGTTTGATGGATTTAAAGCGCTAAAGTAGAAGCGTAGGTAGGGGTTTTCACCTAGCCCCCTGTTCAGAGGGTACGGTTTCCTTTATATATAAACCAGTAGCAGGACCGGCGCGCTATAAGGCATATCGGAGTACGAATAAATAATAATAATATATATATCCTTAATAGGAATAGGCACTTAGGCTACAGAGCTTACGTTAATGTCTATAGTACTTGCTATCTTCTTTGTTTAGGTTTCTTAGGTTTAGGTTCTTAGGTTTAGAGGTTTAGGTTTCTTAGGTTCAGGTATCGGACTATCTTGTCGTTTTAGGACCGACTATCTTGTTAGTTACTTAGGTTTAGGGCGGTCGAATTATAATTTCGGTTAGTTCGTGTAACGCAAATTCGTTGTAATTAATCGACAAAGGTCTATATACACGAACAGAAGGTACAACTAACTATTATAGGTAGTAAATGCCTAATGTTAGGGTACGTATATATTCGATATAGTTATACGAGGAACTTAAGATAGTAGGTGTAGCCCGCCGGGGATAAGCCCTACGGCGGGCTCCATATACGCGCTGCAGGCTCTGCAGGCCCTACATCGTACAACCGCTCCACAATGGCCATACGGCAATATGTCACGGCTAGACCCGTGACACTTATCCTTTATTATACGCTTCGAGTCGAAACTCTTAAAGGTAGATAGCCTAAGCTAAAACGACGAACTATAACTTATTAAACTTAACTAATACCTCTCTATAGTACTCTATTAGACTATAGTAGGGCGTAGGATTCCTCGCGATAACTTCAACTAAGTAGTATAGATATACTAGGAAATCGCTACCGATCTTAAGACTATTCGCTTAGAAGGAAGATAACGTTATACGTAAGGCCGCTAGAGTAGAGATAGATAGCTCCTTCGAAAGGACTTAGATAAGGACGTCCCTATAATAGGAATTAACTTAGCTAGAATATATTAGACGTAGAATAGTAGACGATTAGCGAAGAACAGTCGCTAAGGTAGTAAAATACACTACGCGAAGTAGATTAGCAAGGAGGTACGTACGGTATATTAGGCAGTAGGAGCGTACGTACGTTATAGGAACTAGGGGTACTTTACTACCGAGTGTAACTTCGCTCTAGCTACTAGACCTAGACAAGCTAGATAGAACTAGGTAGATATTAACGCCCTAGACGTAGAAAAGTAGGAGTATAAGAGCCTCCTCTCTAAAGAGGAGATTAATAGGTAGGGAAAAGAGTAGCCCCTAAGCAAAGTCTCGTATAGGGGCCTAAAGTACCTAATTACTTATTAACTAAGTTAGTAGAATTTAGAAAGAGAATAGACGAACCCCCTTTCCTTATTCTAGTCTTTCTAAATTTCTCAGGCTTTATAAACGTATAAGTAGATAGTAGATATTCTAGTTATAGTGCTATTAGCGAAAGGATATACTAGAAACTAGGTATAGAGTAGACAAGTTTACTAACTACCCGAACCTTAGGAACTATAGTTAGCGTCCTACGTAGCTAGAGGTTAATATATATAGCCTACGTAACAATAGATATCGATGGATAGACAAGCGAGGCTACGTTCTATATAGTTCTAGGACTTGCGTATAACGTTATACTTAGCCTCCTTTAGATAAAGTACTAAGGGATTAAACTTAACGCTAACGCTAGGATCCTTAAAGTTAGAACGTAGCCTAGGTTGTATATATGTAAGAGCAGCTAGCGGCTAAGGATAATAAAGTTTACGTAAATTATAGGAATAGTATATACTACTATAGTTTAGAGGGTAGGAAGCAAGACTATACTTAAGGAGCAACGCGGAATATTCTTAGTAACGAGTATTCGAGAGATAATAACTATACTAGAGGAGGAACGGCTCTAGTCTACGTCTAGCCTAGACCTAACAATGATATTACTAGAGGAATTACGCGATTTCGTAGACTTGTTTAATAAAGAGAAGTCCTACGGACTTCCTCTCTACTACGGAGTAGCCAACTATTATATCGAACTTAAGAAGGGCCTATTAGGGGAGATACCTAAACTCCTATAGGGACCGTTATATAATATACTATAGGATTATATTCTTAAGGTTCGGAGATAAGTTATCGAACTAATAGATAAGGGTTAGATCTAGGCGAGCTCCTTATTAGTAGCTACCCTAGTCTTGCTAGTTAAGAAGTTAGACGGAGGCTAGAGATTCTATATAGACTATTAGGCGCTAAATAAGATTATAACGTAAGACCGTTACCTAATACCCCTAATTAAGGAAACGCTATACTCTTTAGTAGGTACTAAGTAGTTTATAAAGTTAGATATTCGCTTAGCTTTCTACTAGATCCGAGTTATAGAGGGATATAAGTACCTAACGGTATTCTAGATAAGGTTCAGGCTCTTTAAGTAGCTAGTATACCCCTTTGGACTTATAGGAGTACCTACGACATTCTAGCGTTATATTAATAATATACTTAGTCTAACGTTAGGCGACTTCTTAATAGTATACTTTAACGATATACTTATTTACTTAGGCGGAAGTAGGAAGGAGTATATAAAGAAGGTAAAGGAGGTCCTTTAGAGGCTATAGAAGGTAGGACTAGCCCTGGACCTAAAGAAGTGTACGTTCGTAGTAAAGGAAGTCAAGTACCTTAGGTATATTATTAAGGTAGGAGTATAGGTATAGCTAGACCCTAAGAAGCTTGCTACTATCTACAAGTAGGAACCTCCTAAAAAGGTACAAGGTATATAAAGCTTCCTTAGGTTCACTAACTTCTATCGAGAGTTTATCCTTTACTTTTCCGAAAAGGCGGCGCCGCTAATGGCGCTAACCTATAAGAATATACCTTTCTATTAGGGAGAGGAGGAGTAGTAGGCCTTTAATATATTAAAGGCTATATTTATCTTAGAGCTAGTTCTTACCTAGTAGGACCCTAATCGAGAGACGATTCTTAAGGTAGACTACTCTAGCACTGCCCTTGGCGGTTACTTGTTATAACAAGGAGAAGACAGAGTCCTCTATCCCGTTATATATTACTCTATAAAACCCTCCCTAGTAGAACGGAACTATATAATTTATAACAAAGAGCTACTTGCAATTATTGCCTGTCTAAAAGCGTAGTTAGCTAAGCTATATAGTGTTAGTACCCCTTTCTAGATCCTTACTAATTATAAGAATCTCGAGTATTTCTCCTAGCTATAGCTAATTACTAAGTAGCAAGTACAATAGGCTAAGATACTCTCTCTATTTAACTTCGAGTTAAAGTACTAACTAGGCTCTTAGGCCTCCTAACTCGATATACACTCCTAACGCGAACAGGACTACCTAAGGAACGTACCTTGTATCGTATAGCTCCTCCCTACTATCTAGATAAATACGTTTTTAACGGAAGGATAGAATTAGCTACCTATAGGAAAGACTATCTTCGTAGATAGTAAGCTCGCGGACCTCTAGGACAAGGGCATTACAAAGGACAAATAGTACGCTTACTAGCTCTAGGCTATCTATAATAAAGTACGTAAGTTCCCTAAGTAGGCGGGGGTACTATAGATATAGATTACTAATTATTCCCTGAACGTACAAGGGGCTTTGTAGTTTTAAGGATAACTCTAGCTCCTTATATAGGAACCGCTTACTACTAAGATCCTCTAACGGACCTATAACTCCTTTATATCGGGTTACCTAGGACGGAACGGGTTATTCTAGATACTATAGCGAGGTTACTACTAGGACTTTATATCTCCTAACGTGAAAAGATTTACCTGTAACTATTACTCTTACTAAGGGAGTAAGTATTTACAATAACTCCGCCAGGGGTTGCTCTAACCCTTGCTAATTGTAGACTACTTCTAGAAGTAGATCGCTATTAACTTTATAGTTAACCTTCCTACAAAAGATAACACCTTACTATGGTATTTAATAGTTATTACAGACAGACTATCTAAGTTCTTATAGCTTAAGGCTATAAACTCGATAGGGGCCGAGGAGTACGTACGACGTTTTAGAGATATATAGTAGCGATTCTATAGGTTCTAGTTATAAATCATCACCGATCGTAGCTCGGACTAGCTTAGTAAATTCTAGACAACCCTCTATAAGCTTATTAGAATCGACTAGTTATTATTAATAGCCTACTACCTATAGACTAACAGAGGAACGGAGCGGATAAACTAGGAGGTATAGGCTATCTTATAGATAGTTGTATTATTCTTTTAGTACGATTAGCCTGAACATTTACTAGCTTACTAGCTTACCCTTAATAATCGTAACTCGATAGTAATAGGAACAAGCGCGAACTTCCTCCTCTATAGTTATAATATATCCCCGATCTAGCGAGTTAAGTTGCTAATCGCTCTAACCTCTATACTTTAAGAGCGGGTAGCTAGGTTCCTACGTTACTTTAAAGGGGGTATAGAATATACGTAGGCGGTAATCGCTTATACTTAGTAACGCTAGCAGGAGAATACAAATCGCTTATAACGCCTAGTAAAAAGGTTTAAAGTAAGAGACGAAGTGTAGCTTTCTCTACGTAATATAAAAACAAATCGCCTAAGTTATAAACTCGACTAGGTTACCGCTAAGTACAAAGTAGTAGCTATACTAATACTACTAATAGTAACCCTTAATATACCTTGTAGGATTTACCTAACCTTCTATATCGACCTTATTAAGCGGGCTATATCTAACCTGCTCCTTTCGTAACGCGTAATAGACTCCTATCTAGGCCCTACCTAGGAATTGTTATAGGATAGGGTACTATATAAGGAATATAAGGTAGAAGCAATCTTAGTAGTAAGAAACGTAAGAGGGAGGGGGAATCGCCGCAACGTACTTATAAAATAGAAGGGTTATATTATATCGATATAGGAGCTACTAGAGAATATAGAGAATACTAAAGCTCTTAACGTATTCGAGTAGGAATAGAGAGACGTCCTTTATAATAACAGACTAGTATTAAATAGGAAGCGGGCACAAATTTGTAATTAATTAAACTAAACCTATATAGATACTATTACGTATCTAGTCTACTTCTAGTCTATATGTTACAACCTAGCTAGCCCTGTCTCTGCAGTCCGCTCCGATTAGCTGCTTCGTACCCACTTAGCGCCCCGTTTTCCATTTCCTATCATATATATAGCTATGTTCTCACACACTCTCTTTCCTCTATCTCTTCCTTCGTTATATAACAATCAATACAACGTATCTCTCCTATATACTCTTCTAGTACTACTATAAGCCTACGTAAGAGTTATAAGCCCGGTGCTCGTTTCCCTTTGTATAGTAGCTAAACCTATTATAGCTTAGAAGTATTATTATTCTACAATCCTTATAACTCGTTTTACTATTCTTACAAGTCCTACTACCTTGTTCTTTACAATCGCTATTGCTAAAGCCCTTATATAGCTTTCCTTGTTTTCCGCTTAAACCGCTCTTATATAGCTGTTCCGCAAAGTCCTTTAAAGTCGCCCCGCCTACGTATAAGTTAAGCCGCTCTTTAGCGCTACTCTCTACTTATTCCGCTATACCGCTATACCTTCTAGATCTCCGTCTACCTATATCTATTGTTCTTCTACAATAGAGTCTTCTATTACTATAGATATAATCAGGAACATTACTATCCTAATAGATATCCTACTTAAAGGTCCTATAGATTAGCTAATCTAGAAACGTTATATTAAGAGCGCTACTATTACCCTCTACGTTTATAATATCGTTCGTTTCGATTAGAACGATGTTACTAAGGAGGCGATACTTAGTAGTTTTTAGCTACCCTCTACTATAGAGGCTATTGCTACGCTAATAGTATAAGACTAAGCGGAATAGCTTACTAAGTTAACTACCTAGAACAAGAAGCTAGTTACCTCTTATATTCTAGAGCCTATCCCTCTTTAACGCCCGAGTCTAAAGAGGATCCTTATTTAGTACTAAGCTAACTAGACTAGGTACGCCGCTTAGTAACTTACTCTAGGTATAAGCGTTAATAAGAAGAACCTAGATACGCTATATAAAGTTATTATCGCTACTATTAATCGCAAGTATTATAATGCTACTAACGAGACTAACCTTATAGCGTAGTAACTTAGCGTATATACTTTCCTTTATACTCTAGAACGCAAAGTTAGAATCTCGGATAATATAATTGCGAATATAACCTGCTAATAGTATCTCGCTTGTCTTAAAGAGGCTAAGTAATCTAATATAGACCTACGGACCTAGATTACTAACTACCGCTAGGCTTACTAACGCGCTAAGGTAGCTAGTCTTAAGTGTATTTGTAGCACTCTGCCTATTCTAGACTTCCTTCGTGTAATTAAGGATTATCTTATCCTAGAATAGGGCCGCTATAAATACGACGCTATAATTATTAATAACTACGTTAGTAAACCCCTTAAGAGCCTTAAGGACCTTATCTAAGCTGCTAAGACCGTTATTAGCTATAGTAAGCTAGACTTTAATAGTAGCTTCGCTACTACTAAATCTACTAGTTCTAGCAAACGCTACGATTAGGGTAAAGGAGGTGAAAAATCTTCGTCTACTAAGCCTAAATACCTTTACCTATATATAATTTATAATTACGTCTAGAAGCTAATTAACTATAATACGCTTAAATCTACGTTAACTAGGTTCAAATATCTAAAAGGCCTAGTTAGTCCTAAGTTCGTTTTATAGATCTATAAGCGGTTTACTAAGAAAAAGTAGGATAACCTCCGCGCCTAGCTTAAAAAGGAAGGTTAGGCTATTAGACCCTAGCCTATATCCCTATCTAGCTTTACTTTATCTACTAAACTAAGCTTTCCTAGCGTAGTAATAGCTGCAATTATAAATCCTATAGAACTCTCGGCCCTTAGTAAAGAAACTAGCCTTAGTAATAGCTTTAGTATCTTCGTAACTATTAATTCTAGTAAATATATCCTATCGGATAGTATCCTAGTTAATAACTATAAAGTAACCTACCTTATTAATAACCTTATATTCTTAGAAGAAGGGTCCTTTATTATTATTATATTATTATTTATTCGTACTCCGATATGCCTTACAGCGCGCCGGTCCTGCTACTGGTTTATATACAAAGGAAACCGTACCCCCTGAACAGAGGGCCGGGTAAAAACCCCTGCCTACGCTTCTGCTTTAGCGCTTTGAATCTATTATACTACGTATAAAAGGTAGCCCCTATCTCCCTTAGCGGCTCGATTCGGCACTTCCTGCACCCTCTCTGCTACTCTTAGCCGCTTTCGCGGCTATCGTAGCTTCTAGTTGTAGCCTACGAGCTACACTATACTCCGTTAGGCGCCCCGAATCTATCAACCAGCTAATAACCACCTTTGCTAAGCTCCTATATAGCTATATAGCTCGTTGTAAGACGAGCTACAGATCCTATTGTAACTATATTTATAACTCTTCCTAGGTTCTATACTTTGGTGGATCTTTGTACTATACTACTAGGTATTCGATCGTTTCTTTGCCCTTGCTACACTTATAGTATAGCGTAGTAATCTCTAGGACGTTTACCCTATTTAGGTACTCCTAGAGGCCGATGTCCCCGCTACGCGCCTAGGCAAGTAGGGAGCTCTAAGCCTTGCTTAGACCCTTATATCTCTTAAGGGCAAGGTCTGTAAATAGTTATATCGGGGGGTCCTTATCTGCCAAGCGGTACGTAGGTCTTCTTGCTCTTGTTACAAACGCGGCGCGCCTTTCCCGGGCCGCTATCTCGCGCTCCTGCTAGGCGAGTTCTACTACTTTATCCGTATCGAGGGTCTTATTCTTTAGCTTCTTTATCTTCTACTTTTGCTTAGCCTACTTGTTTACTATAGCTACTGCTCTCTCGACTACTATTAGCCCCTATAGGCCTAGCCTAGGCTTCCTCCCTTACGTCCTCCCGCTCCTTTTCTAGAACCTCCTAAATAGCTTAGTATACGCCTTCTAGATTAAGCTCGCTGCTATAACTAGAGGGCGCCCTAGTCCCTCCTCTAACTAGAGGAGTAGTTTGTATATCCTAGCTTCGAAGTTAGCTAGCTGTTTGTTCAGGTAGAGGTCTACTAGTAGGACCTAGGCCTCCGTCTCTAGGTACCTAATTAGCGTAGTTCTATAGCCTCCTACTACTACGCGGAGGCCCCTGCTCTAGTCCTTCGCTAGCTTCTTAGCTATCCCCTTTAGCTCGCTCCCCTTACCGACCGTAGTTAGGACGTAGTAGCTCGCCGCTCTATACGCTACTACGCTCCTTATACACTTTGTATATACCTCCTAGGCCTTCGCGAGGCTCGGCCCCTACGTCTTCGCCGCGATCCTTGTTAGCGCGAACTCCTAGGTAGCAAGCTTCTTCTTAACCGCGCCGCGGTACGCTTGCTATAAGAGCTTCTAGTCTAGCTAGACCCCGAGGAACCTAGCGGACTTAACTAGTCTAATATCTATATACCTACCTCTATCCGGGAGGGCGAGCTTAGCTAGGTCTAGCTACTGCCTTCGGTTCTTATTAAAGTAGATTAGTTCGTACTTCTACGCTACAAACGCTATTCCCTACGTTCCTGCCTACTTCAAGCAGGTTCCTTACGCTCGCTCGAGTTGGCGGATATTTACCTTGGCCGACTTTCCGAACACTAGTAGGTTCGTGTCGTCGGCGAAGCCCGCTATGCTAAGGTGTAGGTGCTCTCTCCTCAGGTCCTCGTATAGTGATGCGATGTATAAGATGAACAGGATGGGTGATAGGGGGGACCCCGGGTCCTTTATTAAAGTAAGGAAGGATAACTATATTAAAGCTAGTACTACCTATTTCCCTATCTTTAGAAGGGGTAAATAACGTATTAAAGGAGCATTTAATAGCGTTAATAGCCTATAATCTAAAGATCTAGTTCTTAATAACGTCGTAGTTATCAAGGGATTCTACTCTAACATTATCTTAGAAGTAGCCCTCTATAAGGCTAATATCTAGTACTATAGTCTTGACTATACGGTATATTTCGGTTCGATAGAGAGTAATATTGTTATTACGTCTCTCCTTTGTAGGTATAAGCTAGTGTTTTTAGAATATAAGCCTCTCTCTACCTACCTACTCTATCCTTATAATTGTAACTCTTCCCTTGCCGTTTCTTACAATAAACAACAAGCTCTTGCTAAGATCTATAAGGATCCTCCTACTATACCTTCGGAGTAGTCCCTTACTATAATCTACAATATCTAACCTAGCTACTTAGATAACTTCGCTATTAGTTCTACTATACTTGTAATATTAGCTATAACAAGTAATACTATAAAACAAGTTCGTTAAGGACTAGGATCGAGGTACCCTCTTCTACCTTATAAGGATTCTAAATACCTTTAGTATATCTACGTTAGTTATCTTAGCTAGGATACACTTAAAGCTCTTGTCTAGAGAAGCTAGAACGTTCGAATTAACGGAACTAAACGTATTAACTATAAGGCTTACTCTATTATATACTAGGGAAAAGTTATCTCCTATAGGCCTCTTATAACTAAGTTCGTATAGCTATTCTAGCGAGTATTTTAGGACCTTTTCTATTATATACGTAGGTATAATAGATCTATTTACTCTCTAATTCTTAAAGACAAGTTCTCTAGTAAACCCTTCGTCTTCCGCCTTAAAGATAAGACCTAGGACCTCCTTCTTCTAATTCTTTAATACTTTAAGGCCTAGGTACAATACTAATTTAGTATAGCGATCTATAAGTTTAAATATAATAACGAAGGCTCCTTTATTAAAACTAGGGATCGTAGCTATACCCGGTACTAGAAATGGTACGTATAACTAGATATCGAGCTTAAACTCCCTCTATCTAATATATACGAACCGACTAGCGCTATCGAACGCGCTAGTTAAGAAGTTATTACCTACTCTATTAAAATAATAGCTAGAGCTAGTCTCCTAGGTAACCTCTAGCTAGAAGGAGAGGAGGTATCTATATAGCTTATTAGTATAAGCCTAAGTTAAACGTATCCTTCGATAAAGTTACTAAACAACGTCCTCCTTACTTAGTTCTAAACCTACTTCTAGTTCTTTTAGCAAGACGCGATCGTCTCCCTTATAGCGGATCTATAGCTTAACTAGAGCGGTATCTACGTATATAGTTACTACGTATATCCTCTATATAAAGAGAGAGAAAGGGATAAGTAGAAACGCGTATATAAGTTAAAGCCTAGAGCGTATATTAGTTACCTTGTTAGTTTTAAGGTATTAAATATCTACCGAATCTAGGTTCTAGCACTCTATAAAGTCGTTATAACTTGCAACGTTACCTTTAACGAGAACTAGTTCTTCAAGAAGGGCGAAGGGAGGTTCGATCTATAGACTATTACTAAGAAGCGGAATCTAGTAGACTCCCAAGAGCTTTAGCTATACTTACCTACTATAGGCGTAGTACTAGGTAGCGTTAAGGATAGTAAGATAGATAGTCTAGAAGCGACAACTCCTACGTCTAAGTCTCCTAAACTATCTAACGAAGAGCTCGGGGGTATAGAAACTATAAATCCTAGTTAGGACTTAGGGGTAACTACGTCTAGAGAGGTAGCCGCGTATAATATAAGCAAGCTACTAGTACTCTCTAGAAACGAAGCGTATAGAGGACTCCCGATACTGGATTAATCGTTTTAAAGTCTAGCCTCTACCCTTACCGGGCCTATAAGCCTAGATAACAATAGGGATTATATATATACTTCTAGAGATAGCCTTAGAAGTATATAAAGCATTGCCTCTAATATAAGCACTGTTTTTAAGGACTTAGTCGATTACTATCCTAAGTACTTTATATACTTAGACAACCTACTTCCTAAGAATTATAGCCTAGAATTATTAAACCCTAGCTACTACTCCTCTAGCTTAGATAACTTAGACGATACTAAGTAACCTAAGTCCCCTACCTACGAACGTGCAAAACGTAAGTATACTAAGTAGGTGTTCGCCCTAGTATCTTATAAAAGCCGGTAGCTTAGGGGAATAGACCTAGAAGACCTTACTTACAACGGTCCTTCTATATCTACTAGTAGGATTATCGGATTTACTTTAGAAAGATATACTCTAGACTGAATCTACATCCCTAAACTTAGAATGTAACAAGCGTTTTATAAAACCTATATATTATTTATTTATTTATTCGTACTCCGATATACCTTACGGCGCGCCGGTCCTGCTACTAGTTTATATACAAAGGAAACCGTACCCCCTGAACAGGGGGCTAGGTGAAAGCACCTACCTACGCTTCTACTTTAGCGCTTTGAATCCATTATACTATATATAAAAGATAGCCCCTGTCTCCCTTAGCGGCTTGGTTCGGCACTTCCTATACCCTCTCCGCTGCTCTTAGCTGCTTTTATAGCCTTCGCGGCTTCTAGTTACAGCCTACGAGCAACGCTACACTCCGTTAGGCGCCTCGAATCTATTAACTAGCTAATAACTACCTTTACTAAGCTCTTATATAGCTATAAAGCTTGCTATAAGACGAGCTATAGATCTAGTTGTAACTATATTTATAATTCTTCCTAGGTTCTATACTTTAGTAGATCTTTATACTATATTACTAGGTGCTCGATCGTTTCTTTGCCCTTGCTATACTTATAGTATAGCGTAGTAATCTCTAGGACGTTCACCCTATTTAGGTACTGTCACGGGTCTAGCCGTGACATATGGCCGTATAGCCATTATGGAGCGGTTGTACGATATAGGGCCTGCAGAGCCTGCAGCGTATATAGAGCCCGCCGTAGGGCATATCCCCAGCAGGCTACACCTACTATCTTAAGTTCCTTATACAACTATATCGAATATATATATACCCTAACATTAGGCATTTACTACCTGTAATAGTTGGTTGTACCTTCTGTTCGTATACGTAGACCTTCGTCGATTGATTACGACGAATTTACGTTGCGCGAACTAACCGAAATCATAATTCGACCGCCCTAAACCTAAGAAACCAATAAGATAGTTAGTCCCGAAACGACAAGATAGTCCTAAGAACTAGAACCTAAGAAACCGAACCCCCGAACCTAAGAAACCGAACCCCCGAACCTAAGAAACCCGAACAAAGAAGAACAAGCACTATAGACGTCGACGTAAGCTCTATAGCCTAAGTGCCTATTCCTATTAAGGATATATATAGCGAGGCCGCTATAGCCCTAAAGGAAGAGATATACCTAAAGCTAAAGGGTTATTTCGAAGGATACTACGGGCCGTTTATAGGTAACGACCTCCTACTTAAAGCGCTTAAAAGAGCTAGAAAGGACAATATAATAGAGAGGATAATAGCGAACCTAGCCGAATATATCCTTAGGGGCGCGACCAAGGAAATCTAGAGATAGATAGTTAGGGCGAACAAGGCGAACGAGAAGGCTATAGTACTATAAGTAGAGAATAACGTTTTAACGAGGCTAATCGAGTCTAGGAAGCTAGGCGGCGGTAGCGGCGGTACTAGAGAGGGTAGTATACCGTACGTATCTGCGTTTTCGGGCTCTAAGTAGGACTTAGCGAAGCGAACTATATAATTTAGAATATAGAAGACGCTAATTATAGCGCGATAGGCTATAAGGCTACTAGAATATATAACTAAGAAAGCGAAGATCCTCTACGTAGCTTCGCTACTAGAGGGAATCGTAGCTATAGAATTAGTAACTATATCGATACTATTGTCGCGAATCTAGGCAATAAGTAAGCCTAGGTATAGATAACTACTAACGAGTTTATTAAGTTCTTTTCTAAGAAGTATATATTATTTATTTGTACTCCGATATGCCTTACGGCGCGCCGGTCCTGCTACTGGTTTATATACAAAGGAAACCGTACCCCCTGAACAGGGGGCCGGGTAAAAACCCCTGCCTACGCTTCTGCTTCAGCGCTTTGAATCCATCATGCTACGTGTTAAAGGTAGCCCCTGTCTCCCTTAGCGGCTCGATTCGGCGCTTCCCGTACCCTCTCCGCTACTCTTAGCCGCTTTCGCGGCTATCGTAGCTTCTAGTTGCAGCCTACGAGCTACGCTGTACTCCGTCAGGCGCCCCGAATCTATCAACCAGCTAATAACCACCTTTACTAAGCTCTTGTATAGCTATATAGCTCGTCGCAAGACGAGCTACAGATCCCGTTATAACCGTATTTGTAACTCCTCCTAGGTTCTATACTTCGGTGGATCTTTATACTATACTACCAGGTGTTCGATCGTTTCTTTGCCCTTGCTGCACTCGCAGTACGGCGTAGTAATCTCTAGGACGTTTACCCTATTTAGGTACTCCTAGAGGCCGATGTCCCTGCTACGTACCTAGGTAAGTAGGGAGCTCTAAGCCTTGCTTAGACCCTTATATCTCTTAAGGGCAAGGTCTGTAAATAGTTATGTCGGGGGGTCCTTGTCTGCCGAGCGGTATATAGGTCTTCTTGCTCTCGTTACAAGCGCGGCGCGCCTCTCCTAAGCCGCTATCTTGCGCTCCTGCCAGGCGAGTTCCACTACTCTATCCGTATCGAGGGTCTTATTCTTCAGCTTCCCTATCTTCTACTTTTGCTTAGCCTACTCGTTTGCTATAGCTACTGCTCTCTCGACTACTATTAGCCCCTATAGGCCTAGCCTAGGCTTCCTCCCTTACGTCCTCCCGCTCCTCTTCTAGAACCTCCTAAATAGCTTAGTATATACCTCCTAAATCAAGCTCGCTGCTACGACTAGGGGGCGCCCTGGTCCCTCCCCTAACTAGAGGAGTAGTTCGTATATCCTAGCTTCGAAGTTAGCTAGCCGCTTGTTCAGGTAGAGGTCTACTAGTAGGACCTAGGCCTCCGTCTCTAGGTACCTAATTAGCGTAGTTCTATAGCCTCCTGCTACTATATAGAGGCCCCTACTCTAGTCCTTCGCTAGCTTCTCGGCTATCCCCTTTAGCTTGCTCCCCTTACCGACTATAGTTAGGACGTAGTAGCTCGCCGCTCCGTATGCTACTACGCTCCTTATACACTTCGTATATACCTCCCAGGCCTTCGCGAGGCTCGGGCCCTACGTCTTCACCGCGATCCTCGTTAGCGCGAACTCCTAGGTGGCGAGCTTCTTCTTGACCGCGCCGTGGTGCGCTTGCTATAAGAGCTTCTAGTCTAGCTAGACCCTAAGGAACCTGGCGGACTTGACTAGTCTAATATCTATATGCCTACCTCTGTCCGGGAGGGCGAGCTTAGCTAGGTCTAGCTACTGCCTTCGGTTCTTGTTAAAGTAGATTAGTTTGTACTTCTACGCTACGAACGCTATTCCCTACGTTCCCGCCCACTTTAAGCAGGTTCCCTACGCTCGCTCGAGTTAGCGGATATTCATCTCGGCCGACTTTCCAAACACTAGCAGTGTCACAGGCACAGCCTGTGTCATGTGCCATGTCATGTGCCATGCCATGTGGTTGGCTGAGCACCCTGTAGCTAGAGGAGCGTGGCTCCACAC
>MU853404.1:963070-985507 GCA_033297235.1 Trichocladium antarcticum
GGGGCCGCTCGGGGGCGCTCCGCAGGGGGGTTCGGGTCCGTTGTACCGAGACTCGGATAGGCCTCTCGGGGCGGGTAGGGTGCTCCTAGTAGCGGGGGTAGGGGGGGGGAGGTCGCTGTCGACCTCTATGCTGGGTCCGGTGTAGGCTATCGGGGCCGGCGCCGGGTGGATCCGTTGTAGATCCGGGTTGTGGGTCTGGGCGGTGTGGAAGAAGATTTCTAGGAGCCGCACGTAGCTCGTTTTCCCTATCTTCCTACGCCTGCAGCACCTGCGTAGCGTCTCGCGCGTAGATGCACCCGGTATGGTTAGATAGAGCTCGTCGGGAGCTTTCTAGCGATGTAGGTTTCGTCCGTTTTGGCGCGCTGCTGCACCAGTTGGTGCGGGCCTGTTTGCGAAGAAAGTTTTTCTTCTAAGAAGTATATAACGATAGATCTAGTAGCTAATATAGAGAATAAGCTATATAAGATAGCGTAGAAGGATAAGTACGTAAAGTTTATAGACTTTATTATAGAGTTCTCGAACCTCTACGACCTAAGTAACTAGGATAACGCTACCTACGTACGCGCGCTAAGGGAGAAGCTTTCGAAGCCGATATAGAACCTGATCCTACTATAGACGAACCTCCTAGCCTAGGATAACTTCTAGAGATAGGTTACTATAGCCTAGGCCTAGGCTAATAACCTTGAAATAGAGGAATACTTAAAGAAGGCTAACGAGCTAAACTACTATAATAGCTATAATACTAAGAAGGAAAGTAAGGACCCGAACGCTATAGACGTTAACTAGGTAACTACTACTAAGGATAAGGCGACTATCTTATAACTCTCTAACTTAGAGAGGGAGTAGTATATAGCTATAGGTCTCTGTTTCCTCTATAGTATAAGGGGCTATATCGTAGCGAAATATATAGAGAAAGGCAAGTAAGCCTAGAATAACCTAGGCGCTAGAGGTAGAGGGTAGCAGGGCGGTTGTAGCAACTATAGCGGATTCGGCAATAATAGCGGATTTGGTAATAATAGCGGATTCAGCAATAACGGCGGATTCGGTAATAATAGCGGATTTAGCAACAATAGTAGCCTGAACTAGAACAACAATAGCGGCCTGAACTAGAACAATAATAACGGCGGATTCGGAGGCGGCGGAGGCCACGGCGGCGGCGGATACCTATATCGACAGAATAACAATAACTAGAACTTCGGCAATAACAACTAGAACTTCGGTAACAATAGCGGAGGCGGCTATAGCGTATACTATATACGATTTATAGACTAAGGCTACGTTCTAGGAGAAGTTAGTTATAACGATGCTAAGTACTACGAACCTAAATAGAGTACGGAAGACCTAGAATAGTAATAATAGTACTAGGGAAATGCCTAGCCTCTATATAAAGACGTGCGTAGGGGTACGGAGGCTATTATAGAGGAGGTAGTAGCGATTTAGTTATTAGCGCTATTAGTTAGATAGCTAATTTAATCCTATTATCCTCCTATATTGTAATAAACAAGCGTAAGATAGCGTATATAGCGCTTGTAGATTTAGGCTATATAGGTCTTGCCTTTATAGACTTTAGTTTCGTAGTACGTAACAATATACCGCTAAGTAAACTAGAAACAAGGAAGCTACTTTACTTAGCTAATAGTATACTAAAGTTATAGATCGAATAGAGTATAGTGCTAGAACTAAGGATCGGCTAGTATAGGGAGAAGCTTCGGTTCTTTATTACTATACTAGCGAAAGACAATCCGATTATTCTAGGCCTCCTATAGCTAAGAAGACACGACCTAATAATTAACTAGGCAGACCTAAAGCTTACGTTTAGGGAGCGTTACTAAGAGCAACGTTACTTACTAGAATATATAACCGAGCTAACGGCACTATAAGCGAAGCCTATAACTATAGAACCTATAACTGTAGAACCTACAACTATAAAAAACATAGCGAAATACTAAGTATTAGTTAAGGAAGTCCTAGATAAGGGAGAACTAGAGGATAGGGAGTATAACTAGGGTCTAGAGAACCTACTAAAGAAGAGGAAGAGGAGGTTATCCCCGTTATAACGCTATTAAAGAGCGCCCGAGAACGGACCGCGGTAGACCTTATCCCCGCTAGGATCAAGAGTAGTAGTTATTCCAAATAAGCTTATAAAGAGGCTATAACTAACGAAGAAGGTAAACAGGCGTAGGTACCTATAGGCGCCGCTACTACCGAAACGACTCCCGAAGCTACTACTATATAACAAGGCGATTAATAAAAACGGCATTAAGATACTAAATGCGCTAAACTTTATGCTTTTCTACCGCTAGAAGGGCGTAACGGTAATACGCGTAACGGTCAACTAACTAGAATAAGCAATACTAAATGAGAAGAAGGATAAGGAGAGGGCTACGCTCTACGCTCTACTAGATGACTTTTATAAGCGGATGTTAAACCGCGAAGGCTCGCTAGAGGACTATACTTCGGTACTTCTAGAATAGTACTATAAGTTTGTAAACGCCCTTTAGAGTAACGTAGAGACGATTTATAGGATTATAGAGGAGGACGCTTAGAAATTCTTCAAGAAGAGTAACAAACCCTAGCTAATAGTAGCGGATATCTTGAAACGCCTACTAGCGGAGTATTATAATACGTTCGAGACTTTTCTTCCCTAGGAGGCGGATACGCTACTACTATATAGATTATATAACTATAAAATCGAGCTAATACTAGGAAGTAAGCTACCGTTCTTAAGGAATAGACCGTTCTTACTAATAGAACTACGTATAGTTAAGCGCTAGCTAGATAACTACCTGACGAAAGGCTTTATCCAACTATTAAAATCAAGTATAGGAGCGCCTTTGCTACTTGCCTAGAAGCTAGGAGGCGGAGTGCGGATTTGCGCTAACTTCTAAGGTCTAAACAACGTTTCGATAAAGAGTTAATATCTAATACTACTAATCAAGGAGATACTCGATTCTATCTATAGAGCGTAGATCTTTATAAAGCTAGATATTATTATAGCGTTTAATAGAGTCTAAGTAGCGGAAGGCTACGAATAGTTAATAGCGTTCGTAATACGATTCGGCCTTTATAAATCGCTAGTTATACCGTTCGGGCTATAGGGAGTACCCGCTACGTTTTAGTACTATATTAATAACACGCTATATAATATGCTAGACGTATACGCTACGGCTTACTTAGATAATATACTAATCTACTCTACGAATATAGCAGACTATATTAAGTAGGTAAAGGAGGTACTAAAGAGACTATACTAGGCGGGCCTCTAGGTCGATATTAACAAGTGCGAATTCTATACTATAAGAACGAAATACCTAGGCCTGATTATTACACTAGGCAGTATCGATATAGATAAAGAGAAGGTAGCGGCGATTACATCTTAGGAGCCGCTAACAATAAGATAGTAGTTACAACGCTTCCTAGGCTTTATAAACTTCTACTAGCGATTTATTAAGAACTTCTCGGGAGTAGCGAGGCTACTTTATAACTTAACGAAGAAGATAACGAGCTAGGAGTAGAGCAGACTGTGCTAATCTGCTTTCGAACAAATGAAAATTTACTTTTCGATAGTACTAGCGCTAAGGATCTATAACTAGGATAAGCTTATAGTTGTCGAAACTAACGCTTTAGACTAGTTAGTAGGCAGAACGCTACTACAATAAGACAATAACGGCAACTAGTACCTAGTAGCCTACTTCAGCGCGAAGCACTTAGTATAGGAATGTAATTACAATATCTATAACAAGGAGCTATTAGCGGTAATTAAGGCACTAGAGGAATAGCGACTAGAACTAGAGGGAGCAAACGGCCGGTTTAACATTATTATAGACTATAAGAACCTTCAGACCTTCGTAACGATAAAGCAACTGTCCCTAAGGTATATATAGTAGTCCAAATTCCTATTACGATTTAACTTCTATATTATCTACCGGCTAGGATCGGCAAATGCAATGCCAGATACACTAAGCCGTAAGCTAGAACATATACTATAGGGCGTAGAGGATAACCGACTCTAGAACCGTAAGAGGCTACTAATCGACCCTAACTAGTTCGATCTAGAAACATTTAAACTACTAAGACTATATAACAAGGCGATTATAGTTAACTAGTTAGACCTATTAAGGCATATTAACAATCTGCTAAACGAGATATATATAAGCTCGGATCTACTAAAGGCAACGCTTAAGGCGTTAGTAGACCCTAGAACTAGAGCGTAGCTAAAGGATATAAAAACAAAGCTTAAAGTGCTATACGCGGAGTACTAAGCTATCGCGGGCAAGGCTTACTACTATAGGAGGATGCTTATCGACCTAGATAACGACGAAATATAGCTATAGCTAATCTACCGAACTTATATATCGGGACCTAGGGGCTACCCTAGAAGGACTAAGACTATTAATCTAATGAACCGGAAATACTAGTAGACCGGGATAACTAGTACGATCTACAACTACTATAACGCCTGCTTGCTATATAATAAGATGAAAACGCTAAGGGCGCTACTAACGGGCTTTCTAAAGCCGCTGCTAGTGCTACTCTCACTATAGCAGGATATATTGGTAGATTATATTACACTACTCCCGCTATATATAAGGAGAAACTGTACCTTTAACTATATTGTAGTAGTAGTGGACCAACTGACGAAAATGCACCACTTTATCCTAATAGAGACCTTAGAAGTAGATAAGTTAACGGACCGCTTTGTAGAACGGGTCTATAGCCTATATAGCCTACCCGAGACGATTATATTAGACAAAGGCATATAGTTCGTTTTAACGTTCTAGAGAACACTATCGTTGCGATTAGCGGTAACTCTAAAGCTATTATTGGCGTTCTACCCGCAAACGAACGGCCAGACTAAACGGATTAACGTAGAGTTAAAGTAGTATTTACGCCTTTTCGTTAACTAGGTATAGGATAACTAGGCGGATTAGGTACTGCTTATAGAGTTTGTAGGGAACAATATATTATTAGAGATAACGGGAGTATCGCCCTTCTTTACGAACTATAGTTTCTACCTACGTATAGGCGTAGAACCGAGCAGGCTATACCTACTAGAACTCTCAGAAGCTTAGAAGAGGGAGTTTTTCTAGGTAATAGAGATATCTATACGCTTTAAAGCAGTACTAGATATAGCGAAGGCACTAGCAAGGTAAGTATAGGACTGTTACAAGGTTAACGCGAACGCTAAACGTAGCGACGCCCTAGTCTATAGGATTAGCAACAAGGTAATGCTTAATATATAGTATTATAAAACGGGGCGCCTAACGAAGAAGCTCGAACCGCGCTAGGAGGGGCTATTCGAGGTTACTAAGGCGGCGTTACACGTAGTAACGTTACGCCTACTAGCGAATATAAAGATATTCGATACGTTCTACGTATTACTAGTTCGACTATAGCAAGGCGAGCAAGGGATCCCTAGGCAAGCTAACGCGTAGAGAGATATACGAGCGAACTATAGTAGGGAGGTAAGGCGCTAAGATAATAGAGTCGAAGTAGTTAAATAGAGGTTTAAAGAGATTTAAGACTTTAGGAAGGTAGAGAACAGGAGGTAGTAATACCTAGTTAAGTAGGAGGGCTACGCCTAGCCGACTTAGTAGCTAGCAACGGATCTACGTAGCTGCGATAATGCTATTTGGAAGTTCTACGATGCTAATCCGAACAAGCTAGGGCCCCTAGCGTAGGTGCCGAGAAGGAACTGAAGCTACGATTTAAGCGTTCGAACCGTAGGCTTAATTTAAAGAGGAGGCTTGTTTTAAGGGAGGGTAGTGTCACGGGTCTAGCCGTGATATATGGCCGTATGGCCATTGTGGAGCGGTTGTGCGATATAGGGCCTGTAGAGCCTGCAGCGTATATAGAGCCCGCCGCAGGGCATATCCCCGGCGGGCCACACCTACTATCTTGAGTTCCTTGTACAACCATATCGAATATATACGTACCCTAACATTGGGCATTTACCACCTGTGATAGGTACTCCTAGAGGCCGATGTCCCCGCTATACGCCTAGGCAAGTAGGGAGCTCTAAGCTTTACTTAGACCCTTATATCTCTTAAGGGCAATGTCTATAAATAGTTATATTAGGGGGTCCTTATCTACTAAGCGGTACGTAGGTCTTCTTGCTCTTGTTACAAGCGTAGCGCGCCCCTCCTAGGCCGCTATCTCGCGCTCCTACTAGGTAAGTTGTACTACTCTATCTATATCGAGGGTCTTATTCTTTAGCTTCCCTATCTTCTACTTTTACTTAGCCTACTCGTTCGCTATAGCTATTACTCTCTTAACTACTATTAGCCCCTATAGGCCTAGCCTAGGCTTCCTCCTTTACGTCCTCCCGCTCCTCTTCTAGAACCTTCTAAATAGCTTAGTATACACCTCCTAGATTAAGCTCGCTACTATAACTAGGGGGTACCCTAGTCCCTCCCCTAACTAGAGGAGTAGTTTATATATCCTAGCTTCGAAGTTAGCTAGCCGCTTGTTTAGGTAGAGGTCTACTAGTAGGACCTAGGCCTCTGTCTCTAGGTACCTAATTAGTATAGTTCTATAGCCTCCTGCTACTACGTAGAGGCCCCTACTCTAGTCCTTCGCTAGCTTCTTAGCTATCCCCTTTAGCTTACTCCCCTTACTAACTATAGTTAGGATATAGTAGCTCGCTACTCTATATACTACTACGCTCCTTATATACTTTGTATATACCTCCTAGGCCTTTATAAGGCTTAGACCCTATATCTTCGCCGCGATCCTTGTTAGCGCGAACTCCTAGGTAGCGAGCTTCTTCTTAACCGCGCTATAGTACGCTTGCTATAAGAGCTTCTAGTCTAGCTAGACCCTAAGGAACCTAGCGGACTTAACTAGTTCGATATCTATATACCTACCTCTATCTAGGAGGGCGAGCTTAGCTAGGTCTAGCTACTACCTTCGGTTCTTATTAAAGTAGATTAGTTCGTACTTCTACGCTACAAACGCTATTCCCTACGTTCCCGCCTACTTTAGGTAGGTTCCCTACGCTCGCTTAAGTTAGTAGACGTTTACCTTAGCCGACTTTCTAAACACTAGTAGGTTCGTATTGTTAGCGAAGCCCGCTATACTAAGGTATAGGTACTCTCTCCTTAGGTCCTTATATAGTAATATAATATATAAGATAAACAGGACAGGTAATAGGGAGGACCCCTAGGGTACCCCTGCTATAACTAGGATATTGTCTATTACCTTCCTATTAAAGTAGAGGATTATAACCCTATCCGTTAGCTATTCCTATACCTAGAGTACTATCTACTTCAAGTAGCTAAGCTCCTAGAGCGTAGCTAGTAGCCTAACGTAGTTAACTATATCGAAGGCTCTAGCAATATCTAGTTATAGGAGGGATACTAAGGCGCCTTAGCGCTATACCTCCTAGACCTAGGCTATAACTAGTTAGACCGCTAGCTTGGTCGATCTACTTGCCTAGTTACCTATCTGCTCGGTAGGGAGCAGCCTATAGACCTCTACTACCGCTATAATCCTTCTCGCTACTACTGCCTCGATTACTTTCCCTATAGTTAGGAGTAGCGTAATAGGGTAGTAACCTCCTAGGGTATAATATATATTTATTTATTCGTACTCCGATATGCCTTACGGCGCGCCGGTCCTGCTACTGGTTTATAGGTATAATATATATTAGGTATCTTTCCTAGCTTCGATAGGACTACTGTTTTAGCTCTCTTAAACGTAGCTAGGAACTATACTAGCTGCAGGCACCTTATAGTTAGGGCTATAAGGATCTAGCTTAGCGGTTAGCTATATACCTTTAGGAATCCTATTAGGAGTATATCCTCCCCTAGGGCCTTCTATAGGCTCGCTTTATCCTATACCGCTTCTATTGCTAGGAGGCTTATAAGCTCCTGGACCTTAAACCTCTGTTCCTACTCCTCCTTAAGGTCTAGGTCCTGGATATTACTAAGGTCTACCCCTAGGCTTAGGAAGAACTTCTTTATAAGCGCTTCTACCTTGTTCTAGTACGTTATTAGATCTAGGCCGCCGTCTAGGCCCTTTAGGGCTAGGAGTTTTAGTAGCTTAAGGAGGAGGAAGCTCCTAAGCCTTATCTATCGCTCGAGCTACTATAGGGTCTTATCCCTAGCTTCCTTAATAGTCTTCCTCTAGAAGTACCTCTTTTCCTTTACTATTTCTATTACTAGCTTGTCACGGGTCTGAACCGTGACATAGTTCATAGGTACAGTTCCATGTTCGGTCTGGCAGATCGAACAACGTTCCATCTTTTAAGATAGTGTTACGCAGTGGTTAACTATACCCACTGCCGTAACAGTTTGTTCGATCTTCACCTAAGGGCCCGTGTTCAATTCGTGGTTCGGTCGGTGTTAACTGTAGGTACAAGAAAGATACTAGATACGGACATACGACGAATGCGCGATTGAAAAGAAAGTAGGCCTAAGGGGAAAAGACGAGCGAGTCTTTTCGGTAGGGCTATAGAACTAGGGCGATGCCCCGGAGACCTCGCAAACAGTACGGAAGGTACCTCGCTACGGCGCGATGTTTGACGGAAGGTAGTGTTACGGGTCTGAACCGTGATATAGTTCATAGGTATAGTTACGTGTTCGGTCTGGCAGATCGAACAACGTTCTATCTTTTAAGATGGTGTTACGCAGTGGTCAACTGTACCTACTGCCGTAACATAGCTCTTTTTACTTCTTGTTAAGCTTCTCCTTATAGAACTACGTAAAGGTCCTCTAGTACTCCCTCTCTACCTCCTTCGCTACCTTCGACGCCTCCTCTACCTTGCCTATCTATTATAGGGAGCTCCTCCCCCTTAACTCCTTCCTCCTAGGGGCTATCGCGTAGGCGATAGCTATTAGCTCTATAGCTAGCGCTCTAAATACCTCCTCTAGCCCCTTTCTTATTTTAATCCTTACCTTTAGTCCCTCTAGTCCTCTATTATCGAGCTATATCCTTAGCGGCAAGTACGCTACCTCTACCTTTATTAGCTTCTCTAAGACCTTCTTCTAGTTCTACCCTTCTAGTGCCTTCCCCTTTAGGAATAGGCTATCGAGCTTTACTTTAAGTACCTATAGGTAGTAGTCTAATCCTCCTTTAATCTTCTTTCCTAAATATATTATTATTAGGTCTATTAAAGCCTAGATATAGTTAATCGTTAACGTCTTACCCCTTTGCTCTCCTATAGGGGTTCTTATAACTATACCCTATAGGGTTTATAGGCTTAGGTCCTACTTATAAGCTAACTTAAGGAGCTCCTTAGACTTCCTCTTA
The DNA here is from genome assembly GCA_033297235.1 of Trichocladium antarcticum. Taxonomy (NCBI): domain Eukaryota; kingdom Fungi; phylum Ascomycota; class Sordariomycetes; order Sordariales; family Chaetomiaceae; genus Trichocladium; species Trichocladium antarcticum. The sequence goes on from MU853404.1 coordinate 972,323, forward strand.
TATTACTTAAACTTCTCCTAGACTAGGTTCTAGAGGTTAAAGTCTCCCGCTAAGATTATAGCGTAGGCTAGGCCCTAATAGGCTAGGAGGCTCTTTAGGATAGTCTTATCTACTATATAGTTGTTATATACTAACTAGAGCTCTAGACCCCTTCTCCCTAGCTCTAGGAACTATACTCTATACTACTACGCTCTCGCCTTATATTCCTACTATCTAATATTAAACTTCTTATATATATATATCGCTACTTTTCCCTATTACGTATAAACTAGGTAGTACCGTAAGCTCTAGGGGTAGTAGGCTACCCCCTACTTACTAAGCTATAGTTCCTAGACCGCGATTATATTAAACTCCGCCTCCTCTAGTAGAATCTCTATATTCTACTTTACGCCTCTAGTGTTCTAGAGTATAGTTTTAAAGATCATCCTCTCCGCTAGACATGCCTTTGTCCTCTAGCTCGTTTTAGGTCAAGGGGATAGTTGTAGCTACTAGTAGGCCCTAGGGCTAGGTGTTCTATATGCTTAGGACACTAGTAGCCTATATATTAGGTACTCCCTAGGCGCTTAGGGGTTCCGCCTAGGATCCTTAGGATCCCTAGCGCTATTGCTATAGTAATAGCGGTCCTAACGCGAATAGGGCTATAGCTAGGCTGAACTATAGTTAGCTCTATAATATATCCTTGCTTACTATAGTAGGGCGGCCTTTTAGTGTTAGGAACCTAGGTCTTTTCGCTCCGACCCTCTAGTACCTCTCCCTATCCTCTTCCTCTACGCCTTAGTGTATAAACGTAAATAGTAGCTTCGTAGGCTCCGGTCTAGTAGGTTCGAATATTCTAGGCCTATACTAGTACGCTTCTTTAGCCCCCTCCTATACTCTTACCTTCTCCCTATACTCCTTCGACTACCTAGTGTACTTTCCGCTATACGCTAGGTACCTTAGTAGGAGGTAGCCCTTATAGGTAGGGTACTAGGCCTTTCTTTCCTTTCCTCCTACTCTATAGGCCCTTGCCCTATATCTTCTATATAGGGGTTCCTTTAGGTAGTACCTCTAGATATATCCCTACTTCTAGTACTTAAAGCACTACTTTAGCTCGAGCGCTACCTAGTATAGTTCGTAGTCTAGTACTTAGGCGTCCTAGATAACTCCGAAGTTATACGCTGCTTTTACTTCGTCTTAGCTCTCGAAGGTTACTAGTACCGTCGCTCTTGTAAGCTCTAGCTTACTAGGGATCCTGAACTTAACTATATTTACTATATAGAAATCTAGTCCCTAGGCGAACTCCGCTTTAGTAACTGCCTAGATCTCTAACCTTGTTAGGCCCTTTAGGAGTACTACGAAGGTTCTATAGGCTTCCTTCGCCTACTCCCTAAACGCTTGGTAGATCTACTAGTTGTTCTTAGTATACTATTCCTTCGCTACTTTATCCCTAAAGGTAATAATAGTGTCCCTACTAAGGAGCTTCTTTATAGCGACTACTCCTTTCTACGTAGACTAGTTATTAATTACCTAGATAATCTCTAGGGGGGTTCCTTTCGCGAGGTTAGCTAGTAGGCTATTGCCTAAGATAAGGATTTCCTTAGCGATCCTTTAGGGGATTGCCTTTATAGGTTACGCTTAGGGCGCTAGGGCTCCTGCTACGATCATTACCTAGGAGCGGTTAGGACCTTATCCTATACTTATAGTAGCTAGGGCGCTTGTAAGTGTAGCCTATACTTCCTTAGTAACAATCTTCCTTATAGTTATATAGTGTCACGGGTCTAGCTGTGACATATGGCCGTATGGCTATTGCGGGCTGTATGGCCATTGTGGAGCGGTTGTGCGATGTAGGGCCTGCAGAGCCTGCAGCGCGTATGTGGAGCCCGCCGCAGGGCATATCCCCGGCGGGCTATACCCACTATCTTAAGTTCCTTATATAACTATATCGAATATATACATACCCTAACATTAGGCATTTACTACCTGTAATAGTTAGTTGTACCTTTTGTTCGTATATGTAGACCTTCGTCGATTAATTACAACGAATTTACGTTACGCGAACTAACCGAAATCACAATTCGACCGCCCGAACCTAAGAAACTAATAAGATAGTCGGTCCTGAAATAACAAGATAGTCCTAAGAACTAGAACCTAAGAAACCGAACCCCCGAACCTAAGAAACCGAACCCCTAAACCTAAGAAACCGAACCCTGAACCTAAGAAACCTAAATAAAGAAGAACAAGCACTATAGACGTTAACGTAAGCTCCGTAGCCTAAGTGCCTATTCCTATTAAGGACATACGTAGCGAGGCCGCTATAGCCCTAAAGGAAGAGATATACCTAAAGCTAAAGGGTTATTTCGAAGGATACTATAGGCCGTTTATAGGTAACAACCTCCTACTTAAAGCGCTTAAGAGAACTAGAAAGGACAATATAATAGAGAGGATAATAGCGAACCTAGCCGAATATATCCTTAAGGGCGCGACCGAGGAAATCTAGAGATAGATAGTTAGGGCGAACGAGGCGAACGAGAAGGCTATAGTACTGTAAGCAAAGAATAACGTTTTAACGAGGCTAATCGAGTCCAGGAAGCTAGGCGGCGGCGGCGGCGGTGCTAGAGAGGGTAGTATACTATACGCATCTACGTTTTCGGGCTCTAAGCGGGACTTAGCAAAGTAAACTATACAATTTAGAATATAGAAGACACTAATTACAGTGCGATAGGCTATAAGGCCGCTAGAATACGCAACTAAGAAAGCGAAGATCCTCTACGTAGCTTCGCTACTAGAGGGAATCGTAGCTATAGGAATTAGTAACTATATTAATACTATTGTCGCGAATCTAGGCGATAAGCAAGCCTAGGTATAGATAACTACCAACGAGTTTATTAAGTTCCTTTCTAAGAAGTATATAACAATAGATCTAGTAGCTAACGTAGAGAATAAGCTATATAAAATAGCGTAGAAGGATAAGTATACGAAGTTTATAGACTTTATTATAGAGTTCTCGAACCTTTACGACCTAAGTAACTAGGATAACGCCACCTACGTACGCGCGCTAAGGGAGAAGCTTTCGAAGCTAATATAGGACCTGATCCTACCGTAGACGAACCTCCTAGCCCGGGATAACTTCTAGAGATAGGTTACCGTAGCCTAGGCCTAGGCTAATAACCTTGAAATAGAGGAACACTTAAAGAAGGCTAATAAGCTAAACTACTATAATAGCTATAATACTAAGAAGGAAGGTAAGGACCTAAACGCTATAGACGTTAACTAGGTAACTACTACTAAGGATAAAGCGACTATCTTACAACTCTCTAACTTAGAGAGGGAGTAGTATATAGCTATAGGTCTCTATTTCCTCTATAGTATAAGGGGCTATATCGTAGCGAAATATATAGAGAAAGGCAAGCAAGCCTAGAACAACCTAGGCGCTAGAGGTAGAGGGTAGCAGGGTAGCTACAGCAACTACGGCGGATTTAGTAATAACGGCGGATTTAGTAACAACGGCGGATTTAGCAATAACGGCGGATTTGGTAATAACGGCGGATTTAGTAATAACGGCGGATTCGGTAATAACAGTAGCCTAAACTAGAACAATAATAGCGGCCCGAACTAGAATAATAACAACGGCGGATTCGGAGGCGGCGGAGGCTATAGCGGCGGCGGATACCTATATCGATAGAACAATAACAACTAGAACTTTAGTAACAATAGCGGAGGCGGCTATAGCATGTACTACGTGCGATTTATAGACTAAGGCTACGTTCTAGGAGAAGTCGGTTATAACGATGCTAAGTACTACGAACCCGAATAGAGCACGGAAGACCTAGAATAGTAATAATAGTACTAGGGAAATGCCTAGCCTCTACGCGAAGACGCGTGTAGGGGCACGGAGGCTATTATAGAGGAGGTAGTAGCGATTTAGTTATTAGCGCTATTAGTTAGATAGCTAATTCAATCCTATTATCCTCCTACATTATAATAAGCAAGCGTAAGATAGCGTATATAGCGCTTGTAGATTTAGGCTATATAGGTCTTACCTTTATAGACTTTAGTTTCGCGGTATATAACGATATACCGCTAAGTAAACTAGAAACGAGGAAGCTACTCTACTTAGCTAATAGTATACTAAAGTTATAGATCGAATAAAGTATAGTACTAGAACTAAGGATCGGCTAGTATAGGGAGAAGCTTCGGTTCTTTATTACTATACTAGCGAAAGATAATCCGATTATTCTAGGCCTCCTATAGCTAAGAAGATATAACCTAACAATCAACTAGGCGGACCTGAAGCTTACGTTTAGAGAGCGTTACCGAGAGCAACGTTACTTACTAGAATATATAACCGAGCTAACGGTACCGTAAGCGAAGCCTATAACTACGGAACCTACGACTACGGAACCTATAACTATAAAAAACACGGCGAAATACTAAGTATCGGTCGAGGAAATCCTAGATAAGGGAGAACTAGAGGACAAGGAGTATAACTAGGGCCTAGAGAACCTATAGAAGAAGAGGAAGAGGAGGTTATCCCTATTGTAACGCTATTAGAGAGCGCTTAAGAACGGACCGTAGTAGACCTTATCCCTACTAGGATCGAGAGTAGTAGTTATTCCAAATAAGCTTATAAGGAGGCTATAACTAGTAAAGAAGGTAAACAGGCGTAGGCACCTATAGGCGCCGCTACTACTAAAACGACTCCCGAAGCTACTACTACGTAATAAGGCGATTAATAAAAACGACATCGAGATACTAAACGCGCTAAACTTTATACTTTTCTACTACTAGAAGGGCGTAATAGTAATACGTATAACAGTCGACTAACTAGAACAAGCAATACTAAACGAGAAGAAGGACAAGGAGAGGGCTACGCTCTACGCCCTACTAGACGACTTTTACAAGTAGATATTAAACCGCGAAGGCTCGCTAGAGGACTATACTTTAGTACTTCTAGAACGGTACTACGAGTTTATAAACGCCCTCTAAAGTAACGTAGAGACGATTTACAGGATTATAGAGGAGGACGCTTGGAAATTCTTCAAGAAGAGTAATAAACCCTAGCTAACGGTAGCGGATATCTTAAAACGCCTACTAGCGGAGTATCGCGATACGTTCGAGACTTTTCTTCCTTAGGAGGCGGATACGCTACTACTATATAGATTATATAACTATAAAATCGAGCTAATACTAAGAAGTAAGCTACCGTTCTTAAGGAATAGACCGTTCTTACTAATAGAACTACGTATAGTTAAGCGCTAGCTAGATAACTACCTAATAAAAGGCTTTATCTAACTATTAAAGTTAAGTATAGGAGCGCCTCTACTACTCGCCTAGAAGCTAGAGGGTAGAGTATAGATTTGCACTAACTTCCAAGGTCTAAACAACGTTTCGATAAAGAGTCAATATCTAATACTACTAATTAAGGAAACACTCGATTCTATCTACAAAGCGCGGATCTTTACAAAGCTAGATGTTATCGCGGCGTTTAATAGAGTCCGAGTAGCGGAAGGCTACAAATAGTTAATAGCGTTTGTAACACGATTTAGCCTTTACGAATTACTAGTTACGCCGTTCGGGCTATAGGGAGCGCCCGCTACGTTTCAGCACTATATTAATAACACGCTATACGATATACTAGATGTATACGCTATAGCGTACCTAGACAATATACTAATCTACTCCACGAATATAGCAGACTACGTCAAGCAAGTGAAGGAGGTGCTAAAGAGACTATACTAGGTAGGGCTCTAGGTCGATATTAACAAGTACGAATTCTATACTATAAGAACGAAATACCTAGGCCTGATTATTACGCCGGGCGGCATCGATATAGACAAAGAGAAGGTAGTAGCTATTGTATTCTAGGAACTGCTAATAACGAGGCAGTAGCTACAACAGTTCTTAGGCTTCGCGAACTTCTATCGACGATTTATTAAGAACTTCTTAGGAGTAGTATAGCTACTTTATAACCTTATAAAGAAGATAATAAGCTAGGAATAGAGCAGACTATACTATCTAGCTTTCGAATAACTAAAAACGTACTTCTTAACGGCACTAGCGCTAAGGATCTATAACTAGGACAAGCCTGTAGTTGTCGAAACTAACGCTTTAGACTAGTTAGTAGGCGGAACGCTACTATAACAAGACGATAACGGCGACTAGTACCTAGTAGCCTACTTTAGCGCGAAGCACTTAGTATAGGAATGCAATTACAATATCTATAACAAGGAGCTATTAGTAGTAATTAAGGCACTAGAGGAATAGCGACCAGAACTAGAAGGAGCAAACGGCTAGTTTAACATTATTACGGACTATAAGAACCTTTAGACCTTCGTAACGACGAAGCAACTGTCTCTAAAGTATATACGGTAGTCCGAATTCCTATTACGATTTAACTTCCGTATTATCTACTAGCTAGGATTAGCAAACGCGATACTAGATACGCTAAGCTACAAGCTAGAACATATACTATAGGGCGTAGAGGATAACCGACTCCGGAACTATAAGAGGCTACTAATTAACCCCGACCGGTTCGATCTAGAAACATTTAAACTACTAAGACTATATAACGAGGCAATTATAGTTAACTAGTTAGACCTATCAAGGTATATCGACGATCTGCTAAACAAGATATATACAAGCTTAGATCTACTAAAGGTAACGCTTAAGGCGTTAGCAGACCCTAGAACTAAAGCGTAGCTAAAGGATATAAAAACGAAGCTTAAAGTACTATACGCAAAGTACTAAGCTATTGCGGGTAAGGCTTACTACTATAGGAGGATACTCATCAACCTAGACAACGACGAAATATAGCTATAGCTAATCTACCGAACTTACGTATTAGGACCTAGGGGCTACCCTAGAAGGACTAAGACCATTGATCTAATAAACCGGAAATACTAGTAGACCGGGATAACCGGTACGATCCGTAACTACTATAACGCCTACTTGCTATATAACAAGACGAAAACGCCAAAGGTACTACTAACGGGCTTTCTAAAGCCGCTACTAGTACCACTCTCGCTATAGCGGGATATATCGGTAGATTATATTACACTACTTCCGCTATATACAAGGAGAAACCGTACCTTCAACTATATCGTAGTAGTAGTGGACCGACTAATAAAGATACGCTACTTTATCCTAATAGAGACCTTAGAAGTAGATAAGTTAACGGACCGCTTTGTAGAACGGGTCTATAGCCTATATAGCCTACCTAAGACGATTATATTAGATAGAGGTATATAGTTCGTTTTAACGTTCTAGAGAACACTATCGTCGCAATTAGCGGTAACTCTAAAGCTATTATTAGCGTTCTACCCGCAAACGAACGGCCAGACTAAACGGATTAACGTAGAGTTAGAGTAGTATTTACGCCTTTTCGTTAACTAGGTACAAGATGACTAGGCGGATTAGGTACCGCTTGTAGAATTCGTAGGGAATAATATATCGTTAGAGACAACGGGAGTATCGCCCTTCTTCGTAAACTATAGTTTCTACCCGCGTATAGGCGTAGAACTAAGTAGACTATACCTACCAGAACTCTCGGAAGCCTAGAAGAAGGAGTTTTTCTAGGCGATAGAGATATCTACACGCTTTAAAGCAGTGCTAGACATAGCAAAGGCACTAGCGAGGCAAGCGCAGGACCGTTACGAGATTAACGCGAACGCTAAACGTAGCGACGCCCTAGTCTATAGAATCGGCGATAAGGTAATGCTTAATATACGGTATTATAAGATAGGGCGCCCGACAAAGAAGCTCGAACTACGCTAGGAGGGACTATTCGAAGTTACTAAAGTAGCGTTATACGCAGTAACGCTACACCTTCTAGCGAATATAAAGATATTCGACACGTTCTATATATTACTAGTTTGGCTATAGCGGGGCAAGCAGGGAATCCTAGGGCAAGCTAACGCGTAGAGAGATATAAGGGCGAACTATAGTAGGGAAGTAAGGCGCTAAGACGATAGCGTCGAAGTAGTTAAATAGAGATTTAAGGAGATTCGAGACTTTAGGAAGGTAGAGAACGGGAAGTAGCAATACCTAGTTAAGTAGGAGGGCTACGCCTAGCCGACTTAGTAGCTAGCAACGGATCTACGTAGCTACGATAATGCGATTTGGAAGTTCTACAATACTAATCCGAACAAGCTAGGGCCCCTAGCGTAGGTACCGAGAAGGAACTGAAGCTACGATTCGAGCGTTCGAACCGTAGGCTTGATTTAAAGAGGAGGAGGCTTGTTTTAAGGGAGGGTAGTGTCACGGGTCTAGCTGTGATATATAGCCGTATGGCCATTGCGGGCCGTATGGCCATTGTGGAGCGGTTGTACGATGTAGGGCCTGTAGAGCCTGCAGCGCGTATATGGAGCCCGCTGCAGGGCATATCCCCGGCGGGCCACACCCACCATCTTGAGTTCCTTGTACAACCACATCGAATATATACGTACCCTAACATTGGGCATTTACCACCCGTGATATATAGTTAAGGCCTTCTAGGCCTCCTTTAGCGCTCTACGGCTAGTTAATAGCGCTCTATACCTAAGCTAGGATCTCTCTCGCTACTCCCTAGGCGATATTCTTCTTGTTTAGGCTAACTAGGGCGACTATACTATCGAGTATAGCCTTAATATTACCTAATCTACATTGTTCCTAGTAGGGGGGGGGTTACTACTACTACTATTAGTATTAATAGGGGGGTTAGCGGTAGGTCTGCTAGTAGTTATAGGGGCCGCTTAGGGGCGCTCCGCGGGGGGGTTCGGGTCCGTTATACCAGGACTCGGATAGGCCTCTTAGGGTAGGTAGGGTACTCCTAGTAGTGGGGGTAGGGGGGGGGAGGTCGCTATTAACCTCTATGCTAGGTCTAGTGTAAGCTATTAGGGCCGGCGCTAGGTAGATCCGCTATAGATCCGGGTTATAGGTCTAGGCAGTGTAGAAGAAGATTTCTAGGAGCTATATATAGCTCGTTTTCCCTATTTTCCTACGCCTATAGTACCTGCGTAGCGTCTCGCGCGTAGATGCACCTAGTATACTTAGATAGAGCTTGTCGGGAGCTTTCTAGCGATGTAGGTTTCGGCCGTTTTAGCGCTGCTGCACTAGTTAGTGTGGGCCTGTTTGCGAAGAAAGTTTTTTAGGGAATGATATAGTCTCTAAGACAATAGGTATATTACTATTCTTCGCGAATTATAGCTTTAACCTAAAGATAAGCGTAGAGCTATCGAAGCTATACCTACTAAATATCTTAGAGTAGTAGAAGTAGGAGTTTTCCTAGGTATTAGAGCTCATAGACTACTTTAGGGCAATCCTTAGGAAGGTTATAGCGCTAGTAAAGTAGTTATAGGACCGCTAGAAGTAGAACGCGAACCGCTATAGGGAGGACGTACTATAGTACCGCGTTAGTAATATAGCAATGCTTAATATATAGAACTATAAGACTAGTAGGCTAACCGCGAAGCTTACGCTATAGTAAAAGGGCCCGTTCGAGGTTATAAAGGCCTTGTTATATATAGTAACTCTAAAGCTCCTAGCGAATATAACGATCTTCTTTACGTTCTACGTCTCGAGAGTAAGGCGCTACCTAAGGTAGGGGCTAGCTAGCTAGGAGAGGGTTAACAACAACGTAAGCGCTAACTATAGCCGCGTAGTTATATAGACTAACGAGGGCAAAGACGTAGTAGAATAAAGGTTCGAGAGGATCGTAGGGTTCGGTAAGGCGGCGAACGGCCGCTAGTAGTACCAAGTTAAGTAGGAAGGTTATAACAACCTAACTTAGCAACCTATAACGGATCTACCCAGCTGTAATAACGCTATCTAGTAGTTCTATAACGTATACCCTAAGCTCCTAGGCCCGCTATTATAGACGCGAAGAAGGAAGGCGTAACGGCAGGAGGTAAGGCGCTAAGTAAAATCGAGCGTAGAACAGGCTCTAGATACAAGTATCTAAAATCGAGCGTATAGAATAGGATAGGCTCTAGATACAAGCATCTAGAATAGGGCGTTTTTGAAGCGTTTAAGATAGCTCTAGATACAAGCATCTAGAATTAAACGGTTAGGATAGCTCTAGATACAAGTATCTAAAATAGGGGGCTATTTTTATATAGGGGGGCTTGTTTAGAGGGGGAGGGTAGTGTCACAGGTATAGCCTATGTTATATACTATATCATGTGCTATACTATGTGGTTGGCTGAGCACCCTGTAGCTAGAGGAGCGTGGCTCTACACTAGGTAGAGCTCGCCGCGCAGAGCCTTCAGCCCTCGCGAGCTCCTACGAAGGTTGCACTGTTGTGCAACCTTGTTGTATACGACCGTTACAATACCTAGCTAACGTAACTATAGAGAGCCCCCCTAGCGAAGATACTAGCGTTAGTAACAGTTAGTATAAAGTAATGATCCGTAAGCACTTAGACCTAGACCGCTAGAGAGTCGCTCTACAAGCTAACTAATCGAGAAAGAAGGCGTTACCCTAATAGACAACTTAGATTATTATAGCTAAGATCGCTAACCTTAAGACAATTTATAGATCGCTATAGCTAAAATAGCTAACCGCTAGCTATAGTAAGAAGACCTAGAATAGTACAATCGCAAGTAAATACTATAAGAGCAAGAGCAGGATAGCGGATAGCCGCGCGCCCCTAGAAGTGTAGATTAATATAACTAGCTCGCGCCCTCGAAAGCGCTACTTAGAGCGATGGCTTAATACCCTCTACTTAACGAACGCGATAGGTACTAGAGCGCTAATTAAAGCAACGGCTCCGCGTCTATAAGATCTACTAAAAATACAACTATTTCGCGCCCTTAAAAGCGCTACTTAGAGCGATAGCTTAGTACTGTCTGCTTGACGCAATCGAGAGCGCTACTTAGAGCGATAGCTTAGTACCCTCTACTTAACGCGATAGATACAAAACCGCTGATTAAAGCGAAGGATTTGCGCCTATAAGATCGCTACCGAGCTGACTGTTTTCGTCGCTCAACGATATAGTAGCTAATAGCTTCGCGCTTATAAACTAAAGAGCGCTATTTGAAGTATCGTAGTATAATTAGGAATGGTAGTTACTAAATAAAAATAAATACAGAAGAAGAAGCAAGTAGGAGATAGAAGATAGCTCTAAAGACCTTAGAAAACTATATAGTTATATACCTAGATACTATTGTTAATAGGAAGTTAAGTAAGCCTATAGGTTAAATAGCCTAGGTTAGATAGATAGCCTAGGTTAGAAGGTACAGAAAGGAAGGACAACACTACGGATTTAATCACTACTTCTTTAGCTCTACCTCGGCGGTAGATCTAAGAGGGTATATTAGAAATAGCCGAATCTGGGATTAGGCAAGGTGGCTTAGTATGCAACTACAGGTAGCTCAGGCCGTACCTACCCAAGATTAGGTGTAGTAGGCCTGGGCATTTATACGGGTCTTGGGCATCCCCCCCTAACTTGCGCCTGTAAATCATTAGCACAGAACATACGAGAGATCATCAGAATCAATCACTCTGCCAGCCCAGTGGTCAGATTGACCGCTGTGGCAACCCACACACTTTTCACACTTACGCGTGCGACTGCATACCATTTGTGGTATATCCAACAATAGGGCGCTGCTTCCACACACCACACACACATCATCGATGAAAAAGAACCACAACCTGTCCGCCAAACCTACTATGCCATCGGAACGCCATTTCACGTCGTTGGAGCCGCTCTCTGGAGATCCGTCTCTTCTCTGGGGAGATTTTAGGGAACCGCGGCTCAGGCGATTTCCCGAACCGATTGAGCATCTGAGGCTGGGACGGTATCTCGGGTGTGGTATCGATGGCCTCGTCCTCAAGGCGAGGGTCCGTGGCCGTACAGACCCACTGGCCGTGAAGATTGTAAGACGCCGCCTCTGTCCGTGTCTACCTAACCCCCTTTCCCCCATCTGACTTGAATTGTGTCTAGTTCCATTTCGGCGACCGTCCGCCTCCCGTCTACGGTGCCACGAGCTACTGGGCCTTCGAGCGGGAATGTATCAATCGTGCGCTCTTGGATATGATCACTGTGAGCCTTCGACAGGCCAAATTGGCTGGCCGCCAGATCTACGTGCGGCCCAGGCCAGCAAAGCTCTCCCACGCCCGTAATAATCTTCGCGCCTTTTGCCAGCAAGCTGTAACCAGGCCACAGCCCCAAGGATTCATCCCCATCGAGAGCGACCCGCAGCTCGTCGGCTGTCTCGGTTGGACCGAGTTCAAGGGCAGCAGGATCAATAAGCATTTCAGAAAGGCGAGGGTCCCACAAGAAGCCAAGGTAGACGACGACTCCTACGCAGCAATCGTCTACCAGTTCGTGGAGGAGGACACTCCCGATTTGGACAGAATCGACTCCCAGGTTAACTTCTTTCACCTCGCCGGATTCATGATTGACCGCTTCAACCCGACAAACTGGCTCGGAAAGGGTGTGCTCGTTGACTTTTCCGACATCGTCCCTCACCATACAGGGTACAGGTGGTGGCTGCCTGCCTATTATGCCGAACAAGGACTCGGCTTCTGTCGCATCCCAGCTGAACGTGCCCTAGAACAAAGGTTGCTGGGGCCACGGCCTAAGTGGGAGCCCATCCAAACGGGCCTTCGCCAGGGCCAGCGTGGATCTTTCCTGCCGGCACCATCGAGGCGTGTCCGCGACGGCGAGGTCATTCCAGCCCCCTCTCCACCCACGGAGAAGGCTCCCCCTGTTTCCGGAGACCAGCCTATCGACGGCGAGGACGAAGCGGATGCAGAGGAAGGATTCGGAGCACAAGAGTCCAAGCGCTATGAGGCTGTTCTCTTGCACGTGGCGCCGGTCCTCCCCTTGGAGAACCACTTTGCAAGTAGAGATCCGGCTTTGAGCGTTTCTCAACAATAAAGAGCTCTGGTGCGGTTTGCTGCAACAAGCAGTATCCGATGATGGAGGTGCAGGAGTCCGTGCTAAACAGCTACGTGACCTTCGTAGTGCTTGCGTACTACGGTGGCTGCGTCAACTCGATCCCCCTTACCGGCACCCGTCTATAGCCTGACTACTCCGTTGGGTTCAAACGAAACACATTCACCAAGGATACTAGCTCTAATGTTCCATTGCGCGTCGTCGGGTCAAATCACCCAGGAGCAAGGAGCTCCTGCCAGTTCAGCGAGGCACTAACGCGCCATAGCAGGCTGATGTTTCGAAATAAGTTGGTTCCCATCCCCACTTTCCTACCTCACCAATCAGGCTAA